>CM068305.1:55285658-55618209 GCA_034768735.1 Schistosoma mekongi | reverse complement strand
TACTTCCGGGGATTATGAATCCCTAACACCTCTTCCCCTTGTAAGTAGCGCATTGCTTTGGGATTCACTTGTTATGGCACTGTCGCTTTCCGCCATCGGTTAGACCTTCTTCTTGGTAGTGATTTTGGTTCATGGGTTTTATCTATTTGCTTATCTTTGTAATTGGGCAAATTAAAGGTATTAAATAAAATGTCCATGGGCATTGTTGTGGTTGTGATCGGTTCGGACACTTTTTTCACGCGTAGTTGGTTAAACCGTCTCATCCATTTGTCTTTTCCCACGGTCACTTCATACAGCACTGTCCCGTGCCTTCTTGTCATATAACCTTCTATCCATTTTTTCTGTTGATGCCAATAATCACGAGCGAATACTGGCGTACCAACTTCGAATTCTGTGGGATTTGTGTGAGTTGTCGGGTGTCTCAGTGGTAGCATCGCGTAATGAGTTGTCTCCAACTTCCGGTTCATCAAGGCCTCGGCGGGTGATACCTTGTTAGGAGTAGTATCATTTGGTGTTGTGCAATAAAGCGACAAGAAGCTTTGTGGACTATTAACAACCCCCTTCCCTTTTGATTTAAACTGCGCCTTTTTGAATGTATCGACAAACCGTCCAGCCTGTCCGTTTGACAGTGAATAGTAGGGCGGCGATCTTACGTCGTTAACTGCATGATGGCGACAGAATTCCTGAAATTGTTCTGACGTAAACTGAGACCCGTTATCTGATACCAATGTGTCTGGTAATCCGTGTCGAGAGAAAATCTGTCAGTATTTGTAACGTTCACTTGGTCGATGCTGGCACTACGGGGACAATTCCTGGCCAGTTTGAATAGGCTGTTAATTATGTTTATAATTAACCTGACCAATGACATTTATTCAAACGCCCACCATCTGTACTCGGTCTGATTGTATAGATTATCTTTGTTTGATAACCAATCAGTGAACTGTATTATTTTATAAACATGACTAATAATCACAATTGTTCATTTTGACGCATTTCCTATCACTGTTCGGTATGTGTTTTTCTATTCTATTTTCGACTGACTATATTGATTATTTCACTGTACTAATGGTGTTAATTCATGTTTCCGAAACAAATAAAAGGTTATGCCAAGTTCTTCCTGTTTTGACTGTAGTTAAGCCCAGACTCTGAATAGACAGTTTTGCGAAAATTGCTTGAAAGGTTATCTGTAGGTTTAAACATATCCTACAAAGTTTCGGACAGTGCTGCTCTCATAATAAAGTTAACTTGCAAGATGACGTGTAGAAGGTCTTACGGCCCCGATGAGTTTACAGTATTGTCTCCACATGAATCAGAGACTCATGGTGATGATCATGCGGAAGGAAACGAGCATAAAATCAATCTTATGTTAGAGATAGAGCTAGCCAGATTACGTGTAGCTCAGTTGGATAAAGAAATTGAGTTGGAAAACTTGGGCTAAAAGACAACAGCGAATCTCATTCAGAAAACACTTGAGAACCAGACGAATCATAAAGCAAAGTCAACTCCATACGAGGCTGAAATTGACTTGAGTTCTAACTTACCGAACGTGCTATCGAGAATCTTAGACTCGCCTAAAAGAGAAATGATAAGATCCAAAAGTAATCCTGTACACTATTTAAGCTTTATCAGGAATTTCGAAAAGTATATCGGTAATGAAAATGTTGGGTACTAGGCTAAGTTAAACCATTTAATTCGATATTGTGACGGTGAAACCAAGTCTATTATACGCCACTGCACGCTACTGGAACCTAAAGCCGCGCTAGAGCTCTTAGAGGAAATGTTTGGGCAGAAGCACGTGGTGGCTCATAAACGTATCGGTAAGATGCCAGCAATTCCTATTAACAGCTGAGTACCTTCCAGCTGGTGGCTGAAGTTTACTTACATGTGAACTCCCTACACATGAATGTAGCTTATTGTAAGTGATGCTGCTATCCATTCACCTATTTCTGCAAAACTTAATGTTATGTGGTGTGTGAGTTAGCTCTCGTGTATCATTATGACTATGTCTGGTATGAATTCTGTTCTAGATTTCAGAATGTAAGGATAATATTTGTTATGTCATAGATTAATTGCACAAATTTTTTAAATTCCGCTGGCTGTGTAGGTAAAAGAATGTGTTGGAGTTTGTGTAATAAATTTGTGGTTATTGGTAAATGTAGTACCACTTTTGCACCAATAAGTTGTGTTACTGGTTGTTCTTTTGCGAATTCATCATTGTCCAGAGAACGTTGATCTTTGAGCGTTAACAGGATCTTTGGCTTTTAAAAATACTGCGCTTTATTCTCACGATTAAAGCGTTGAAGTTTGGATGTGGTTAACTCCGGGAAATCCATCAGCATATTTGAAAACGTTTTAGTCGTTCATAGGTGAGATCGTATTGAATTACGTAAACTGACATCACCTTGTTTACATATAATGCGACCTTACGTTTCCTTGAGTGTTAGAAGGTGTTTCATTGCATCAAAAAAAAATTCATAAAGCAGAAACATGCAAAAACTTGTTGTTTTTTCTGCAAATTTTATTTCTTGTTTTCCATTATTGATAAATTTGGCGTTGTCCCAGTTCATATTTTCCGTATTGACCTTGATGTTCCATGACTGGTTACTAGCACTTTCGATAGAAAGTCACGGTTACGGAATTCACTCTATATGAAGATATTAATTAATTACTCTATCTGCGTTCTGGATTAAGTTTATTCACCAACACTCATTAAGTTATCGCTCTCTACTTTTTCTATCTGTTGGTAACTTTTAACCCTAATAACCTGATTATAATTATGGTCTTTTGGAATCGATTCATTTGTTACGATTTAATTTGTCTTATTCCACTTTTAACTACCCTCGGTTGCAGCGAGCAGGGAGTTTTTATCAAAGATATGTGAATTTAAACTGTCAATACGGAATATGAACTATGTATTTTTACAGTTGTTGTAAGTGCACCAAACAGAACAATGCCTACATCAGCTTCGTTTACTTGATTAGAAAGGCGACTTGTGATTACGTGGTATTCCAAAGAACATACCATATTTAACAAACCGTAGGTGTAGTATGTCGATAAAACTAGAGACGAGGATATCCAAAACAGCAGTACCAGTCGAATTCAGAATATCGCCATGAAGAATGACATAGACCCAAATTTCTAGACAAAGAAAACTAGAATCTAATTAATCTTGCCGACTTGTGAGGCCGAGCGGCTGGACAACCTGACCGGACATTTTCAAGAACTTGAAAAGGAACAAACCAACAGGACGTGAACACTAAGATATGCTTTTGTTGATACGTACTCGAAGTCATTGGATGCTGGGGCTGGAGACAATGCTGTAGGAGCGTATCCCTGGTAAACTATACTCACAAGCTATGATTTAATAGTTGAATTCTCAGCTCCACAGGTAAATTATCGACTGGTGTACTTACCACGTTTAAGAAACTCCCTACCATCTAGGTAAAAAGATTGAAGAAAATATATTTGCTAATTATGTCAAGCCAAATATGATGACCGAACTAGATCGTGCATAGGTGAGTAGTACATAAATGCAGCAGCAGCATAATTAATGTAAACATAGTTTTTAAAAAAGTTGTAAATATCCATCAATATTTGCCTACTAAGAACTCAAATAAACTGAAAAACTAGTGGTAACGAGGTGCATGAAATACATAACACAATACGACAAAGCAAGCACAAGTGGTAAATTCGGAAAGATTAAGCAGACTGGAAGAATCATGGAGCTGTTGTATCATGCTGTAAAAGAACCCAAAAATATCGCGCAGTATTTTGAACCGTTATTACTCACCAAGTAAGAATTAGCAGATTCATTTTAAACTACAGAAGATTCACTACTAGTAATTCAATAGGCTATGAAAAATGAAGTCTCTCGAATGTCGAAAATTAATAACCCACAAAATAAACTGTTTCTTTTGTTACCAATGTTATCAAAAAGTATTTACTTACAGCAGGTCTCAAAACTAAATTTAAAGCACTTCTAACAATCTAACAAGGTGGGGGAGGGGTTCAGCAGTAAGGTAGCGACATAAGTAAACTTAGAAGGGGGGAGATAAAGCATACAATTGTGATATAAGTGTGAAAGAGGAAAAGCAGTCGGATAAAGTCGAAATCAATAGGACGGTTTCTCAATGTTCCGTTATGGCTAAGATCGTCACTGTAGCTACCACATTATACCCAATACAACTGAAATGGCAAGGCTTAATAACTCTAACGGTATCTTTCATTTGAAAGTGAAAGGCACCCAATCATCCACTAACAGTAAGGGATCAATTAACTATTAGCAGCTGAGGATTAAGGTAACGCTGATACATCAAACGTTATTAAACTCACTCCCATCATGCAAGCCATCGTCTGTGAGCCTCTAGTGGGTTCTGGTAATAATATTTTCCGTACAGTAAAATAATTACGCCTCTTGTACAGGTTAAAATAAGAGTTCAATTATGGGTCCCAAACAGCCGACAACTCTTTCAGCTATACGTCGATATAACAGTGGAGATGGTACTGACTACCGATTTGACAGTTGCTAAAAAGACAGTGTTTTAAGTTTATTTAGTTCTATTTTTCTGCATTTACCTACAAGCATCCGAAAGTTCCTTGGCAATAGTGATAGTCGTAACACCAAGCTAGTTGGCAACGGTATTTATTATCACATCAGGTTAAAGGTGGATCTTCTCTGTTACTTAGAATGTTGGTTTGGCTACAGTCTCTTACAACATGTGTACTTTCATACAAACTACGATGGTTTATATGTTTCGAAGAGCTGAAGCCAGGAACTGCGGCTCATAATAGAACGTATATGCAACCCTTCCCTGAGATGTGTCTTCATTATTGGCACATATGTTGGTGGCAACAAACCTTGAAATACGGAGGAAATGTTCGAAGAATTGGTCACCAAGTTAACAGACGTGTGTGCATTTACGCCCATAAAGTGTACAAATGTGTACCGTTTACTTTAAAAGCGATCGTTTTTATGCTCCAAATCGGGCCGACATCAAGATAGCGATTGGTAACAATGGTATGGCAGCTTGTGGCAAATGTTCAGTCGCAAAATTTCGAGTTAACAACTAAATGGTTTTCCATAGCGAGACATGCACTCTCAGAGATAGTAATAGCTTCAGACAACGGTTGCAGGGTATTTACTACCGTCCAATATCGTTCTTCGAATGCTTTTCATTAGACATTGTTGAATATTTTCGATTGGACTCGATACACTTGGTATATTTGGGTATGGTCTAAAAGCCAGTCACCTTGTGAATGGAGACTGGTGACAATGCGCTAAGTATACAAAACCAGAAGACGGCTGATAATAGACTGCTAGTATGCCATAGCAGAATACCAGTTGAGTTTCAGAGAAAGTGCCGCTCCTTGTAAGACGCTTATCAATGGAAAGCAACTATAGGCTCGACTTAGGCCCAATCATCTTAAAAGAAGTGCTATGTCTAACTTTGTATTTAAATAGATATTTGTCGTCACATCCAAGGTATTACAGTCACTTTATATCAGGTTCGAAGATCAACCTAATGAATTCCGTCAATGAATTTGAAAAGTGCTACGGAACTAAACACCTTATTAACAACATCCATTCCGTTCAGCACATATCAGATGATGATGAACACTGTGGGTAATTAGATTGATCCTCATTGTTTTCTTTTGAAGTATATATAAGTATGATACAGAAGTCTGTTTACTCTAGGTTCACTGTTGGTAAGCAGACAGCACATATGTTTGTTGAAGAGATTCACCTTGAAATGATGCTGCAAAGTTTACTGAAACTGAAAGAATTAAACGACCACAGGGTAACGGTGGATGTAAAAGGGAGGTCACCAATGTACTGGGACTTACTATAAAGTCCTATGTTCCAGACAACGCAATCATTGCCAATGGCAAGCCTAGATCAGTCTCTCGAATTGTGAACGACAAAATGTTCCATTTTAGACCGGACCGAGATTAAAAAGATCTCATCAATCAGTCGATCTCATCATCCAACATAGGAATATTTCGCTGTTAGTCACAAGAAATCATAACTGTCTTTAACATCCATTTTGTGTAAATGAATATGTATCCTCCTTACTGACTATGAAGTTGTTGTTCCACTGCTGCATACTTTTGGATAACAGTCTATCATAGAAGTAATAAGTGCTAACTAATTATCATTTATTTTAAAACAAAGTTTTCGGATACTGTTTAGTGGAGATGATTAACAGAATACTAGTGATTCCTAGTAGTTGAATGCTGACTGTTTGTGCATATACATATAAATCCCAAATACCTATTAAATAACGATTCTCCGGTTGACGAGATATTCAACTAGTTAAAATTCAGAAGAATATATAAATGTATAAGATGCAACATTATTAAGCAGATTGCTTAGACTAGGCTTCAAATATAAAAATGAGGCTAAGAAAATTTATGTCTATGGTGACGAAGAAATATTACTCTTGCCAGAGAAATTGGGAAGACGGTAAGGATTGTTCTGTTTTTAATACGTGGTTATAGGCAAGCATAGAAGAATAAAGTTGAAAGTTGCTCTTAGTAACCCTTCACCATACGCCTATTCAGATCGTGTAAATGGTCCTACTCTTCCTCCTCACTATTATGATCATAATTATGCTCATGGTGGGCTGCTAGGGCACCCCCCAATTTATGCACATAATTAACGAGCTGCCAAGTTGCCTAACTCAAACTGCTCTGAACATCTTAATATCTCTGACCACTATAATAATTTTTTTGGGATCAGGCAGTCATTAGTCCCCTTAGCAATACAGCTTGCCCAGACATTAGCTCAAACAGTCAGACTGCCTTTTCAAGCCAACATCTAGTTATACGAAACACGAACGACTTAGATAAAGATCTTATTCGATTCTTCACAATTCACTCTTCATTTCTAAACTTTTTAGTAATTAACGCCCGCTCAATTCTTGATAAAATATCAACCCTAAGAACTATAGCCTTATTAGCTAAACCTTCTTTAATATTTATCACAGAAACATGGTGTTCCTCCTCAGCTACTGACTCAGAATTAGCCATTCAGGACTATATGTTATATCGCGGCAATCGAGAATCTAAACGGGGTGGTGGTTGTCTAATATACGTAAGTGTTTGTTTGTCATCCAATAAAATCGATGACGAAATACTCGGCAAGGTGCCAGAGTCGGTCTGGACACCAGTCAATACCCCGAACCATAGTTTACTCTTTGGTTATATATACAAAACTCCTAACACCTCGACTACTGTAGATACCAACATTATTGATGCTTTTATACATACCTCTTCTCTAACTTATAATGCAAAAGTCATTCCAGGAGATTTCCTAGGATAGACTGGAATGTTGGCAGAGGACTGTCATACGATGAAGAAAGCCTTCTTGCTACATTAGACATGCACTGCTGGACACTGTGTACATACTCCCACTAGACATCATAACATTCTTGACCTAGTTTTCTGTCATGATGTCACTCCTCTGTCACTTCAAGTTAGCAAAGAGCTCGAAAGCAGTGACCACAAAATTGTTCTATGCGCTCTTCCTTTTGATTTTAGTCACTCTAATATTCATAAATTATAAAAAACTAGAAAATATCGAAATTATAAAATTGTGGACTGGAATCTTCTGTACATCCTTCTAAGTTGCTCTGACTGGGACAATTTATTCTTGTCTAGTAGTCTTACAGATGCACTAGATATTTTTTATCAAGTTAATAACTCATGTTTAGATACGATTGTACCTATCAAACTAAGCAATATAATTAAGTCAAATGATTTATATATGCCACTTCATTACCGTAAGAAGCTAAGACGTCTACAGAAGAGTTATCTTAAGTCGAATGACTTCTCAGCATTTATGGAATTTGCCATGACCTTCAATCAAGTAAAAGAAGTCCACAGGTTAAAGGCGATTAACGAAGAGTTATCAGCAATGCACAGTAGCTCCAAGGTACTAAACTTGGTACGGCTGTTCAATAAACGTCTCAAACCTTCTCGGAATAGTGATAATCCCTGCATTTTACGAGATGGATTAATGATTATCGACCATAATATCATAACCAACCTATTCAGCGATTTCTTCGCTAACGGAGGTATACCCCAGGATGACAATGAAGTAGACATTATCAACTCAGCTACAAACCATATGGAATCCGTTACCTTCACTTATGACAATATTTGTAAATCCATAAACTCACTTAGGACGTCAAGTAGCTATGGAGTAGATGGCATAGCATCCATTTACTTCAAACTCGGAGGACCTGACTTACCATTAATCCTATTAAAACTGTTTGACTTTTCGTTATCAACAGGATCTTACCCTAATCGATGGAAAACCTCATACATATGCCCTCGACTTAAATCAGGTGACAGGACAAACCTGCATAACTATAGGCCTATAAATGTCACCCCGGTTATCTCTAGAATAATGGAAAAAATAGTATGCGACCAAATGTCTGATTATCTACTCTCCGAAAAACTCATCTTTAATTCCCAACATGGTTTCCTCAAAACTAGGTCCTGTATGACTTGTCACTTTGAATTCTTTAATTTAGTATTCACCAAACGAAGCCTTGGGCACTTGGTATTAGTATTATACTTAGACATATCTAAAGCCTTTGATATGGTTAACCACAAGCTTCTTGTAGGCAAACTCTCCTCTTATGGGATTAGGAATCCATTACTTGCATGTTTAAACTCTTTCCTCAGTAATAGACATCAAATAGTTAAAATTAATTCCACTCTTTCGAAGGCCGAACCGGTTACAAGTAGTGTTATACAAGGAAGTGTCTTAGGCCCATTGCTCTTTATAGCTTACATAAACGATATATGCAAATGCTTCAGCATGGGTAGACCCTTTTTATACGCAGATGATCTCAAAATAGTGTACTCACTTCCCCCCCACACGAATTTGCACACACATTCAGTGGCGTCACTGCCGAGCTCAACAAGGTCGCAGTATGGTACTCAAAATGGAAGTTAGATCTTAATGCTTCTAAGCATGGTTGGATATGTTTTGGGGATAAGTGCCTCAATTTTGATCTCTCCATAAACGGCAGTAAGTTATCTAGGCTTCAGTCAGTAGTTGACTTAGGACTAAGGTACTCTCATAACCTGTCTTTTACAGAACAGGTCAATATGCAGACATCTAAGTCACATCGACTACTAGGTTGTATACTACGTAACTTTTATAGCAACGATTCTCGTATTCTGCTACATAAAGTTTGTGTCAGACCTTTGCTAGAATACTGCACCTTTATTCTCAGTAATGTCTCCATCAGGGATAAACTCAGACTGGAGTCTGTGTAACGTCGCTTTACTCTTCGTATTCTTGAGGCTGATCGTACTCTAGACTATAAAACTAGATGCACTAAGTTAGGACTAGATACCTTGTGGAGGTGACGGCTAAAATTAAACCTAATCTTCTTTTATAAAATATTAAACATATTAGCGTTCTCATCGCCTAATACAATTCAGCTCGAGGAACCCTCTTGCTATAACTTACGCAATTCAGCCTCGAAAATAAAAATATCGCATTCTAAATCCGCTCTTTATATGAATTATTTTACAAATAAATTCTCGAGAATCTAGAACCATTTGCCTCAAGCCATTCGGGAAACAGATTCACTTCCTTTAGTTGTACGGCATGCTAGTAACTTCATCTCTTCTGAAATCTCGTTAAAAATGTTCACACCAACTATTGTTTCTTACTCCACTAGCGAAATAATAGGGACTCTGAACGTGTGAGCACCACTCACTTGTCTTGGTCATATGATAGTGTTCTTCCATTTTAATCAACCTATAAGCATAAGTGGTATGTCGGAAGTATAATTACTAATCCTGCCCATTAGTTTTGTTAACCCCAGAATACCAGTGCTGTTGTTTTATGTTCTCCCTTCTTTTGTCTTTCCTCTACTTGTAGAAAATTATGTGCAAGACAAATATGGAACTTACTGGCACAAAACTATTGCCTTCTCCTCAACACCGAAGTTCCAAGTACCCTTGGTCCTATCTCGCGTCCATAGGTAAACATCACTACGAGTAGTCCCCTATCACCTGTTGATATGTTTGTACATTTAAGCTGGAATTGTTTTATTTTGCAGTACATCTAAACAAAGGACGATGTTTTCCTCTTCACTAATATCAACTGGTGGATAGGGATTACAGTCAGATATGACTACTGTAGTGAAATTTCTTAACAACATGAAGAATAGGAAGTCGTATGCTGTAAAACTGTCATGTTCGTACTTGACGCCACAATCGACTATTTCAAACAACCGTGTAGTATCTAAATCCTCCTTGTGTCGCGTTTTTGACACCCATTTTCTTGAACTGAATACATGTATTATAAGTGTGGGATGGACGGACAATAGTTAATGATCGTCGCTATTGAGAGAAGGCTGTGATTCGAGTATAATATTCCAATAACTATACTTCGTTACGCTATTGACTAACATCGACTAATCACAGACACCATCGATGTGTATTAAACGAAGAGTAAACGGAATATTTATTAACGAAGCATCTGTCGAACGTGAGGTCGAAATTTAAAAATCAGAATCGTCACAAGTTAAATCAATGTGTTCAATAAAAATATAAATGCAACAACCAAACAATGTATAATGTTCTGATAACAGTTCAATGCTTATACACGGAAACTAGTCAGGTTGATATCGGTTGTTAACGTACCGTAATCAAACACTCAACACATTTTCACTACATAAGTATTCTCTACTAATGCACCCTTGAACACTCAAGAATGAAAAGTATCTCCCAGTTGTTGGTTGACGGTTTTCTTGTTTACATTTAATCTTCCTGCACATAAATCTAGTGTCTTGTAAATGTTATTGTTAGTCAAGCACTCATTACGGAAAACTTTGTGTTCCATTGTGCAAGAGTTAACCTTTATATATCATAATGATCATGCCTGTAAACTGGCATGAACTCTGTATTAAATTTCAGAATAATCAGAATAATAATAATTTCTAGATGCAATGATTGAGAATACTAAAATGGTTTCTTAACTTATTTGATTACTTAAAACACCGTAAGGTAGTGGTAAGTTGATGACCATCTGGACAGATAACTACTAGTTCGATTTTCTACTGATGACAGAAGAAAAATGACGCTTTTTGACGATGCCATGAAAGACGAATATTTCGGAAATGTAATCATAAGTGTATATTATCAGCTTACACTTTGCAGTGCTCAAAGTTCATGACAAAAATATCGACTGACATCAAATCAACTTTAAATTCAATAATGCACTATATAATGACCCCTTACGTAGTGGCTTTACACACGACTCTTGAAACGACCAAGAAAACTGAGATTTCGAAATTTCGGTTCCACAAATTAGTAAAATGTAATGATTATGCTGCCTTCTAATTTGCTTTTCAGCTAAAATAATGCAACAGTTTGTGGGATCTTTAACAAAAAGGAAGTTGTTGTTAAAATTTCCCAACCAACTAAACCGTACCTTCACGATCTCTGGAATCGAATAAACAAACGAAAGGATAGGAATTAAGCAGTTCTAAGTTGTTGTTTATCACAGTTTGGAAATCCCCAATATGTTTATTGTCGCCATTTACTGTATAATAAGTGTTTACACACCCCTCTAACGTCAACCAGACAAATGTCGGTTTTTATAGATTTACTTCAAGAAAACGTTTACTTAATTCACTTTACCAACATAACTGAACCACTATTTCCTTCAGAATTCACAACTGCAAGAACAATAACTAAGAGAAGGCTAAGATGACGGGAATCTATCTAATTGTGGCCACATGTATGTAGCGGTAAATAATCCCCAAAATAAATAGTTACATAGGTTTCGACATTGATGCTGACCATGTTTGTTTTAGCGGACACTACTAAGTTTGAAGGCGCCCGGTCACGCATCACGACCAGATCTCGCCACGCCGTACCGAAACAAGCAACCCTCTCTAGTTTGCCAGCCTAGACGTTGCTAACCCATTGTCGCTCCATTCACGATCAAATATAACTTCTCTTCCATCCTTCATTGCCTTCTGATTTCTTCTCATTCGTAAGAGTGGGTTCAATCGTTAGAAGTTGCTCTGGTAATAATCCAAACGTAACTTGGTCATATACCGGGTGTAACTTCATTGGTGAGCCCGACGTGATCTGGACACGTTCATAACTGTGAGTTCGTTCCTGTTTGTCGTTTTTAACAGTATTTTTGGTGTGATTATCATTTTTTTTGCACGTTTTGATCGCATTTATTTTTATATTTTTATATATTGCATATATAGCATGACTGATCAGACTCCTAAGTTCATTAAGATTAAAACTCCCACACCTCCGAACTTCCAGCTCATTCCCTTCTGGACAGAAAACATAGAAGCTTGGTTCTGCTACGCAGAAGCCGAGTTTCGAGACCACGCTGTGACAGACCCACGTGTTCAATTCCTTGCCGTCGTAAGGTCACTTCCGTGTGAATTGAACAGGTACGTCGCCCCTTTCTTTTTCAGCCCTGACTGCCTAGAACCTTATGATCAGCTCAAAAGATCGATTCTCAAACGCGGAGACTTGTCCGATAGACAACGTCTTGATGTGTTGTTCCACACCATCGAGCTAGGTAGTGGTTCAACAACGGAAATGTTGACGCGCATGCGAGAGGTAATTGGTCAACGTACCTTCGACGAAGGTCTTTTCCGTCAACTCTTCTTATCAAAACTACCACAACAAGTGCAAGCAGTTCTGGTAACGTTTAATAACAACCCAGTAGATGAACTAGCTTCATTTGCTGATCGAATTCTGGAGATCACCAGAACTCGCGACAATCAGGTTTATTCCATTACCGAAAAACCTCAGGCCACCGAAAACGAAGTAACGAAATTGCGTAATGCTCTTTCGCGTTTTTTTGACCTGAAGGAAAGACACCAACCGGACGATTCTCGTCGACGAAGTACGTCACGGAGAAGGTCGTCGTCTCGACTTCGACGAAACGAAAATTCACATTGGTGTTGGTACCACAACACCTATGGAAAAAATTCCAAGAAGTGTAGAGACCCCTGTTGTTTCCCTAGACATAAACCGGTTGTTGATGCATCGGGAAACTACCCCGCCGGCACGCGTTAGCGGCAACCGTAGCCGGTGGAAGCAGCCGCCTGTTATTTATCACTGATGTGATAACGAAGGTTCGCTACCTCGTCGATACTGGCGCAGAAGTTAGCGTTCTTCCTGCAGCTCCATCTGATCGCCATCATGAAGCTACTTTCGACTTACAGGCAGCCGGTGGAAAACACAGCAACATATGGTAAACGATACGTCTACTTAAACGTGGGTTTACGAAAACCCATACACTGGATTTTCACTATCGCCGATGTGAAAATACCCATCATAGGCATGGATTTACCTAGCCACCACAACTTGCTTGTGGACCCTAGTAAAAAGAGATTAGTGGATAGTAACACAAATCTATACGTTAGTGGAACCGTGGCTACAGGTTGTAGCTTATGTCCTCTTCGTTTTAAAAAGTTAATTAACCCTTATTTTCAGTCGATACTCGACAAGTATCCAGATCTGAATAAGACGTCATCGAAATTATCATGTGTAACCAGCAATGTTACACATCACATCACGACTACAGGTCAACCTGTATTCTCCAAAGCACGCCGACTCGCGCCTGAAAAACTAAGGATTGCGAAAAACGAATTCGATCATATGATTGACTTGGGAATAATTCGACCTTCCAGTAGTCCATGGGCATCTCCATTACATATGGTCCCGAAGAAAGAGAGTAATGACTGGCGTCCCACCGGTGATTACCGACGTCTTAACGCCCAAACTACGCCTGATCGTTACCCTTTACCGCACATCCACGATTTAACGGCCACTCTGAAAGGGATGACAATATTTTCAAAACTCGACTTGGTAAAGGCGTACAACCAAATACCGATGTCTGAAAATGATATCCCGAAAACCGCTATCGTAACTCCATTTGGCCTTTACGAATTCCTCCGAATGCCTTTTGGGTTGAGGAACGCAGCACAAACATTCCAACGCTTCATTGATGACGTGTTCCGCGAGCTTGACTATGTCCATGCATACGTCGACGACTGCTTGATAGCAAGTCCAGACGAGGTAACACATATGAAACATTTGGACACAGTCTTTAGTAGACTGCAACAATACGGAGTAACCATAAACATACAGAAATGCCAAATCGGAACAACCTCGTTGGACTTCCTGGGGCATACTATAAATGCGAATGGTATACAACCTCAAAAACACAAGGTGGCGGCTATTCTGGAATACCCGGAACCAACCACCATCAAGCAGTTGCGAGCTTTCAATGGATTGGTAAGTTTCTACAGACGGTTTATACCGAACTGTGCATCTGTCATAAAACCACTAACGGATCAGCTTCGTGGAAATAAAAACGTGGTCACAATGGATGCAGACTCAAAGAAAGCCTTTACTGCGACTAAAGAAGCAATAGCCAATGTGACTATGCTGGCACATCACAATACCGAAGCCCCTATCAGCATCGCGGTTGACGCATCTGACTCAGCGATTGGTGCAGTTCTGCAACAATGGACTGACGAAGCTTGGCAACCTTTAGCATTCTTCTCAAGACGACTAAACGATACCGAACCGAGATACAGCACTTTTGGTCGTGAAATGCTAGCCATGTATTGTGCTGTACGACATTTTCAACATTCCATCGAAGGCCAGGAATTTACAATATTCGCCGACCATAAACCACTGACGTTTTCTATGAGGTCATCTTCAGATAAGTACTCTCCGCGAGAGTCGCGTCATCTAGACTATATTTCCCAGTTCTCTACTGATATACGACATATATCTGGAGCTAACAATGTAGTTGCCGACGCCTTATCACGAATACATGCCTTGAATCGTATCCAAGGCATCGACACTTTAATTTGTGATTCTTCAACAGGTACAGCCCGTCCAATCGTCCTCAAGAGTTATCGACGAATCAGCTTTGACACATTTCACAACCTCTCTCATCCTGGAGTTCGTGCCACATCTAAACTGATTGCCCAGAGATTTTGCTGGCCAAGGATGAATAAAGACATCAAAGAATGGGCACGCTCCTGTGTGGCCTGCCAAAAGAACAAAGTAATTCAGCACAATAAATGCCCTCTTGGCACTTCCCCAACTCCCGACGCTCGATTCAACCACGTCCACCTTGATTTGGTAGGACCCTTACCAGAATCAAACGGATTTTCTTATCTTTTGACATGCGTGGACCGTTTTACACGCTGGCCAGAAGCGATTCCTTTAAAAGACATCACTACTGAAACGATTGCTCGCGCTTTCGTTAAACGATGGATATCAAATTTTGGTTGTCCATCTTCAATAACGACAGACTGTGGACGTCAGTTTGAATCTGGATTGTTCCACTCTCTGACAAAACTGCTTGGAGCGACGCGCTTCCGAACAACAGCCTACCATCCACAATCTAACGGGTTGGTAGAAGGATTTTATCGACAGCTGAAAGCATCACTGTCAACTACAAACATGCCTCAGTGGACAGAGGCTTTGCCACTAGTCTTACTCGGTATCCGAAGCATGGTAAAAGAAGATGTCGGGTGCAGTGTGTTTGAATTAGTTTACGGAACGACTCTTCGATTACCAGGTGAGTTTGTGGAAACCGCTTCCACCCCGACAAACCTAGATCTCAATTCTTACGTGAACCGGCTTACAAATGCTATGCGTTCAGTTAAGCCAGTTCAAACTCGACGACAATCGGCAGACACTTTCATCCAACTTGCCTTAAAATATAGTACACACGTTTTTGTACGTCGTGACGCTATACGCCGACCTCTTGAAGCGACTTACGAAGGACCATACAAGGTCTTGAAACGTGAAACAAATTACTATATAATCGATAAGAATGGCCACGAGGAGAACATCAGCATTGACCGCCTCAAAGCAGCTTACCTAGAAGGTAAACTCTTCGATGTCCAACTCGCCACAACACCTCCGAAACTCGACATGAGCAAAGTCGCCATGCCTCAAGCAACAACCAACAAGCAAGTGGAAATTCAGAAGAGCTCCATAACGCCGAGAGCTACACGTTCTGGTAGAAATGTACGATTTCCAGAACACTTAAATGAATATTACATCTATTAATTTTCTTTTCTAATTTTCCACTGTGTGTATTGTGAATATCTATATATACAAAATAAAAAAAATTGAATAAAAATATTTTGTTTTTACCTTATGGTATGCATTTTTGTTCACACATTTTCGTATGTTTAAAAAAAATATATAAAAAAAAATTTTTTTTATTTATTCATTTTAGCGTTGCCGACATTTTATACGTTTTTGTAGCTGTATTTAGCCGCCAAATCGCTTTTAAATATATATACATATATATATATTAATGAAATGCATATATTAAAATTTTTTTTTTCTTTTGGTTTTCCAGGACGCCTGGAAACGACCAGAAGAAAACGGAAGAAAACGATAACATTTTGTACATTTTTTTATGTAACCACACTTTAGCATAGGCACTGACGGCCAGAAGCTGCACAACATCCAAGCTGTCAAAGGAACGTTTACGAATGCTTAACGCATTGGGTTTTATCCTTTGGCTGGTACGTCATAGGGTCCTCACGAACCCATTAGTGGGGAGTGAGCTGTAACGGTAAATAATCCCCAAAATAAATAGTTACATAGGTTTCGACATTGATGCTGACCATGTTTGTTTTAGCGGACACTACTAAGTTTGAAGGCGCCCGGTCACGCATCACGACCAGATCTCGCCACGCCGTACCGAAACAAGCAACCCTCTCTAGTTTGCCAGCCTAGACGTTGCTAACCCATTGTCGCTCCATTCACGATCAAATATAACTTCTCTTCCATCCTTCATTGCCTTCTGATTTCTTCTCATTCGTAAGAGTGGGTTCAATCGTTAGAAGTTGCTCTGGTAATAATCCAAACGTAACTTGGTCATATACTGGGTGTAACTTCATGTACATGCGATTAATTTTATTATTAAATGAAGTTTCTTCTTATATATTGTTTTCTAAAAGTTGAGTTGTTACAACTAGGTATTCATTTGCTGAAGTTACTGGATCGTCGTAATCAGACTTTGAGGAAGACTATAGGCTCATAGGATTATGGAAAGTTCTTTTGCAGCAAAAGAGAAATTTACAGTAAGAAGTAAGGGAAAATTCTGCAACAAGTGGGATATCCGTCTGTTAAAAAGCGGAGAAGGAGAGGAGAAATCCGTTTATAATAACGTGGAAAAATCACCAAAGTGGAAGAATGCACTTAACTGTTACGATTTCCAATTTATTTCTCCGTTAATAACCATTCACATTTTCGCTCTATTTCCTCCTCTATATATTTTATTTCTATTTTGTCGTTAGTTTGGGACAAGTGCGTTAATACAAAATCGTCCCAAGCAGCCAATTTTGGAAAAATGTTGATACCTCTTAGAAAGATATTAGGGAACTTGGTAAAACATGAGCACCCTGTCACCTTTTTCTGTGGCGATGTAGAGTTTTGACTAAATGTCAGGATCATCTGTTTTAATATTTCAAGTTTTGTCTCGACGGATGGCATCCATCTGTCTACTGACGCTACGGAGGCAAGTTTTTTATGGAAGTCCTTACATGTTCCTACATGTATTGAACTATTCATTTTCACAGAAAGTATGTGTCACAACTATTACAAGTGCTCATAGGTGGTAAAATTACTACTCTCTCGAGATGCTTTCGGTCAACGATTTTCCGACGGTTAATAATTATTAACCGGAAAATCAGTCGATTGTTCTACACATACTATTGTCTACTAAATATTTACCATCATTAAATTTGTTACAGCCTAATTTATACCATCAGCTGAATTAATTATTCTTTATATTGTCAAATGATTCTATAAAATAATTTAAACCAAAAGGTTGGGCCAAACAGCATGTAAAACATTGGGCAACACGCATGGCTTCTTGACGTTTAGCCCAATGTTCTGGTCCAATCCTTACGTTCAGCTTAATGTTCCAGTCATTTGGCCCAACCTCAAATTTCACGTTCAGACAGATAGCCCAATGTTTCGTTCGGTTGGCCCAACGTCGATGTGGGTGGCCCAGCGTTTATATGCGAAAAGCCCAATGTGGCCCAATGTTTTGGTTTACTGGGAAAAATGCAGAAATAGTTGCTAAAACTAAACTTTGATTCTGAAATCAAACGACTACAAGTAACTTTGAATGTCATTTTGGCCAGTGAGATGGAAAGTTGTAAAAAAATTCATATTTTACCAGAAACTGCTAGAAAACTAAAAAACTTTTAAGAGGATCAATTAGTTTTTTAATTACTTATATAATTATTTGGGTCTTTTAAGAGGTTATTTTGTTTTGAAGTCATGATGTGTTCAATATAATTTGCCGAAATGGCTACAAATCATAATATTTCTGGAATCTTTATGAGGCCAATAGGAACTCTTCTGGATACGACCATAAGCTCTCCATGTTTTCTATTTGTACCCTGGTTGTTGAGTCCACAAAATTCCTTTTATAAACAACCACTTGATGAACATACCCGATCTCCCTAAAGATCTATAACTTTGCCAGTCATTTGCACTAATTGTTGCCCCTTGTAGAACGTACATCTGGATAACTGGTATTATAATACCAGACTTTATAAAGTTTTGCCGCCCTATTCGAAGCATATTTTAAGTATCCCTCACCTGTCGTCTTATCGTAGCTCCGAAAAACCTGGTTGTTTTATTAAAGTAGTGAGTACTTACTCACCCCGTTTTTGCTTTTCTTATTGTATTTTCCGGATGACTACTTCACCAAGTTCAACAGCCATCTTAACGCCCTAAGTGTCAAATGCAACCCGAGCAGAATTTTTAAGTACTCATCTCGACAATACTGGTACCGTTGCATGCCTGAAACTTCACTGACATTAATTAGGGCAGATACCAAATTATCTGGCGTCTCCATTATCAATATTACTATTAGCAGGCATATATTTTGTCGCAAATCCAATGTTGAACGAGCAAAATTCTTTCAGTTCTGATTGATTTTCTTTCCCAAAATGAATCATGTCTCAAAACGATCCCATTCTCAGAAGTTGTACACCATTTAACAGTCATACTGACTCCGAAATCACAGAATCGTTGTACGAACTCGTATTAAGAATATTATCTTCAATATCCTTCCAATGAGAATCGACAATTTTTCGAAGGTACCTGTTTTGGATGGTTTTGTATTATTGCACTTATAGGTGCTTTAAATTCATTTTTAAAATCTATCATTAAACACTTTTTGATAACGTTGGTAACAAAAGAAACAGTTTATTTTGTGGGTTATTAATTTTCGACATTCGAGAGACTTCATTTTTCATAGCCTAATGAATTACTAGTAGTGAATCTTCTGTAGTTTAAAATGAATCTGCTAATTCTTGCTAAAACGTAATACTTGGTGAGTAATGGCAATAAAAATGACATGTGGTATTATTCGCTGCCTATATACTGGTTGTTCAGCCAGTCAATCTGTTAAAACGTAGAACTTGGTATGTGTGTACGTCAGTTCAAGTTGCCATCCCTCAATTAGCAGATATATGTGAAGTTGTCGAACCAAATCCCAGAGTAGTTGAGCTAGTAGCAAAGTTAATATTAATAGAGAATATTAGAAATCGAAGATAAGATTTAAGAAAATATAATTCAGCTCAAAGAAAATTGGGATGAATTTAGAAGCTTAAAATTTGAAGGAAGACAAAGAATGGATGCACTTGCACCATTGTGAACGATTTTGAACCATATCGCGCAGTCTCTGACTATTGGTTACGGTCATCAGGCGAACACCAACCAGGTAATCCAAACCTATTAACATGACTCAACCCAATTGTCAAGGGCTTCATGGACCGGTGCTATGTTTTGGCTTGGCTTCCCCTAGCTTTCTTCCAGCCTACTCCTGCACCATACTGCATTGCTCGTCCAGGTAGGCGGTGGTTGGTCATACGTAACACATGTTCTAACCACCTCAGCTTATGAAAATTCACCACTTCATCAATCGATTTTCCATATGTACCTAGTACTGTATCCATAACTCACGTGTTGTTTACTCGGTGGTCCGAGCAAACACGAGCAATGCTCCGAAGATATCTGTGATCGAATACTATAAGGCTACGGATATCCTTTATCCTTAATGGCTGTGTTTAACATACATAAAGTAGAACTGATCGGACCGATGCGCAGTAAACGCGTCCTTTAGTCTGTAGGCGGGTGTCTTACCTACGCCAAAAGTGACAGATTGGCAAAGCCAATCGAACCTTCTGTATATGAGCCAAGGTATCGTCAGATACTAGACCATCAGGACTGATGAGATTTCGCTCCCTATCACTAATTTCAACGCAGACGCAAGTCAATCCTGAAACAGCATTTTGCACTTAGATGGGGAGAATCGCATCTTAAACATGCTTGCATTTATGCTTAAGGTGGTTAAAAGACTCCACTTTGTCAGCATCTGCATATTCTAATTCGAAAAGTATATCTCATTCCATCAGGCTCGGTGAACGATGAAGAACGACGACAATTGGAACGTAGACTGACAAAGAGTCTGCGTAAGGATCGTGAACAGAGGTAGGCAACAAAAGCAAAAGCGATGGAAGCATCGGCGGCAGCGGGCAGTAGTAGACAGCTGTTCCGACTTATCAAGGACACCGGTATTAAGAAATCCGCGGTCAGTATAATTATCTCAGAAAAAGATAGGTCTATGATCCACTCTCAGTCTAGAAGATTAGAGCGATGGGCGGAGCACTTTCAGGGACAGTTCAACTGGTCGCCAGCAACTTTTAGCCTACCTACTATCCCCAAGCTACCCGAGTGGAAAATTAACACAGGTCCCCCGACTCTCAATGAGGTTGAAAACGATATAAGTAAATTGAAACGAGGGAAAGCAGCAGGACATGATATGTTGTCGACCGACATCTTTAAGAATGGTGGTTTAGTCTTAGGTGGCAGGTTGACTGATATATTAACCAAAGTCTGGAAACTGAACATCATCCTATCTGACTGGTCTCGTTTGCTGATCGTTCCAACTTACAAAAAGGGACAGAAATCCCCTTGTGAGAACCACAGAGGAATCAGTTTGACTAACATAGTATGTAAAATATTAGCCTCTATAATCATTCGACGTTTATCCAACACTAGAGAACAGCAGACTCGAGAAAACCAGGCTGGTTTCAGACCTGGACGAGGTTGCATTGATCAAATATTCACCCTGCTCCAGATCCTCGAACACAGACATATGTACCAACGTCCGACTATAGTCATACTTTTTTGACTTGACAGCAGCTTTCGACCCTGTAGACCGTGAAGTCTTGTGGCGGTGTTTGTCATTAAAAGGCGTACCTCAAAAGTACATTGAAATTATAAAGACTCTCTACTCGATCACCAACTCCGCCTGTAGCCCCCACAGGGTTACTGGCGATCCCAAGCCGGATAAAGGAGGAGGGTTGGGCATGGTGCTAGCAACCCCATCCCGTAAAACAACAAACGTGCTAAAAAAACGCTAACCAGTAAAAACCTTTATAACCATTTTTACTCTGCCCTGGGAGTTGGAAGGTGTGTTATGACGCCACAGGGTGAAAGCATCATCATCATCAGCAACGTAGAACCGGGCACAAACGCCTGTAGGTTCAAGTTGCCATACCACAATAGCACTACGAGAATATTGAGGTAACGTATTGACAGAATACAAGAGAGAAGAGTAAGTAAAGATGTCCAGAAAATAACAATAGAATTTAAGATCTAGATGAGGTTAAAGAGTGAATACACTTGCGCCACTGTGACCGGTTCTGAGCCATATCACCTAGTGTCTCCAGCCATTTGTTGCGATCATCACGCGGACCCCAACCAGGTAGTCTACATCTACCTACATGGCTTAGGCCAGTAGTCAAGGTCTTCATGGACTGATGCCATGTTTTGGTTTGGCCGCCCCTAACCTTCTTCCATCCTACTTCAGCCCTAGCTAACATGGCGCGACGGGGTAGACGGTGGTCGGGCATACGCAATACATGTCCTAGCCATCTCAGTCGATGAAGGTTAATGACCTCTTCGACTGATTTACCGTGTTTCCCAAGAACCTTTCGTCTAACCTCACAATTACTAGTCCGGTTATTCCGGACTGGTGAAAGCCGAGTTTCTTCGGAAGCCACGAGGCCGATGTCCCTTCTGACAACCAGAGCAACAATTTATATAGGTACATGGAATGTCCGCACGCTGTGGGAAACAGGGAGGACCATGCAAATTGCTGAAGAAATGAAAAGATTCAAACTGAAAATACTTGGAATAAGCGAAACGCATTGGGTACAAGCTGGACAGCAACGGTTATCCTCGGGAAATGTGCTTTTATACTCCGGCCACGAAGAAGAAAACGCCCCACACACACAAGGAGTAGCATTGGTGTTATCCCAAGTTGCATGGAAGGCTCTTATAGGATGGGAGCCTCATTGACCTAGGATCATCACAGCATCCTTCCAGACGAAGAAGAAAGGGATTGTAATGAATGTCATCCAGTGCTACGCACCAGCCAATGACAGCCACGAAGACGACAAAGACCAGTTCTATGTGAGGGTGCAGTCAATCATCGAGAAATGTTCAGCCAAGGACCTGATCATTCTGATGGGCGACTTCAACGCCAAGGTCGGAGTGGATAACACCGGGTATGAAGACATCATGGGACAACATGGACTGGGAGAAAGGAATGATAACGGTGAGAGGTTTGTGAACTTATGTGCCTTCAACAAAATGATTATAGGTGGCACCATATTCTCCCACAAACGTTTACACAAAACTACATGGGTTTCACCGGACCACATTACGGAGAACCAAATCGATCACATCTGCATCAATAAGAAGTTTAGAAGGACCATGGAAGACGTAAGAGCAAGGAGAGGAGCCGACATAGCTTCAGATCACCATTTGGTGGTAACCAAAATTAAACTGAAGCTGAGGAAGCGCTGGACAACTGGAGCAGCAATATTACACAAGTTTAATACAGACCTTCTCCGGGATACTAACAAACGCAACGAATTCAAATTAATTCTCAGCAACAAGTTCCAGGCATTTCATGATCTACTAAAAAAAGGTGGAACTAATATGGAAGACAACTGGAAAGCGATTAAGGAAACAATAACTTCAACATGTCAGGAGGTTTTGGGTCTCAAGAAACAACACCAAAAAGAGTGAATTTCTGTTAGTACTCTGGACAAGATCCAAGAAAGGAGGAACAGAAAGACAGCGATCAATAACAGTCGGACAAGAGCAGAGAAAGCCAAGGCACAGGCCGAATACACCAAAGTCAACAAGCAAGTGAAGAGGAGCATCAGGTCGGATAAACGGAAATTTGTTGAGGACCTAGCAATGACAGCGGAAAAAGCTGCAAGAGAAGGAAATATGAGGCTGTTATACGATACAACGAAGAAACTATCCGGGAAATTCAATAAGCCAGAACGGCCAATCAAGAACAAGGCTGGCAAACCAATCACTGAAGTGCATGAACAACGGAACAGGTGGGTAGAACACTTCCAAGAACTCTTGAATAGACCAACCCCACTGAACCCACCCGTCATCGAAGCAGCATCCACAGATCTCCCTATAAGCACAGACCCACCAACAGTCGAAGAAATCAAAATGGCCATCAGACAGATCAAGATTGGCAAGTCAGCAGGACCAGACAACATACCAGCGGAGGCACTGAAGACAGATATAGAAGCAGCTTCAGAGATACTCCACATTCTCTTCAGGAAGATTCAGGAGGAAGAACAAGTTCCAGCAGACTGGAAAGAAGGGTACCTCATCAAGATACCAAAGAAAGGCGATCTCAGCAATTGTGAGAACTACAGAGGCATTACCCTACTTTCAGTACCAGGAAAGGTCTTCAACAGAGTGTTATTGAACAGATTAAAGGACCCAGTCGACGCCCAACTCCGAGATCAACAGGCCGGATTCCGTAAAGATCGATCATGTACCGATCAAATCGCTACTCTACGGTTCATTGTTGAACAATCAATTGGATGGAATTCACCACTTTACATCAACTTCATCGACTATGAAAAGGCATTCGACAGCGTGGATAGGAGAATATTATGGAGCCTTCTACGACATTACGGCGTACCCGAGAAGATAGTCAACATCATACGGAATTCTTACGACGGACTACATTGTAAAATCGTGCATGGAGGTCAGCTCACAGATTCATTCGAAGTGAAGACCGGTGTCAGACAAGGCTGCTTACTCTCGCCTTTCCTCTTTCTACTGGTCATCGACTGGATCATGAAGACTGCAACATCTGAAGGCACTCTCGGAATACAATGGACAACATCGACGAAACTAGATGACTTGGACTTTGCAGATGATCTAGCTCTTCTTTCTCACACGCATCATCAAATGCAGAAGAAGACCAACAATATAGCAGCAGCTTCGGCAGCAGTAGGCTTCAACATACACAAAGGGAAAAGCAAGATCCTTCGATACAAAACAACAAACACTAACCTAATTACACTTTTATCATATGGCTGCGAAATGTGTGCCATGAAAACTCAAGATATGCGTCGTCTCCAGATATTTGACCATAGGAATCTTCGTAACATCGCTCGTATATCATGGAATGGTCGAATAAGTAATATTGAGGTTGGACGAAAGGTTCTTAGGAAATACGGTAAATCAATCGAAGAGGTCATTAACCTTCATCGACTGAGATGGTTAGGACATGTATTGCGCATGCCCGACCACCGTCTACTCAATCGTGCGATGTTGGCTAGGGTTGGAGTAGGGTGGGAGAAGGGTACGGGCAGGCCAACCAAAACATGGCATCAGTCCATGAAGTCCTTGACTATTGCCCTAAGCAATGTTGGACTCCGGAAAGTGTGCCCATGTTCCAGAACTTGCCGAAGTGTAAATATTTGGTTTATACAATCACACCCAGGTCTTGAGATTGCTCTCTATGAGCTTTAATTAGGTGTGGATGTATTACTGGGGCCAATATTTTTGACACTATTAAACTGATTCCTCTGTAATTGTCGCAAGAGGACTTCTGTCCTTTCTTATAGACTGGGATAATTAGTGATCGAGACCAGTTAGATGAGATAACATCTAGTTCCCGGATTCCAGTTAAGATCTCGGTTAATCTCGCTGCTAAAACGGACCATCGTTTCAGAGGTTAGTTCATCAGGTCCTGCTGCTCTCCCTCTCTTTAGATTCCATATAGCCTTTTCAACCTCATTAAGATTTGGGGGGGGCCATATCACTTTGCCACTCAGATTGCTTGCAGATGGTGAGAAACTGGGATGAGGCCGAGGACCTGTTGAACTGTTTCCTAAGGTGTTCCGCCCATCGGTCTAATCTGCTGAATTGATAATGAATAGTGGTCCCATGTTTTTCAGAGATAGTTTCACCTACACTTGGATCTCTAATACCTGTCTCCTTGATAGGTCTGAACAGTTACATATTGTTACCTTTTGCCGCTGCCTTTTCTATCTCTTTAGCTTTCGCTACCCACCACTGCTCATGATCATTACGTAAGCCTTTACCCAGCTTGTGTTTAAGTTATCTCTTCTCCTCATCGTGTCCAGAGCCAAATGGGATGGGTCGCCGAGTATTTATTAGATCACTAAATGAGGCCGAAATTCACTGATTTTTCTTAACCTTTTGGTTTAGTTTACTAATAGATATTACTACTGTTTCAACAGCTTTTTGGATGCCATTCCAAGCTGACTATTGGTGGGTATCACTTAAGTAATTGGCTAATTTATTTTCTAGCTGTTCCTAAAATGTATTTTTGACTTTTTCTTCTTTAAGTTGAACTCTTAGGTGGGTCCTTGCCGTGGACCTTTTACTTCCAGTGAGATGCAGACTAATACGCGCTCGTACTAAGGCAAGATCTGAGTCTAGTCATGTACTCCAGAATGAGCGACAGTTTTCTATCGAGCCTCTCCAACGGTGGCTGATGGTAATGTGCTCTATTCGAGTCCAGCGTTGAGCTGATTATGGAGGTCTTCATGGTCACTGGTGTCCTTCTTTATGCCTAAAGTTAGTGCACTTAGCAGTACGACTTCGCTCTTAGACCTTAGGTTGCTGTATTAAGTCTTACCGCTCTCCAACAGATCTGCTCTGTGTGGTAGGACTTAGAGGAACATGTGTTTCAGTCAGTATAGCTCGGTTGCGTTGACACGGTAGGCAAACCTTACCACCACGTCAAGGTAGCAGCCACAGTCGCTACTTGTTGTTAGTGCATTATAACCTAGTGTTGTTCTCGTATGAACTTCTGACATTTTATCCTTATACTGTTACTCACTCTACAATTGATTGTTCATATGTACCTCTTGTTTAGCGGAACATATGGTTTTAATTTCATTATAGTATGTTTTGTAAGGCTGTGTTAATGTATATAGCTTTGTAGATTCTTAACACTTCATTGATAAAAATGTGATCATGTCGCTTATTAAGTATACATTGAATATTTGATTTCTGTTCACAATTTTTCTATTTTTATTCATATTGCACTTATTATTTTATTTCATGTTGTTTCTTTTGATTTATAGTTTAACGTAATGATCAATGGGCGAATATATTCGAAGTCCTCTGATAAGGTTAATGTATGAAAAGTTGGAACACCAAAATAAACACTTGCATTCAAATCATGATAACGTAGATATGTGCAATTATTTACACAATATGTACTTTAATAATTTTAATTTAATCAATTTAGTGGTATGACTACCGTCCAGAATATGTAGATTTTGAATTCCGGGATATATTTATTCAATCATATCAAGATGAAGAAACTTGTAAATTTTTAGATAATTGCTACATGAAATCTGACTGGCTGTTCACACATTTTTATCATGCTATCGTAAAAGCTGCATTAACTTGGTTCATGACATCAACTTCTATAAATGGGTAATTGATTTCGACTTACTGTTTTTAATCGTTCTCTGTATATTAACGTAGGGAACTCATGGAAATTTATGAGAAAAACGGGTATATGTGTATGATCAACATAGGACTTGGCACATGTGTGCATCGGTCTATGTTACCATAGCCCTGAAGCACAGCAAGATTAATGCCAGATTAGTAGAAGTCGGAGTTACTTCAATGATAATAACAAAAATAAAGAAGAATGAACATATAGAAGATAGCTCAGGAGGAAAGAAGTGGAGCATGGAAAGAAATCTGCAGAATGAATTTAAGCTCACGATTTGAGGGAGGGTGAAGAGTGGAAGCACCTGCGCCACTAATGAAATCTGAACCATATCACTCGAAGTTTTCAACCACTGGTTACGGTATTCACGCGTACTCCAACCAGGTAGTCTGCATTGACCGACATGACTCAAATCAGCAGTCAGTGACTGTATGGACTGATGCTATGTTTTGATTTGGCCGGCCATAACTCTCTTACATCCCACTCATATATCAGTCATCATCTCGCATCGAGGTGGGCAGTGATTAGGCATACGTAACACATGTCCCAATCACCTCAGTCGATGAAGATTCACAACCTTGTCAAGTGATTTACCACCCTTCCCTAATACCTGGCATCTAATCTCGTTATTGCTTCAGGAAAACATAGTTGAAGCTCATATTTATATTCAGTGATTCGTAATTACGGTCTACAGTTACATTTAGAGCTACTGTGTAATATTTATCGCATTGATATTAGATGGTAAACAATTACAAGCCAAAATAGCACTGGGCACTTATTATATTATAATTTAGAACTTAGGGTTATGCACTCATTATGTAGACTTGCAATTGATTCTTCTATTATAGTTCGTATTAAGGACACTTCAAATACTATCTGGGTGGTTCAATGTAGTTTGCAGTAACTACTGCACTCGATGCAGTTTTCGAAGTAATTCCATTTTAGGGATTCGATGTTTCAAACAGCAGCATTCAGATCTCAAAGGAATTAAAGTATCATTCAGAATTATCTAATAGAGGTGTATGAAATTGTCACTATTAGCCAACAGAGTTAATGTCCAAGTATATTGATTTCAGTACTAGTGAGTATTTTGCTATAATAGTAACAATGATAATACAAGAATCATCCAAATTATTATGACTGTGACTGAACGCTTAATAAGTAAGGTGAGATAAAGACTCAGCAAATAGTCTTTGCATACTTCAGTTCAATCTAAAAGGCTTAGTAATCGGTATATTACGTGGGAAACAAAGGCTTGTATCTGGAATTAAATCATTTATCATTGAGAAATAATTCCTTTGTTCTGTTTAATTTGATAAGAAAATATTTGCGTTTTTTCATACATAAGATTGCTACCTATGGACAGATAAATATAGGTTTATTAGCATTTTCAGCTAGCTAAACAGTTTAATTATGTTTTAATACTAGTTTCTGTTTTATTTAAGTTGGATTGTGGCTGGCAAGTGGAATCTAGGACGCCCGTTTCGTCCTATTCGGGACTCGTCGGCTGGATGTACCTGCATCCCAATGTTGATGTTCACAGTGGGATTCGAACTCAGTCCGTTTTGTGTCGAACGCCACCGCGTTCACCACCAGACTACTGAGTCCAGATAGTCACACTTGTGCAACAGGCGCATTCGTATTAGGATGAACTTGTATATTCCCGTTGATTTGTTGTAGATTGAAGCTGGTCAGTCTCTGTTGCCATATGTGTATCCTGAGCGGATTGCCTCGATATAGCGATTATTCACAAATATTATTTAAGTTGGATTGTGACTTTTAAGTGGAATCCAGAACGCGCATTTCGTAATACATTTTTTTCAGCTTAAAGTACCAATAAAAGATAAGGTGATCGCTCGCCGCTGTGGTGTTTAAAGAATAGTACTTGTGATAATACGTACCATGTAAAGCTTCTGCTAACTTGGAACGTTTATTTATTCTCTGAATAAGTGAAACTTTAAAATTTCCATGTTCACCTTACTTATTACAAATAGTTATCATCATTTTCGTTCATCCTGTTAACTTTCGAACTTCTAGATAGTGTATTAAAAGTATTAAATTAGTTTATACACTAATTTTTTAATCTGGTAGTCTTGTTTGTTCTACACAAACTTCTCATGAATAACCTTACGTTTTTAAATATCTTATCAAGGTTTTATCTGTTTATATATTTCTCAGTTTGGTTGGTCGTGGTTCTATGTTTGTCTTTTCATCGGCACAATTTCTTCATCTACTTAATGTCAATGAAGACTTCAAATCAGATTTTTTGCTCGATCTAGGTTTGTGTATTATTGTTGTTCATTGTTTTTTAATCAATTGGGACGTCTTTTACAATCATATATATAGGATTTAAGATAACTGTATAAGTTGATAACATAAACTAACATTATGGAGGCATTTCCAATAATAAGTTGAGCTTTTAAGTTACTCGTTTCATTCACTAATATATGGTTATCATAAATGGTTATTAAATCAGTGTGTATTCTGAACAAAGAGTTGAAAGCAATTTAGCTATGCTTAATGAAACATCTAGTCAAGTTTCACCGGTTGAATCTGTACTTTGCAATGTTCCATTCTTTTTATCTTTACGTATATTGTAGTGTAGCTGATTGACATGAAGATTGTTGATCGTAGACTCGTTATGTGTGATTATTTCTTTAGAATAATTAGATCAAATAATTAGTAAATTAATTTCTACTGCTGTCCATATGCATTTAAAATGTTTCTGAATTTTAGACACTTCAAAACTTTGTTTGTTTTTCTAAAAGTTTAATATTGAATTCTGTGATCCGAAGTTCAACTCCAGTCTGAATCTCATGAATACTACCGTTGTTAGGGTGTACTCCTATCGTCTTGTCGACTGAATTGGCTATTGTGCCAATATTGACGGGTTCTTTTTGAACACTCACTCAGGGGGGGGGGAAACAATTAATAGTGATCTCTGAAAATACACTAGTTTTAGTACGTCTACACTGAATATGTACAAACCGGCTTATTTCCACATACCTTGCAGCAGATATTGTAGTCTTCTGTCACCTAGATCATATTCTGTCATAAGAGGCTATAGATATTTTTATCGTCTGGGAACACAGTATACTGGAAAATGGTCTCCTTTAGTTTCGCGTAAGGTCACATTTGTGCATCGGTTCAGGTTGCGTTACCACATTAACACGAACAGGATGATCTCGTGTGCTACTAGAGGTAAGAGGTTTTACCTTCCAGTTGCCCACACCTTGGGATGGTTATCCCTAAGATATTTGAAAAAAAGCTGGATTAAAGGTGATCCTAGCATCCCACGTACGTGATCACAATGCCGGAGGAACAATTACTCGAGACCAGTCACTCATGAGTGGTTTCTGATGAGCTAGCCTCGTGATTTAAAAGGGTTTTATCACTGAACACAGAAATCTATGAAGTGCGTTTTTAGGGTCAACTTTTTTAAACATGCCTTTCATTTTTTAAGATGGCATCGTTGCAATGCTAATTGTCTAAAGAAAACACTTGCCTGTTATCACATCCTTCTACAGTCGATAGTTCTTCACTCTCGGACTTCGATTTCTCTGTTTTTCGTCTTACCGCATTTAAGCTAACCTTCCTAGTATGGTAGAAATTAGAGGAACGAATGTTCTAGCCACTGTAGCTTAGTTTCATGATCAAGATAGTCAAGCTCGACCACCACGTCAAGGTAACAGCCGCCGATCTACCGAAAAATAGCTTCTAATACTTGTCATTCCTATTTGTTCGTCTCTTCTCTACATACAGTGGTAATCATCATAGGTTAATGAAAACATACTTGTTAGTTTCCCTGTTACTCTATAACTAACCAGTCGAAGTACTTGATTATTAACCAATAGGTTACATTTTCCAACCCTTTCACCCAACTATTTAATTTTTTAGCCTTTATTAAAAAAAAATAGTTTTTCAAAGCTGAATTCATTAATTTGTAGTTGTTAACTGAAATATCTGAATTCGATATAAAATTAAAATTGTTGTGGATGGCTTACAAGAATTCTATTCAGTGATTTGTCTTACCTCTAAATAATTGCCAGTATCAAAGTGAATTGTACTTGGTACATTTGAGATGAAACCAGCCGAGTAATTTGTGTGTCAATACACCTTACACTCTAAAAATCCAATTTATGATTGTTATAATTTCCTTGGCAAATGTCAAAATGGAAAATGCCGCTTAATTTTTTAGTACATTAATAAGAGTTGCACAGTAAAACGAGTTAACACGTTCATACATGTAGCCAATAAACACTCATCTCGATGCATCTCTTAAATAGTTATCTAAATGCTTTACCGAACAGTATTTATCTTGCTAATGATTCATTTAAATTGATCTTGTGTGACATGAAAAGATGATAACGTGTTCCAACTGCCAATTACTGAAAAAGATCACTAGTTTCATTTAAACGTTTCTCCCAACGTCGGTTAAGCCAAAACACTGCTTCTCGGAATATTTGTATATGAAAATTTATTAAACCAATTGGTCTTACAGTAAACAACAATTAGCTTAAGCTACATCAGAATTGTTCTACTCGTATGTGCCTCATACGTCTTTGTGAAAGTCAATGTTCTTGATTGCCATCAATAAGGGATTAGCACTACATTGGTGTATAGATGGATGCTGCATTCACCATGAGATTTTCACCGAAAACTAAATCAGAGTTGCCACGTTTGTCCTCCACATTTTCTCAGTATTTTTTTATTTACACAGGTTTCTTATCACACACCTAAAATCAAAGTAATTAAAAAAAATGGAAACCGATATTGTCAGCGACCGCTGTTTATCAACGAATAAGCTTTTCCACAGAAATGACCAACTTGAATCTAATATCACAAATAGACAAGGATTAAACGAAAACCGGAAACCAGGGCACACTAAACAACTGATTTGTCCAATCTTGGAACTCCTCAGTATTGTACATTCACGACCCCACAAGATTGATCGAGCTTAGGATATTCATGTTTCACGGTGTGTGTTTAGCTCTTGGATCACTGATAGTCCTAGATTTAGTTAGTTCGCGATATGTTGCGTGCCCTCATCCATTCAAATGGGTGGGTAATCCCCTCGTATTCATCATGGTATATAAACCAGGTCAATTTGTAATATCCTATTCAAACCAAATTGTGTTTATAACCAGTCTTAAAAATGGTCCAACTACGATGATCACTCAGATAAAATGAAACACCAATTAATAATAGGGCAGTCAATGAAGTGTAACAAAGTAATTATGTTATAGATAACTACTGAGTAATCTAGTTCTCATATACCGCACAAGGATATAGTGATTAAGTTATGCTGTTTTTTTGCGGAAGTTTTTCAGGCATCACTGTGATCTCATTAACTTTAAACCAATAAGTCGACGTGCAACCCCGATACTTCCAGTTTCAGTTGATTCGCCATACTAAACGTTTGTCATCTCTTGTTATCACTAATAATTTTGTCACCGACAATATGGTTGGAATCTGTTAACGGCTGCCATTCATAGTTATTACCATTATGGATTGTTTTTACATGTACTTGCACAAGTAGAAGTGTTCCCTTATTTGAAGGTAATTTTACTCACAAATTTATATAGGCTAAAAAACCATCGAACATTAATGATCGCATAAAACAACTACGACATTACCTAGGTCCAAAACTTGTGTCTTTTGTTATCGTAGTGAGGACGATCACTAAATTATTTAGTCGAAAATTCTATAGTATAGTTTACGTTACATGTAATTAGTATTTCGACATACAAAATGATTCATCCTCACACTCATTATTTTTTCTATAAAATTAAGGTGCTGGCGATGGCAATGTGACTTTGAAAATGTCTCCCTACTTTAAGATGGTTTATGTAACAGAAATATCTCCAGTTATGCGTTGGCGTCTGAGTAAACATGGTTTTTCGTAAGTTGACATTATATTATATCCTTTTTTAAAAGATATATATCATTTTGCAATAAATAAATATTGAAATCCTCGAGCGAAGGTTCATTTTGAGTTTCACCTCACCGATCCTAGACAACTATTAAAATCCAGGAAGCATTGAACAACTTTTTCAACCTGTTGCGAAGCTGTTCAGAAGTGAGCATCCATTACCCTACGATAAAAATGGGATCCAGGACTTCGCAGTGAACACCTAACTTTTAGACCACGGGATCGCTACTTAAAATTCATTTGATTGTCATAATTACATGTAATTTATTTTCAGTATTTCAACCGAAACTAATGTGGTACACGATGAATACTTACTTCATTTTATTAAACTTACTATTTTAACAGGATATTAGACGTCGATTCATGGAAATTGATCAGTAAACAATTAGATACACCTGAAGTTCCATCTCATTTTGATGTTATCAGTTGTTTAAATTTATTAGATCGTTGTACAGCTCCAATTACCTTATTGAAACGTATTAATCAAGCCTTAAAACCAATAACGGGAATTTTAATTCTTGGTATAGTTTTACCATTGAAACAATATGTTGAGAGTGAGTCTATTGTTTGTTAGTTTACACTAAATGTTACCAGTTCGATTTTAGTTCTTATTTTCATTTCAGTTCTTCGACAGATTGAGCTAATTCATCAGTTATTTTTTGTAAAAATCGTATGCTATCTTGTTGGTTTCTTACGGAATGTAAGATACAAGGTGAATAGAATTCAATTCAACTTGTTAGTATTTTCCCATCGTTATTATAAATTATGTTCACCACTTTATATACCATCATGTTATTTCGCATGTTAATGAATAACAGTTCCCACCTAAATGTAAATCAGTTCTGAAAAACGAGTCCGTAGCGATAAGGGAATTTTATCCTGTACTTTAATACCGTCCATTAGAATGTAATGAATCATCAATATTGAAGGATTAATGATAATGAAAAACAAAATGAATATGAAATCCTCTTATTGATAACTTGATGTCAAACAGTTGAAGGTAACCGCAGATCTTCACTTTCTTTTTATTATCGGATACTCGTCAGTTATACGTATTTGCATTTTTAAAGGAAATAATACTCGTTTTTAGTTCAAACAGAGATTTAACATTAACTCTGTTGAACTTGTGTGATAATACGATGATACTCGATTGCATACTAATCAATTTCACCACCGTCTTTTTATGATAATATTTTGATCAAGATGATTTAGTAAACCTGAGGTGATGGTTGAAAATACTGTTAGCTGGAAGATAGGTATTAGAGATAATGCCGATTAGCGTAATATATATATTGGAAAATAACAGTCCACGTAACGAATTACATCTCATCTTTACTGAGTGTGGATTTATTGTTGTTAAGCTGTTGTGTTATTAAATAACTCATTAAATTGTTCATATTCGGAATTCTATTGTTGTTTAAAAAATTCAAAAGCTAATGAACTGCATAAACAACAACCAACCTGTATTATTTGAGTTGGATTGTGACTGTCAAACGGAATCTAGGACGCGCGTTTACTCCTATCTGTGACTTATCAGCTGAATGTACTTACATCCCAGTGTTGATGTTCACACCTGAACTCGAACTCAGTTCATTTCGTGCTAACGCCACTCGGTCCACCACTAGGCTTGCTAAGATTTACGAATTTAGATAACACCTCGTTACCTGTTATCGAACGTATGACCAACGACAGAACAATAGGTGAGCTAAGTTATTTCTTGGCGTCCCAACCCATCTAACTAGAGGGAGAAGTCCAACGTCAGCATGAAGCCCTTAATTCTACAGGCAGCCTGTCAGACGAATAACATACACTCAACTCATGCGTATATATACAGTGAAGATAGCGTCCTTGGAAGTGTCACAAATAGCGTACTAAAATAAACAATGAACTAATATGATTGAACATCTTACTAGGTAAGAAACACAAACTAACGGTGAAAATGGCGCATTTTCGCGTGAAAACAAGAAATCTACATTTTCACAAATGAATTACGAAACTAATAGGTTTACCGAGAGAATCATAGGGATTTAACATCCCCAACACGGCTACTGAGTCGAGACAGTCACACCTGTGCAACGGGTATGTATATATTAGTTGGAATGTATTTGAATCTTTCCGTTGATTTGTCATGAACTAAAATTGATCAATCTCTGTTGCTGTATATGCGTGTTGAGCGGATTGTCTCGATATAGCAATAGTTCACAAGCATTATTATGTTTTATATTTTACCTTTTATAAAACAAAAATTTTCTTTTCATTTAAAGCTACTCATGATCAACGTCCTAATGAAATACTTGATATTGTTGACAGTGAATTGTGGGAAGTACAATTATCTAGTTTGATTAAAAATATTCTCATACCAGCTAATTTCAATATTCTTCGTTGGACACGTCTACCTTATTTATGTGAAGGTGATTTTTTAAAATCATTTTATTATTTAAATGAAATTATACTTGTTTTACAAACAACTATTTAATATTAAAAGTATAATTTACTCTTTTTTTGCAATTGTAATAAAAAATAATTAACAATAATTAGTAACTATTTTATATTCTATTGCTGATAATCTGGTCTAATCTCAATGTTGTTGTTGTGGTTGTGGTTGTCTTTTTTTTCTTTTCACTACTTAACAGTGAAATTTTTCAAAATCTCCGATTGATTTATATATTTATTGTAGTTTCCTTATTCTCTTTCTATGTTCTTTTTTTAAGAAAATTTATTTTATTATGATGATTTCATGAATCTTACCTTCTTCTTTTTTAACTTTATTTTGGTGATGATTTCAGATGTACATAATTATAAATAATAATTACTATATTTTTAAAGTGAAAATTCTTTTTAAACATTTAATGAAAAGAATAATCAGGTGAAAATATTTTTTTCCCAGTTAGTTTTTCATCAAAGCTTTACTGATATTGTTATCATCATTATGATTATTATTAGTGTATTAGATATACATTATCGTAATGGCACAGGTGCATTCATTTCTTGTTCTCCTCTAAATTTTAATCTTCTGAATTCATTATAATTTTTTGTTTACTGAATTATATTTTATTAAATTTTATCTTCGATTTCTAATCCACTCCATTAATACTGATACTGTTACACCTCCAATACTCTGGGATTTCGGTCTTGCAATTTCATATATATCTGCTAATTGGAGCACGTAAGAAAGTCCAATATCAGACACAAGCTGACTTGACTATGCTAATAAAAGTTGTAAATTAACAAGCAGACCTCAAAACCGCCTATTTTATTGAGTTGGAATTAGATTCCTGATTGAGCATTTGTAAATACGTTTTTGATTGGCTAAAGTGGAGGGGGGGGAAGAGGTGAGGGGGTGAATGGTAACCTAATAAATTTTTACACGGTAATTCAATTTCCATAGACTGAATGATATTAGATAACCATTACCATGGTATATAAAGGGGCCTAGTAAGTTGTTTTTGCATACATCTCATTTTAGTTTATGATAGTCAAGGTTTCTGCTACATAAAGCGTATACCTTTTGAATCCATTAACTGAATTGCATAAATAATACTAAAGAATGAGTCTGAAGCTGTGTCCTGAACCCATTCCATAGAAAATTTAACTGATCTTTATTATCTCTTGCTAAGCCATACTTGTAAGCTCTCTTGAACTTGGCGGATAAGTAACCTCGACGGATGATCTGTATAGCTGGCACGACAGGCGAAAATGAATTTGTGTATACATTGCGATGGTCAATCTTAGCAACTTATCTTTCATGTGATTGCACACAAAAGGACTGTTGTACTAGCTTATGCGGATATGTGGGGTTTTTAACGTCTTACGGAATGATCTCTATAGACAGTTGTTCAGTATTTCACTATTAATATCTCCATCTAACTGGAGGCTCAGAAATAACGTCATCTTAGAAACTATACACTCAGTGTGAGAATACTATTTCTGCTTCAGATTTCTTAATAGATATTAATAAGCATCCATTTATTATCACGGGGGATTTCAAGATGGATAGCTCATCGTCTAAGCAGTCTAATGAGCATATTTCTCGATAGCTTAAGCCTAGGAAATGAATGAGATTACGTTAATCACACAGTTAGACCAACTAGGAAATTGGATTGGGATGGTGTATTTACTGCTAGAGTTTGTTAATAATAATTGTATTCAACCCCCAACTTATATGAACTCTTAAAGTAACATATTTCAAAACAAAGCCAAGAGCTCAACTGTAATGCCTTAGTTATGTGATACAACCAAAGTTAGAGGATTCCCTATGGTTATTAGCGATATGCAGGAAATTTAAACATGTTTATCTACCAAAAATATAACGGTTGAACAATGCGGATCTCATCAGCTGTTGATTTATGATTTCGACAAATACGTCGATAGTACGTTGCAACCTCACGGAAATACCTAAAGTTAACTTATAGTGGATCTCCACAAAGCAAAGTGATCGGTTTCGACTTTAAAAACATGTCACAAACTTTCATAAATTCCTCGCATCACATCGATATAGGGAGTTGACAGCAGAGCAAATCGATTAAGATGAAGATGGTGTTGTTGAACACTATATGAAGATAAATGGTGATGTGTAAAATCAAGTAGTAATATGTTTCCTTTACCAATAATAAAAGTAATCATCATACTTTATAATCGTTGATGTGATGAATTGCGATGAATTTCATGTAGTCTGTTCATAAAGGTTGTAAGTAATACTCTGTCAACGTCTGATTCATTCAAACTCTCCTTATGGAATAGTTAATAATTGAAATGGTCAGTTGGACAATATGCAACCACTGAAATTACACATAACAGCAGATATTTGTAACTTTTTCGTTATTCAGGACAACAAATTCATGTCTGAGAACCCTAAACGATAATAAATACTATCGAATTCTTCATGAAGTACGATGTCAGGAAGGACACATGTGATTGGCCAATATCGTGGGACAGACATATGACAAAGACTAAGTTTTATATATATGTATATATCTTGTATATTATTGGTTGTTGTAATGCATGCATGTGAGCAACTAGTTGGCTTTTTGATTATCAGTCGGATCTTTGTGTCTGTGCAATAGATTATGACAAGGCTGGATGTTTGTTGTAAGACAGCGCAACGGATAACAGAATCGATAATATCGGCTATCCCTGCTTCAGATACAACATATGGTGGAAGCATTACATTGTATTTCATTTAATTGTTTCTCATCTGCATGATTGTACGTGTTAGTAATGTTGTATATCGAATCGATGTATAGTTTCAAGGTTTAATTCTGTCATTGTATTGTATAAACTAGATAATAATTGCTCCAACTCGAATACCTTGATACTCCTCTTAACTTTTCTTATTTTGGCTCATTATAATCTAAATGTCCATCTTCCAATTGAGATTTATTTGTAAACACCAATTTCATGAATTTAAGTAGTTAATACATGTATTTAAATAAACATGTTAAACGTTTAGAACTTTAAAGAAGCTACTGATCTATGATAAAATATTGTTTGTAACAAAGTCAAAAATGAAGGGTGACTCCTTTATGGCGCGAAAAATGTACTACAAGAATAAAATTAATTAGTAAGTATATTGTTTCCTAAGATTTTAACATCCTCAATAGTTCAATAATATCAACTAACTAACTAATTGAAAAAAATTATCTTTCAATCTAAACATTCTGTGAGCATATTTCAATTAAACTTATTAAGTTGATTTCTTACTCAATGTAGATGGTTATTTTTATGGATATTAGTTATTTAGTTGATTGAATTTATCACAGATTGATGTTGGCAGGGTATCATAGAATTAAACTTAGTTTTACTTTAGTTTTTCATTTTTTGTATTGTGTGCTACTAATTATTAATAAGTAGTGTAAATAATTCTTATTCATTGTGATATCATCTGTATTCTAGTACATATATTTAGTAATTTCTACTTGTTTAAATGTACTTCTTTGTTGCTTATCTTTTATCTCATTTGTTTGTGATATGTACTGAAACAATGTCTATCCTAACTGATTTGCTTCTTTACAATACAGTGCATTTTATGAATTCTTAAATTTGAAATAAGTATATTATGCTCTCAATTAATTGACTACACCACAGATTGATATTGCACGGTACATTTGGAAACTAGGGAGTACTGGATAGCTGTTTCGTTTTAGTGTTGAATACATTAGCAGTGTATATGCCCACACTTTTCCCCAGGGGCTTCAGGTTGGCGAACACCTAACCTTATGCACTACTGGACCGGCGGGCAGCCATTGATCGAATTCCCACTTCCACCACTTTGTGAAATAGCGCGACGATAATACACTGTTATTGGGGTGCACCCTCTTAAGGAGTTCCACACTGGAACTAGACAGCTATCCAGTTCTCCATAGTTTTCAACAATGCTCTTCTAACATCAATCTGCGACATATTCAATCAATTAAAAATACCAATCACAAAACCATCTCAATTCAATGTTATGCTTTCTTGTGTGAATTGTAAAGATTTCAATATTAAAAAAGTCAATTTCCTATGACCATGCTTTTAGTAGTCTCTTTGTTGATTCTTGTGTAGTTATCACTTAATACAAACAAATTTTGTTATATTTTGATCATTAATCACTTAGACATAACTTCGTTATTAAATTAAGTTGGTACTGTAGAGTTTGGTTTTCAATGTGCTGTTTGTACTCTTCATAGATTGACCTGCCTTTTACCACCGAGAATCAGGTAACACTAAACTATATCGCATATGGGCCAAAGTGAGAGTATTGCGACTAGTCACCGGCCGACCTAGTGGTGCTGATGCTTCAGGCTTCACTGTGAAACACGAAGGCTCCGAGTATGATTCACTGGTGAAGTCAAATGCAAGTACAATTTTGGGGTCCCATATTAAATTGAAACATTTGGACAATGCTTCTTGGTTTTCATTGATATCCAACCGAAGTGAATCAGTGACGAATACAAACCACTCATCATATTATTTGAGTAGTAATATAATAACGATAGTGATAATTAAAAGATGAATTCATTTATTCCGCAGTTTCTCTTCATCTCTTTACGACACAAGAACAAAACAATCATTGAAAGCAAAACGAGTATATATGCTTTATATAGCAAAGGTGATGGTAAGTATTTCAGCTGACATATATGGAAAACAATAGCTAAGGTAGGATCAAAAATCGTTTATACAGTGTCTTATTCATAGTTTAAATATATGAAGGTTCTAGAATAAAAGTGATAGGACCATGCATGCAGAATTTTTGGAAAACAGAAATATCATAGACTACGTAATACTTTAAAGGTGAAATTCATTAACTCATGTAAGCCTACATAACAAAGCGTTCAGTTATCCTTATATGCAGATTACGATTGATCCTCCCCGTGTATGTTTGTCCACACATACACGTAAAGTGATAGAAACAGTGGGATGTGACGTATTAGTTTAAATGATGTTTAGGTTTATTGTGAATCAATGACCTAGACTTTTCGATCACAATTACCTTAGCTACATAGAATGTCCCATGAATAACTGCTTTAAGCCTTCGGTTATTTAAATCACCTCTGAATGGTAGGGTGATATAAATTGATTTCTTAGATGCTACAAATATAGTAGGTTACACCATACTACGACCTTCCAATCGATTTGTAAATTTTTATGGATATCCGTTCAGCATAAGTGTTTCTGTCAATAGATTTTCATTTTCCTCAATAGTATCATTAACAAAAATACAACTGATGCTATTGAATCAACCTTTTAATGAACCCATTTTTATATTGTACCGAACAATAACTATGAAAGCTCATATACTGACATGTTCATATAGATTTTCTGTAGATAGAACGTTTACTTGAGCCATCCTCATTCTGATTGATTAATATATCTAAGAAAGGAAGTTGGTTATTCTTCTCTTCACAGAGTAAACGCATATCGTTTTGGGGATTATTCGGTTTACTTAGTAAACTGTTGGCGTCATTGATTTTCACACAAATAACTAAGATATCACCTGTAAAGTTACATCTTCTATATTGAATCTCTCTGTAAGTTTACCACATGTGCTATATACACATCAACTAACAATAGTTCCAAAGGACTACTCATAGTAATTCTATAAATTTGGCGTAAATATTCACTCTCAAATGTGAATTGGAGATTATCTGTAAACAGTAATAACAAATCTTTAATGATTGTTAGAGGAACAGACACTGAAAGTTTACTTGACGAGATCTACTTTAGTAGAATACAATTCACCACGTTCTCCTTATTATCTTCGTTTTCTTTCCTTATACTCTAATGTGTTTAGTTGACCTTTATTTTTCATATGTAAATGCCTCAACAAATTTATATGTGATCAGTTTGTTCAAAATGTATTGCGTAAATGTATTACGTAGCTGTAATGAGTTTCACCTTCTTATTGAATTGTCAAAATAAATTATAATTAAATTTCAGAATAATATGAGCCAGTTTCAGAAGCTTGAATCAATAACTAGTTACAACCGGTATGTTGTTAAACTTAGGTGATATTCAAAAAGTATTATCCTAATGGACTAAAACAAGTTAAGGTACAAGTATAATGCACTGCCAAAAATGGAAATTGACCAACTGTAAGTATAATAAATGTCGTTTTAATTTTACAAGATCTATTGAAATAATATCAGACAAGGTTCAATTAGGTCAGTTATGGCATCTCGAACTGTAAAGTTAGATGATATAAGTTTGAATTTCACAAAGAATATCAGATCCTCCAAGAGTGTTGGTATGACTTGCTGATCAGTGACAATTATTATGTAAGCAGGATTTACTATCAACTCTGTATGTGTACACTTGAATTAAAATATGTAAAATTGCTTGAAGATATTGGCATCTGAATAACATTTAGTCACAGTAACAACAAACATGAATTCAGTACAAAATACAGCAAGTCGATTAGATGCACACATTGAACGGTAGTGCACTTAATCTGATTTATTAATTTTAAAATGCTAACTGACGATATAATTGCGATTGGCTTCAATAATGTTACTGATTTATAGCTTCTATGTTAATAACATGAATGATAGTGTGTTACACAGTTTGACCTCTTTTATTTGTAATCACAACTATGTGATAATCAATATTTCATTCCACATAGAGTGTTTGCTTACGTTAAGAAAAGTCAATAATCAGTTGGCTTATATCGGTTCAGGACCTCAATCAAATACTGTACACAATTCCAGTGTTTATCACAATTAATTTGTAGTTTTTCTTTTCTATGTTGTGACTGCTTCCAATAATAGATGTATAATCAGCTGCATTCACTATTACATTGAACAGTTCACCAAGATGTAAATCCATATTATTCTTTCATTATAGTTGATTCAACAGGAAGAGTTAAATGCATGAATATGGAGGTGGTCAATAAATTGTTCTTGAAACCAGATTTCAGTGTAGAACTTTTAACAAGTATTAAAGAGAATGAGTTGTTCTGGAAGATTTCTAAGATAACTTTTACTATGCTACTTAATGTGACTTCACGAGAAATGTTTGTATAGCATTTGAAACGAATATTCGCCAACATACTAACTCTACAAGAAGAGCTTTACTGGTTAACATAGATTGTGCATAGTCATGGTTCAGTGTAGGATACTAAGAATCGCCACCCTTACATATCCAATCAACTTTCGACTCTAAACTGATAGTAAAACTAGCTTTAGGAATCCTATTACTTTAAAATTATGCCTAATATATACATCGGAAATCATAATATTTCAGATAAATGTCTGTAAAGTCTTCTTTATTACTGTAGCTGAGTGGATAGGGTAGCCGATCGTCATCTACAAGTCTTAAGATTAGACTTTACTCCACCTACTTCAGTTTTTACACTCGTATCGTATTAATGACCTTCAAATTATGAGTGAAGCTTGAAACCAAAATATACGGATTTATATCCGATGTGATAGTTTGATCTATTTAACCAATTTACAACCAACTAATTAGTAATTATTTAGTTGTAGAATCTATGTAGCTCCTGTTCACTTATGATAACCATTTGGTTAAGTAAAAAAAACTTACTGAGTTTCATTCCAATAAGAATATTCGATTTTTTTTGAGGTAAAAGTTATTTAGTCTTGCAGAGATTTGATTAGTTCAAAGTTTCAAACTTCATTTAGACAGTTGTTGAAAATAAGAGGGCACTGAATAACTAGTTTATTTAGTTTGGAACACCTTGTCAGTGCGCATCTACTACTCTAGTGACTGTAGTTAGAAGTTGATTCCGACTTTCTAGTAAGCAGGCGTGACGAATGGAGCCCAACCATACAAAATGTGACAGTTATCCGGGGGGGGGGGTAGTATTGGATGATATCGTATATGGTGAACTTGTTGAAATTTGAAATACAAATCCATTGAATGCCAGCTTAGTCTTCTAAAGATTATGCGCTCACAGCGAACCCTAAAATACCCGGATCTAATCACAGGTAGAATGTAGATTATTCAAATCCTGTTCACAGTATCACGGAGTTTTGAAAACAACAAGACGACTTTTATAAAGTAACCACCTCAAGTCTGTATTGTTTGTTTTACTTATTATTATAATGAGTGACTGGGTTAGAATTGTGAAACTTTTAGAACAAAGTTCCAGTGGGCTGTTTTACATATTGCCATTATATACTCACGTCAACGTTCTATTCACACACTACTAGTTTTAAGGTTTCATTTATGTCGTTGACATTTGGTATGTCTTTTATTGTTCACGAATCACAATGAATTAATTATTTGCATATAACTGATTTTTGTATCGCTTATATCCTTGGTCTATACTGATGTTATGTTCACACTGGTGATACTGTGTGATCTAATAAATCATGTATACAGCCGTGCAATTGCTTGAGGTAAACAACTTGACCGACTTCTCTTATTCACACTCTTTGACTAGACTAGAACGAATCGAAGTAGACTAACAAGGGTTAAAAATATCTGATCACTGTTTAAAGATCGTTGTGTCTACCGGTTATGTGAAAGTCGGGCATCACTGGTAAACGAAGGTAATTATCATTGTTGCCCATGATGGTCACAACACTGTTACATACTACTATACATGTCATTTTATTATCAGTTTGTACCGTTCACTTATTATGAATAACAAAAGTGGATTATAGCTGGTAGTAGAATGCAAGATGGGTTTATCATCCCATCAAAGAAAATTTTGCAAACGGTATGTTGTCTCTCGAAAAAAAACAAATATAAATTACCTCAACATCTTATTTATTACTAAGGAAATTACACCAGCAACGATTGCATTATATGGTGTTTTTTATGCTGAATATAAACAAAAATGTAAGTCATCGTCACAAAACCATTTCAGTGAAATTTAAAAGAAGAAAACTTTTCAATTTATTGTGTACATTCGTTGTAAATTTATTACAGGTGAGTATCATTGAAAACTAGAAAACAGAGAACAGTTGATTCAGCCAAATACGAGACGCTTCAGTAGTCCTCACATTCTATCCCGTCAAGGAATCAAGTCCAGGACCTTCAGGTTTCAATGAGAACATGTAAGTATCGACATTACTGGGCCAACTATCATACATTACCATTCGTGGTAAGTGTATCACTCCTGACAAATATGAACTCCACTAGTCATGACTTCTCATTAGAACATCCTGTAGTTAGTCACAAATATGCTGATTATTATAGATGATTTAAGTTGATTTGTATACAGAGATATAAACAACAAATTAAATATCAAACTCAACATAAACCATATTTAATAAAAATTTTTTTCTTTCTAAAATTTCGTATAAACAATATAAAGTGAAGGTAAATTAAACAAAAATGACCTTATACACTGCAAATATAATTGATTTATTTGTAAGAAAGAAATTAACTAGATACAATCTAAAGCCAATAATTGAAATAAAACAATTATGTTTAGTTTAATTCACTTTTTTTTTCTTTGTTGTTTCAACTATTCAATGCTTAAAATAAATGTTTGTTTTAAATATGTTTTCATTGAGCATTAAATTACTGGAACAATACTATTTATGTCTAGAAATTATTAAGTAACTAAACAATAATTGATTATCAAAATGTACAAAAAATGAAAAACAAACACTAAAAACAAAAAAAAAGATTAGAAAAGAAAAGAAAAAGGCTTTTATTTATTTCTAAAAATAGAAATGTCTTCTTTTCTCTTCTGTAAGTGATTCAATTAGAAAATTATACTGATAAAATAGATTTTGTATCCGATTTGATAAGATGAAACAATTTCAATTTGTTTAAAATAGTTGTATTCCATGTTGAACGATTTTTATTATATAAATTTAAATAAAGTCCAAGTACAACTAATAGACTAGACCAGATATATCTAATGAATTAAGAGAAAAAAAGGGAAACAAAAACAATATTCATTATTCTATTAAAAAAAATAAAGAAAAATTAAAAATAGTCTTAATAAGAAACAGATAATTTTTAGATTCTTTACAGAATTTGTTTCAGTCTACGTAGATTGCTTAGTATTCAATTTTTTAAAATGAAGAGAAGCCAATGGTTATTCATCTGGTTAGCGTTTTTTTTTAGCAAGCTTGGGTTTTACGGGATGAGAATGCTAGCCTCATGCCCAATCCTCCTCCTTTACCCGGGCTTGGGACTGGCAGTAACCCTAAGAGAGCTACAGGAGGAGTAAGTAGTAATAATGGTTATTCATGATATGAAAAATTGAACTTTGTGTATAAAAAGAAGTTTACTCATTGCATAATTGTAAAAGGAAGAAGAAAGAACGAGAACATATTTCTCAACGAAAAGACTTATTTTCATTTTTTGAACACTTTCATATTAATTTCATGCAAAAGAAACTCATTTTAACATTATACATAAGGTTTTTTGGTACATTTAATAAGTTTTATCTAACGTCTGTGATATTCCAATGAAAACTCAAGTACATTGTCACATTCAGATGAATAACGTTTCTTTTATTGTTGCTATGTTCACTCATTTATTGTCATTAACAAATACTATTATTAGTAACGGAAAATGTATACATTTTCAATCGTACAGCATAGAAAATGAATCCGCCGAAAAGGGGACTCTTCGCTGGTAAATATATTTTTGACCCTTTTTGTTTCATAAGAAGTATGTCCTATCTTTGTCTTTACCTTGTCCATTAAGCTCATTTCCAATGTCATTGTCATTATTAGTAATATTAATGATATCAGTGAAAGGCTTTCCTTCTCACTCCTTATTTGCTTAATAAATTTTCACCCCATCCTCCCTACATTAAGTATCACTTACAATCATTTTTGACATTAATTCAGTTAATCTCATTAATACATTTTTGAGAAGTACCGGTACGAACATCAACACTGGGATGCAGGGACACCTAGATGATGAGTCACTAAGGACACGAAATGTGCGCTCTGAATACGGTTTACTGGTCACACTCTAACTCAAACAATACTTGTGAACTTTCGCTATATTCAGGTGATCCGCTCATGATACGCATATGACTGATCAATTTGAGTCCTTGAAAAGCCAACGGGAAGATCCAAATACATTCTAATTACATAATTGAATCTGTCAGTCTATATGTTTTTTAACCGCTTTTAAAATAGGATATAAACGAAGTGAGGTAGTTTTATGCAGATAGGTATTAAGTATAGTTACTTGAATTCATCAGAGAATCATGTTGGTTAGATACTACTGAAAACCATGACTACTAGACAGCAGTTAACAGCTGTTACGTCCTAGTTTAAGATACCTTAACAATCGCACCAATTATACCGACAGGGGGTTGGATCCAATACACTTTTTGATGCACAAGTAGAAAAGGTGACATTAACCCACTAATCATGTAAAATCTGTATACACATCATCACTTACAATTACCGTATTCTGATTGGCTAAAACCGGTTATAAATTCGTGACGCTAATTATCTCGTTTATACACAATGTGCTCGAAGATCTACTGTAAATAGCTAAAATGACTGTTCATCGAAGACATTTAGATTTACCATCTTTCCCTAATATTTTGTATCTGATCTCGCAATTCCTTACCTGCTGATCCCCAAAAAGATGAGCGATGTTTGTAAGATATCTATGATCAAATGCCATTAACCAATGAATGTCAGCAATCCTTAATAGCTACTTTAAAGCTTATTTAATAAGTGACTACTTTGTAAAAGAGCATAATTTTTTGACCATTAATTAAATAAAAGATGAGTACAATGGTAAATAGATAAATAATTTGTCAAAACGAGTTTTGTGATATTGTAGAAGTCAGATTAAGGTTAATCGTGAGTGATAATCCGTAAGATGGGATAATTCAGCAGATCAGTTGGTTATCACAAAGCAAAGTTATGAACCCTGGCCCGATTCGGCTGCGACAAACTCTTTCTATGGTTAATTTCAACACTACGTGAAAAACTGAAGTGATTGTGAGCAGAATGATTTATTCGCCGAATTAAATCACAAATTATGAGCGTATAAATATCTATTCACATAGGTACAGATAACGATGTACAGGCTAAGATCTCGGCAAGGTTCATAATTAAATGCCTTCAATAACGATCTTCGTTTATAACCTTCCCCTTATGAGCGGATCGTGAAGCAGATGTGTGGTTTTTCTAATATATAATAGCATATAATTCATACAATTTATTGTATCCGTATCAAAAAATATAGGTCTTTCATTTTCGCTTTGATTAGAGTGGAAACGTATAAAACACTGAGAAAAATCTTTCAATAAAGAGAAATGATGATATAATTCAACTACGCTCTAGAACAATAAGCTGTTGTATATATTGATACTTTTAGTACTAGTTTTCTTAACATAGTTAAATAGCCAGATTACATGTAATAAGCTCGATTGAGATCAATTTAATGAAAATACTGTAAATTAATGTATCTGTGATTTAATTAAGTTGAACATGGACTGGTGTTATTGATTCTAAACAATTAATTACTAGTGTTTTTATAAGTCGATTATTAAATCAGTCTATATATGTATAATTAGGTGGAGACGATTGTTTCGAATACGTTCTTTTCTCACGAAATAACAATTGATTATCTGTCAATTATTGTACCGTTCAATGTCTTTAATTTAATACGTAAGAGAACCAATTTTTATGTAGGTAATTATGCTTATACGACACATAACTTCGATTCTATACAATATCACAATATTGTTGAGTATGAAGGTATAATAAAAAAAACAAACAGCTAACTACTGAAGTTAAATCAATGTTCACATGAGTAAAGCTATTCGTGAAGATTATTTAAGAGTAAAATATTTAATGTTACAGTATGTGACTAAGAAATATTTGATATTATCAAATAATTAAATGGAATCGACTTTAAAACAACATACAGTCAGACTAAAATGTTGTTTAACAAAGCATTGTTTTATAACTTCGATTACGTGAATCGCCAACTTGCATACGAATGTCGTCGTGGTAATTCACTACAATTAGCAGGAAATGCCGGACATGATTGGGCTAGTAGGAACGTATTAGCAAGGCATACCTGTAACCATGAGGGAACCGACACTCCATGTAACATTCGAACATGATTCACTCAGATACGCAGTCTAAGAATTTACCACTGAGTAAGTTGCAAACGTCTGAACCCCAACCCCCCCCCCTTCATAAGAGTGAAACTTTTACAACGACTGGTCATTGAGTAATGACAAATTTCATGCTTTTTTGGTCACTAATATTTATTAAACGTAAGCCAGCGGACATCCAGTCGAAGTATTCTCACTTTGATCGATTTGTGATGTAGTATAAAAATCATTCAATGCCACTGCTATTAACTTTTACGTACTAGGCATGTCTGAACTCCATCAGTTATGACCTCTCAGTGAAGCCTCAATGTAATCTTATAGTAGGCTACTAGTGAATTAATTATCATAGGTAAGTTGGGATAGCTTAGTGGAAATTGTTTTTATTTTGTTGTGACCAGCGAAAAACAAAAAAATTAGAACCAATCTCTAAAAAATCACTTCAAATTAGGTAATCCAACAATGTAAATCCTTAAAGTTGTACGTTTAAACAATACAATACTTTAAATATTTAGTACTATCAAATATATATTCAAGTTACTCTATAAAGAGCAATGTATTATGAAATATCATACTTAGAGTTAAATATGTTAGAAATATTACTGTGTGTACCCTTTAATAGCACTGTTCTATTTATATTTCAATTTGTTTTAATTTTCTCTTTGATTATATATATATACTGTCTACAGTTTTGTCAGTATGAACTATCTCAGTGGTTGATCTAAGTTCGTATTAATCAATAGACAAGAGTATACTTATGTAAATAACTTGATATTTTAAGTGAAAAAGAAATATACAACATTCTTTGGATTTAAAGACAATAGAAACATTAAAACAATGTGTCAGATTTCATGTGCTCAATTATGTAATCACTTAAATAAATAGCTATGCTAAATTGAATAGCAATGAACTATTCAAATCAAAGTTAACTTTTGTAAAAAAATCAATGTTTATAACATTGGACTGTTGATTATTGAGTAATTCAGATTTAAAGTAAGTGCTATATACTTTAGTTTGTTCAGATGAGTAGTGTCAGCAACTACATCTACACACCATACTCTTAAACAAATTGTCCAGTGAACAGGTTTGTAGTTAGTCGGTAAATTGCATTTATATAATACATCTTTTTTAAAATAATGAATAAACCTCAATTTTAATGTGGAATACAACCAGATGGAAAAAAAATTACCACGAAATTTGAAACTAAAATTTTCGGTTGACATTCAGGTAGAAATCATGCTTTACGATTTAGATTCTTAGAATTCGAAACAACAACGTGATATACACAATAACTGAATTGTGTCGAATTAAGTAGTAACAATAATTCAAACATACTGACAAGCACTTCAGGAATAAGCCATAGTGAATTAGAATATCTTAATTAATTCAAATTTAACAGAAATCACAACTCTGACTCAAAATAGAAATATATCAGGACAACTAACACTTGTAATGAGATAATGTTACCTAAACGTGTAACTGTATCGTCATGAAATAACTTAGAATTGTAGCAATAACCCTGGATTATTTTGAATAGAAACAAACTGAAATAAATGAATCGAATTTCACGAAGCTCCCTGAATTGTGCTAATGTTTTTAAGTGATAAACACTAAAAATATAGACGATGGAGATAATTTAACATATAAATCAGATACACGGAAAAGCACTCACCATCATAAAGCAACTACACCAGCAAATTTACATAATTAGTCATATAGAGGAGCATAGAATAACCAACTGGAATAAAATGATGTTCTTTACTGTCACATGATACTCAAGGCTTGTATTCTATTTATATGGGCCTAAACCTGCATAAACGTTTTTACGTGACAAGCATCATACTTCCTTAACATAGTACACTAAGTGTTATGAAACAGATCTCAGCAGTGCAAACTTTCGAATTTACCAGAGGATCTATTTCAGTAACTATAAGTTTTGTGATGAACGCTCGTCTATCAGAACCATAGGGTCAACTGGTATCTAATTATAAGATTCTCACTTTGAATGATTAAAGACATAGTGCGACGCTGTGACTAATGGGGTTCACATATTTCAGGAGTGCAACAGTTATTACTAATGGCAAAGAGCGATTATCGCGCCAGATCAAAATTTGATTGGAGTATGGACCTCGGCCAATCCACTAACGCTGATGGTTGGGTCCCATCCCTGGTGGAGCCACTTGTGCGCGCTGCTGTTGAGTCTCATACTAGGAAGAAATAGCTATCCAGTGTTATGTGGTTTTCAGTGGTACTTTGCCGAAGTCAATGTCTGACATGTCCAAATAACAAATTCGAAAATAATATGATATGTTAGTTATCGTAAAAACATGACTTTACAGATCTTGAGCATCATGTAATAGTAAACTACGACAGTTTACTCCTATTAGCTATTCTGTACTAATTCTGTATTTTTATCAGCGTACTTTCTATGTGCTGGTGAGCGATTGTCTGGCTATCATATTGCACTATTCTCATAGGGTAAATTTATACTATATATATTCTAATACCAATTAGCACTGTGTTATTCTTACTAATTAGTCTTGGCCAATAATCTTGGGTATTCTTTGCATATTTACTAATTTAGTTTGGTTCAATGCTCTGATCATTTCAATTATAACTCAGAACTTGCCAAAACTAATAAAAACTCAGACATTTCACTTCACGGAAGATAGGATTCTGGATTATTATTACTAGGCATTCTAGTGGACATTTAATTCAATTCTATTTTATTTCTGCCTAAACTTCCTAGATTATGGGTTTCTGTAATATTGGACTACTTTTATTTCATTAAACACAGATGTTGTATCATTATTGTGGTATTTCTAATATGGCTTCAGGATGTCCTAGTTCCACAAATACTTTGCAGTAGCACCAATAATAAGAACGCAATTAATAATGTTTATCAAAATACAATTGATTCGATAAAACCTTTACTATTAACAAAGCCTTCGAATGATAAACATGTTACGATCAATTACTTTCATAATTGGCTAATTTAATTGCTATTCGTCTTCATATTTGTTAGGGATTCAAAATCTCTAAAAATACAATTGTGCATTTAATTAAGTTGTATTGATTCATTTTGTAAGCTTGTTTGTCAACTGTCATCACATTTATATCAGTTAATGTGAATTATACTCCCGAGTATGGGTTGAGTGTTTGTAAATCCGTCCGCCAGGCTGCCTGTAGAATTAACGTTTCTTGCTGACGTTGGACTTCTTCTTCTAGTTAGCTCGGCTGGGGTACTGTGATATAGCTTAGCTCACCTGTTGTTGCTTCACAGGTCATACGTTCGTTAGTAGGTATCAAGGTCTCTTCTTAATACACAAATCCTTAGCAGTATTACATATCATGCATGACATAATTAGTTTATTTATTCATAACATACGATAAGGTTTTCCTGAGAAACTAGTTTTATCCCATCCTATTCTAGTATGGAATTATCACTGGTAGACTATTATTGTTATCTAGGTGTCATTGGTTTGCTTTTTAAATAAGCTGTATAAATACGTCAATACGTCTATGAAGGATTGTAGTCTAGATTTCAGACACGTGGTGGGATAAATAACACCAGCACTTCAAACTAGCTGGGTAACGTCAAATGTGTGAGGATATATGTTCATAGGACGACTATACAGTTCTAACTAATTAGGAATGCCGTCCGACTTGGCATAGGGTTCTAACTCAGAAAGCCGTAATGTGTACACAGCAGCGTAGTTTATAGACACAAGTTACAATAATTTATGAGCTCGAACCTGAAGTACATACCACAAAAGATGTGATCAGAAAAATTGGGCTGATAAGAGTGGAAAAAATAGGAAGTGGAAGAGAGGTTTAATTATGAAGAAAATCAGCTAAAGTTATACTGGGGATATTTGAGTAGTTATTACTTTACCTAAACCTTAGGAGGATATTTCTTCCCGAGGAGTTCGAAAAAAAAACTGGACTAGCAGTGATTTTTTACCTTAAAGTGTAAACGCATAACACTTGCCTAAAACCGATTACGAACAGACTCATTCTATTTTTAAATGAGTTAGCTTTGCACATTTCAAACCCTACCATGTAAACCGAAAATTCGTTGGGCTAGACGAGGTGTACTATGTTTAATCGGAATTTCCTAACTCCTTTGTGTAGCCATTAAGTGGTATTGTTAAACACGTTAGTTGTCAACAGGACTTATTTTTTTCAATCACTAGGCAGTATAATTTCACCTTCAAATTTTATATATGTTGCTTTATTCTTACTACTCTCTAACTAGCTTACACAAACTAGTGAAACCTCAAAGAACAAGTACTCTGGCATACAAGTCTTGATACGAATGTCAAAATACGCAAGCTTATCGTTGACATAAAGGCAGATGCTCCCTAAATATCAGTTCATGAAAGCAAATATCAAGCAAACCAATTATTAAAGAGAAATTAAAAACTTATGGACAAATAAGTTATACGTCAATGATTAAATCGTGATTAAAAACAGAAGAAAATGTCTCCATATTAAAAGAAACATGAAATGGATAAACTTACCCTTGAGAAAAAGGTTTTTCAAACATTATAAATGATAAGGTGATTGTAACAGCTTTTCTAAATGTTGTCACTTAAAATAAAAGGACACAATAAAAATTGGAATAGATGAATAAAGTAAACAACTAGGTATTGAAACATAAAGACGTAATATGAATTATTTCTGTATAGTGTAAATGAAAGCGTTGTATATTTGGGAACAGGTGGTTTTTGTCTCGGAGATATTTTCCTACTATGCACAAAAATTAAGGTTTATGAGAACGAGATAGACCGATACGCACATAGAGAAGTACGTTGATTACACGTGATATTAGACAAAATATTTCAACAATAGTACGATTGAAATCATGCTAAACATTTGGTCTTAAATGCTGTGGTATCTACTCATAGATTAAAACAATAATCTTTCTTTTCGTTCTTTCAATGTAAGTGATTTGGCACCAACACTGTAAAGTAGTCAGTACAAATGAAGGTAATACGAAGTGAGGATTTATCCACCGTTATGTCTCGGTAAGCAATTCACTTGATATAGAGGCACAAATTTGGTAGCCCGGTACGTTCATTTTAAATGCAACAGCTTTTCTAAATTGAATTATGTCAGCTAGTTCAATACAGTAATAGAAAACTGGTACCCCAACAGTAGCACATTACATTCCCTTCGTTTTTAACTTCTCATTAACTCGCAAATACTTTTGGACAATAGATAATTTTTGGCCAATATTTTCCTCTAAGGATTATTTTACAAATGTTGTTTGATAACTTTTTGCCAAATTTTGCCTCTAGGTTGTTAATAGGGCTTGCCTTTCGCGACTAAAAGCAGTAAACCTAAGGTTTGAGGGCGCGATCGCACTACAAGCTGTACAGATGTGTGATAAGAGTAATGTGTTCCCCCTCAGACAACTAGAATGATAGAGATTCTGTCTTCCCACAAAGTAAGGATGGGGTTAGACAAGGACAGCTCTAGAAATGCACATCTCACCCTACTCCACAGACTTCCGTCTCCGGCAGTAAGGCTTTAACAAGTAAGGAGCTAACACACAAAAAACCGGTTGTATAAAAGTAGTGTGTAATTGGCTTTAAGTAGTTGCCCCCTTGGTACTGGAATCACACTCTTAGATCAAAACAGTCTATAATCCAGTTTCCTTTCTAGATAACTCAAGAAGAACCCTTCCATGGTATAGGCAATTGGAAAACGGTAATTACTCTCATAACTTTAACAGCATTTAAGATCGCCGTCGTCATAACTTTTGCCGTCAATTTTCATTATCTATAATCTCATCTCCATATACGTTTATCAAATTTTTGCATAGAATTTTCATATTAGCTAACATATAAATATATTAAACCGTTTTGAATATATTTTTACAATTACTTCTTAATTACTACCTTCCTATTAATTCTTCATTAGTATGGTATAAAATATACAAAGTAATTTTTTAAATAATTACAACTGTTTCTAGGTCGTAAAGCAGTCTCTGAAATGGTGATGAACAACAATAAAACTTCGAAATTTTCATAACTGAATAATTTCGTTTATCTTTTTCAAGATAAAAAAGCAACCAGCCGAAAATCTAGATTATATTCATTCCATGCGAATAAGGTCCACATTATTAGAAAGGTAGATAGGTAAATAATAACCGTAAGGTATATCATAGGTATAAGTGAAGTGATATAAAAAACGAGACGCAAAATAGAGAAAAAAAGTGTTTTCCTTATGAAAAGCAAATAGAAATAATATGGGATCATTTGAAATAAAATCATTTTTCATTTACCTGTAACAGCAGTTAATGCCCCATGTGAATGAACTAAGCATAGTACAAATTGTACACCGAAATAACCAGACAATGAAAATATGAAACCGTAACCATAAGTTTGTAAAGCATGCTAAAAATAGAAAAAAAATGTTTAAAAGTAAATAATGCTAACTGAATTTAAGTGATTTATTAAAGATAGATATTAAGTTCAGTTGTTTACATTCGTCACAGACTGATATCAGTTAGGTACCATAGTACTCTATGGTTCTCAGTGGTATACAACCAACATCGAACTATGACGAATTCTAACAATTAAATAATGTTACCGTTTAAGATTATTTAACAGTGAATTAAAAATGTATTTTTGCTGACAATGAGATTAATAATGAGTATGACAAAATTTGGAGTAAAGTTGCCAAGTGGAATAAGTGATGTGTATTTTGTCTTAGCTGGATGTATTTGCACTTGCATTAACGTTCACAACGGGACTCGAATTCAGTCCTATAGTATCAAATTACATTGCATTCTTTACTGATCTACTAGGTCTACATAGCTACACTTGTATAGTGAAGGATACACAATATTTGTTGGTGTTTGTCTTACTGCTGATATTTTTAAAAACTGAGTTTGGTCAATCTTTGTGGCTACATGTGCATCCTTAGTAAGTCACTTTAGCAGGAAGATAGCTAACAAGCATGATTAAAGTAACGATGCAGGTACATAGAGCTGACGAGTCCCCTGAAGGACGAAAGGCGTGCCCTGCATCCCACTTTCCAGCAACAATTCGACTATAATCATAATCGTAAATTAACTCTGTCTCGAGGCAACCCAACTAGGATGCTACAGAGACTTGACAACTTCAGTCTTTAACAACAACGGGAAAACATAAACATTCAAATTAAACAATAATAATAGTATTTTACTGTAACTTAGTGTTAAGGAAATTCTATTTATGGTTTTGTTGCTTTAGTATGAAATCATGAACTCTACATGAATTACTTGCTAGGTAGTGACTAATGTCGTGTATGTAATTTGGCTACTAGTCTAAGTGATTCGATGTTGCGTGCAATCATGTTTGGTTTAAAATGATTGCAGATGGTTGGGAGGAAATCCTGTATGATCTGGGTTTAGTGATAGTCTTAACTCTTCATCAGTATAGACGTGAAACCTTGAATGAACTGATGCCTTTTATGAGACACAGATTCGGATTACTCAACGTCACAGTATGAAACGTTAGTAGTGAGGCATTTCAACCAAAACTCTTCCAATGTAAGATCAGAATATTTGAAATGTTTGACTAATTTATGTAAGGTTCTTAGTGTTGAAGAATTTTCATCAATATCAATCAAGTTATAATGTGACCACTAATATAAATGCCTTGATATTACAGATAGTATATTTGATGTTAAGTAGTTGGAAGTTTCGTCATAACTGAAACTCATCGACATGGTGTCAACATGTAAGTCACAGTCTTTAGAAGAGATGACATAGAGAATGAGAAGTACTTAACTCTTGGCGTTAATTAAATGTGTATACTCTGTCGCTAATAATAAACAGATGTTAAACGAAAGAGATATTTAAGTAATTACTAGATTTTTCATTGCTATCCAAAAGATAATCTTTTTACTAAAAGGAATATAACTTAAATTTTATTATGAAAGGAGTAAAGTGAATTGAGATTTATATCCCAAAAGTGATCATGGCTACCACCCTAACATAATGATCTTTGTACTGTATATTTCTTTGTTGGTATGTGTGCTAAATGTTAGACTGCACTGTAGGATTGAACTTTGGTGTTCTGTGTAATTTACGACCTTGGATTGATTGGGTCCAAATGTATATCTGTCGCATCTTTGTTCTGGACTACTTTATAATACGCGTGCCCTGTGATTGTCGCGTGTGCATAAGTCATTGTTATTGATGAAGGTGGAATTGTGGATAGTATATACATATATGTTGCACTTAACGAGGTTACGAACGTGGCAGCACAACCTGACCTCAATAAGTCATTATAAACTTACCTTAAAACTACTAAACCATTTCTGTGCACAACTCCCTAAGTTTTGTTTCTATAGTGGGCAATCACATGATGTATAAAAAATAGTTGCTCCGAATCCTAAAATAATTTTCTATTTGAAAGGCGCATTCTACCTTTTCTCTATTCCTCTCATACAAAGGCTTTAGTCATCTATTTTCCGTGTTAGCTAATCAGCATTCCTGTGATCAAATCCCGGCTTGTAGACGTCAACCTTACTGACTTATTACTAGTATAAGGCAGCACCATCTCAACTAGCATGGTCATCTAGTACTAGCAAGATCATTACAGTTAGCCAATCAATCAGTAATATAAGAATTTCATTTAAATATCCATCAGCCTAAGTTGTTATATATTAAAATGGCAGAATGAAAACAATACGAATATAAATGCTAGAGTAGCAGAAGCAGTAGTTAAAATGAGTCTCTAAAATAAAATAAAATAAATGTTTATTACTCCCTGTATTTTAATTATATTCCATTCAATGAGGACTGACAACAAATATGTTATATTAAACATAATATTTCATTTATGTATATAAATATTTGAAGAAAGCTAACAAAACATAGATTAAGTAATGACAAAAAAGCACCATGAACTAATTGTTAACTAAAACTTACATCATTGAAAAAATAAAACGATGGCAGCAAGTTACCAGATATTGTTAAAACAGTAGCAAGCAAACAAAATCCGACTGAATATGAATAAAATAACTAAAATGTAAGATATTTTGCAAAAAATTAAAAGGAAAGTTTAGATTTTAAAACACCGAAAGTGTTAGGAATACATACATAGTGAAATATCATTTAAATGGCCTCAGTTAAATTAATTCTGATGGACACAGAGTTCCAATATTTACAACGAGATATTCAATAATTTAAATGAAATTTGAAAAATAATCGTAACGTTCCATCTTCAATTTTATTTACTTGTAAACGAAAAAGTAGGCACACTGAAAAGATGGGGATATGAACACCTCATGTTCTACTGAAAACACCCTGAAGAATCTATGCCTTGAAAGTGAAGAAAACCCTTAAAAACTCGACTGTAATTCACTTATACGATACAAAATATGAAGCAGACAGTACGACTCTACATTACAGACATTCTACAAATTCACTATAATTAGAAGGATTAAGCCTGACTTTTGAATACAAAAAAGGATCAGTGGTTAATTTTAACCTGTCTTTGCAACAGAAATAAAGTTGTGACCTAATCACCCTTCTTTTACTTGATTGTGATTGAAGTTCAGTTAGTTGTATTTTCGCACTACTATATTATTACTTATCCTTATATAGTCACAATAAATCTGTGTTATAATTGCAAAATCAAGTCATTTTTACTAGAATTATCATCTTAAATTAACCCTTTAACTTTATTATGTTCATAATAAACATTTAACACATTACACAACGAAACTGTCACCAATAGTTACTAGGATTAACAAATGGATTATTAAATAAGAATTCGTGACTTGTAGATTTCAGAGTACGAAACCTGTCATCAATGGCACTGTATGATCTTGGAGTTACGTCGTAAACTGATTGAAGTGGACATCTTACTAATGAACACCATTGTAGTAGTATTGATAATTAAACGTTCTCCACGAGACCAGAAAGCAATGCGTACTCAATACTATGGACTACCATAGTAAAACGAAATAGCTGTGGAATATTTCATAGTATGATGTCCAACTAAGATCAATCCGTGACGAATACAAACAATAAACTATACTAAAATTTTAAGTATTATAAGAAGGTTTATCTTACAATTTCTGTATTTGATCTGACATATTTTTTCATGATCACTTCTTGAAAATTGCCTAAAGCTCCATCACAGCATAATGCAAGAGAAACTAGAAACACTCCTATAATAGAGTAGATAGATTTCACAAAGTTAAGAAAAATTTATTTAAATCCACAGTTCCATTAATCTCTGGTTTAATTACAAAATGTAAGCAGAAATATTATATGGGTTACACAATTCTTCACCTGGTTAAATTAAAGTGAATTTATATTATTATATGATCATCAAATTTAATCAGGCTGAATTCTAATAGTACTTCTCTGATTGCTTTTTGTTAAGAATGTAATGAGATAATTACTTCTAAAACATTTCTATTTGTTTATCGAATTGTTCTAAATCACTTACAAAACCTTATTTCAACAGTCACCAGCGACTATTTTTAATAATCTACTTATTTTTTTAATTTCCAAAGTATGTAACATTAAATATAACACTAATCAACTAGTAACTACCAGTGATACTAATAAAACCTAATTCTAGTCTAACAGTTTCAAAGCGTTCCGAAAGACTAGCATGATTTTAATCTTGTATGCGATATCTGACTACTTACGGATGATCATATATTTTGGAAAAGTGGTATGATAGCTTAGTAATTAAAGTGCTTAGTTTATAACCGACAAGTAACAGTAATAAACTAGTAATATATTTGTAGCATTTTAATCTGTAGAAACTTTATTTCTAAACACCTTGCCAAATAATAAATAAGTGAGCTAAGTTACCGTAAATTCAAATAGTACAGAGCAAATCAAGTGTTGGTTACGAAGTAAAAACAATAACTGGTCCGATTATATAGATATCACTTAGGTTAGGAATGATTGTGTGTGAAGTATGTTAGAAACGGAAAATGCGAGATTTCTAGTGTTAAAACGTATATTATTATTCATTATAAGCAATATAACCCAATCCTTAATTTATTAAAAATTATCAACACAAACTTTATTAACGATGACAATAGGTTACATATTTGAATCCCTTCCTGATTGATTTTATTCTGGGCAATGTAGTAATAAAACCGACACAAACAGTTAATTCCATATCGACGACGAAATAAAGCATTCACATTACATTAAAGTTTAAATTAATAAAGAATCAGTAATCAATCGGCTAGAAAGCTCGACAGCATTTCCATATTTTGGATTAGTTATAAATCTGTCGTCAGACAGAACAGCCATTGATGCACTTTAAAATCTCTAATGATGATATACTACCGGGGTTCAGTCTAACACATATAGCAGGAAGAGAGATATATCTTCTTAGCTGCAAGTCATACTCTGAATATGTGGTCTAGCGATACCACTAGCCGGTTTTTCTAAATGAATTAGAGAGGTTCGAACCAGCTACTTAGTGGCTGAAAGTCAGTCGCCATAGCTACCGAGCCACTGGTTAGTACTTTAACAAGTAAATGTCAAACAAATAGAAAGTAGCCAGTCTTGATGGCAAAAATGCTACTATTTTTGGCTTGCAATCGTCCATAACATACCACCAAATATTAATGTAACTATGAAAACCACAGTTACTCTGAATTAAAACCAAAATATATAAGTAGTAAACTTACCAGATAAAGTGAACTTCGGTTGAATAGAGACGTCAACTAATGTGAAACAAATTAGTCCGAATGTCATCAAAATCACTGCTGTTACTTCATAAACGGAGTATCTTTTCCCTAAATGATAATTGCATAAACTATACACAAATTTACCTTGTATAATAACTCCACCTAACAATACTGGAATCATTTTACAACATTTAAATATCACTTGAGTTGGATAGTTAAGAAAACCGACTGAAGCATTTGAAAATGCAATAGAACCCAATGTCAGTGCAGCTATCACAGCGTAGAGATGAATCCATGAACTTAACAAATAAGTGTACAAAACTTATATAAAATATTATAGTCAAAACGTTACTTGAATAATAAATAACCTTGAGCACGTAGTTCGAAAAGTGATAGAAGTGAATAAATTCCAAATTGATATAGAGAGAGAAATAGACTATAAGATCGCAAATCGTTGGCAGAGAATATTGCTTCCTACAATACGAATATAATGTAAAATTTGGTTTCTCACTTTCTTCTCAAATCAAAAAGTAATAGTAAACAAATAACATGAGTGAAATCATGTAATTAGGATAGGCTTGTATTTTTCCGTTGATTTGTGATGGACTGAAATTGGTCAGTTTCTGTTGCCATATGTGCATTCTGAGCGGATTGTCCCGATATAGCAAAATTACACAAGTTATATATTTAAGTTGGATTGTGACTGGCAAGCGGAATCCAGGACGTGCGTTTCGTCCTGTTTGGGACTCATCGGCTGGATGTACCTGCATCCCAATGTTGGTATTTACACTGGGATTCGAACTCAGTCCGTCTCGTGCCAAATGCCACCACGCTCACCACTGGGCTACTGTGTCCAGACAGCCACACTTGTGCGGTGGCGTTTGGCACGAAGCAGACTGAGTTCGAATCCCAGTGTGAACATCAACATTGGGATGCAGGTACATCCAGCCGATGAGTCCCAAATAGAACGAAATGCGCGTCCTGGGTTCCGCTTGTTAGCCACAATCCAACTTAAATATATAAGTGAAATCAAATTACAGTAGAGAAATCTAAAAGTTTGGGTAATCAGTATTATTAAAAACTATGTTTACTGATATGAATACCAAAACAATTTTAGCTTACACCGTGGTAAGATACCAACAAGTTATAATACTCTACTATATTTGGATAGTTGCATGCAATCCACTATGTAGTCGGTAGTAAACAAAATTGTTTTAACACTGTTTATTTGTTTTCTAATTAATTCGTTATCCTTCGTTGAAACTTATTAAATACTTACGCTTTCCTTGGGCGATTCCGTAGCTTTTCCTTCAAAGCATTTGACTAAACTTATCAGAAATATTAAGAAAGATTCTTGTTTGATACCTTCAAGACATAAGTAACTAGAGCCGTAATCTTAAAAGTCCTTAATATGATAAACCTAAGCTGTTGTTCTTAAAGTGCCATTCTATATACTTAGTTGTGGAAAAAACGAAGTAACCAACTCTTATTTTATAGGGATCAAATACCAATTGAAATATCCTATTTCACAAAAACATAGGGATACGTTTATTTATCAAAAACTATGTCAGTTTTAGGACAAAATTCTTAACTATTTGGTAATAACTGCAATATTTTCTACGAAGACTACGTTTACACAGTTGTATATATACCACAGGGCATATAAAAGCCAAAATACTTTAGTTTATAATAACTACTATTAAACTTATTGTTAAGTAGAGGTGGACAAAATAGGTTATGTAAGGCTAGTCAGCCTATTATTTAAGGTACCACACAATATTAGAAGTAAATATGACCAATTAATCCAGTTATAATAACAAAACAACCAAAATCTAGACACAATCGATTTACGTTTCCATCAAACGCATTACGAAACAAACACCATTAAAAGTATATATTAAAACCATTAGAAAATTATATGCATCAACGAGCACTTTTGAGAATAGCATAACTATTTTATTCCAATGGCAGTTTTCTAAAAAACAAGGGACACGAGATGGCTGTTGATTTCGTTTTACTGATTGCTGGTGCACAAAGTCTTCTTTGCTCGTTCCAGTCTAGAATTGAAAAAGAGCCTCGTTTTAGTAAACGAATGGGTGATTGGCATTAAAGTAACGATAGCCGCTTCACTAGAGGATGTTTCTGAAAAGACGGCAATTCAGTGATATGAATATTGTCGTGAAATATGTAGCTGTCTGGTATATGGGACAGAGCCGCTACACTTCTTCCTCTGGTAGAAAAATACATATTACCCGGAACAATAATATACAGTGACAGTTGTAAAGTCTATCCGTACTATGGATCGCAAGGAACGGTGTTATGGAGCCATCTAGATGAATATATATACAAAATACATCGTGATATTAAGTCTGAGGAATTCGGGAATAACTTACATAAGTTTTTAAATGACGTAAAAACAATATATCCTGCATAATCTATCACTTTCAATCATAAGTAATTTATTAGAAAATTATATGCATCAACGAGCACTTTTGAGAATAGCAATAACTATTTATTCCAATGTGGTTATTAGAACGCTATACAGCAAAGAATTACAAGAATATTGTGAAGAGAAAGGTATAAAACACAGAAAACTTACTTAAACAAACCAAGAATGATGAAATTAAATAGCCAAGCTATGCAAAATAAACTAACAGCAACATTCGAATACGTGTTGCATACTTTAGACTGTCTAGTTATAATGAAATTTATATTCACTTTTAGAAGTGCTTTAGCGGTAGCTAAGTCATTTGATTTAACGGCATAAATACAAATGAAGTCCGTATTTAAAGATAAAAAGGTAAATGTACTAAAAAGTAGTTCGATTTGAAAGAAAAAAACAAATAAATAGCTACAAATCATGTGTTGTTCCAATTCCGTCACAATCTCTCCCAGAAGTTGTCTATAAAAGTAGTATCTGTAACTGCTACTGAGTTCAAAATATGTGCGAAGCTGTAAATTATGAAAAATGTTTAATAAAAAAAAACGTCTGTCAACGAGTGCTATTCTTTATATAATCGTCAGTAAGGGATAATAGTTACTAGGAGTTGCTTTGAATACTTATAAGCTCTTTACTGGGACTTGCGTCATAAATATCGACCTACATTTCCTAGTACAGTATGTCCCTTCATTATATTTTTCGCTTATCAAGATATTTTCGCCAAGATATAAGGTCACTCCAAACTGGAAAAGCAATTAACTACCTCCGTCATTTTCCGCATTACAACATCGCTAGTATTAGGATCAATGACAATAGAAAAACCATAGTATACTAAGGAAAACGGTAGACATGACTTTTACGGCCGAACCAATGAGGAATGGAAGAAGCGTTCCAAGGTCACGGCGGACACTTGAAGGCATCATGCTAACAATAGAGAGTGTTCGAGATCTTATTAGTGATAAAAATCTCGTTGTTCGTTCGCAAACTATGGGATTGTTAAGAAAATCATTAAATTGTCACTGTGGCTAGGAAATGGCAGTTTTCTAAAAAACAAGGGACACGAGATGGCTGTTGATTTCGTTTTACTGATTGCTGGTGCACAAAGTCTTCTTTTGCTCGTTCCAGTCTAGAATTGAAAAAGAGCCTCGTTTTAGTAAACGAATGGGTGATTGGCATTAAAGTAACGATAGCCGCTTCACTAGAGGATGTTTCTGAAAAGACGGCAATTCAGTGATATGAATATTGTCGTGAAATATGTAGCTGTCTGGTATATGGGACAGAGCCGCTACACTTCTTCCTCTGGTAGAAAAATACATATTACCCGGAACAATAATATACAGTGACAGTTGTAAAGTCTATCCGTACTATGGATCGCAAGGAACGGTGTTATGGAGCCATCTAGATGAATATATATACAAAATACATCGTGATATTAAGTCTGAGGAATTCGGGAATAACTTACATAAGTTTTTAAATGACGTAAAAACAATATATCCTGCATAATCTATCACTTTCAATCATAAGTAATTTATTAGAAATGATGGATTTCTCATTGCATTTTGGGTTATAGTTAATTAACTATAACCAGTAAACCAAAACATTGGGCCACATTGGGCCTTTCGTATATAAACGCTGGGCCACCTACATCGACGTTGGACCAAACGAACGAAACATTGGGCCAGCTGTCTGAACGTGAAATTTGAGGTTGGGCCAAATGACTGTAACATTGGGCCAAACATAAGGATTGAGCCAGAATATTGGGCTAAACGTCAGGAAGCCATGCGTGTGGCCCAATGTTTTATATGCTGTTTGGCCCAACCTTCCGCAACTTTGGCCCAACCTTTTGGTTTATTGGGGAATATGAGTTAGATCTAAACCTTTTTATCATTTAGAGCAACATTATTAATGCGTACTTTTAGTAGAAGTACTGAAGAAACCTCGAAGTTACTTTTCAGTGTGAGAAACCATACAATGGGATAAATAAGAGCAAAATGGTTTGATGAAATCTATACACAGAGTTCGGATGCAATATTGTCAGAAAAATGGGCAATTAATTTTCCCTATATAAAACAAGTGCAATTACAATTATTAGAAAGATATGCGCAAATATCAACTAACTTGTAAGGCCCCGTAACATATGTATAAAATGAAAATCCCAGCAACGGAAATACAAAATTTCCAGTTGGGAGGCAAACTTGACATATTAAAATTACAAATATAAATGTCATTGCTCTTTCTTGATGAGACGACTTCCTCGCTAACTTGTCTCGTCATTTCAGCACTAGTCATTTTACCGCTATTGCGCTGCATTTGTAAAGGCGTCAAGGCCAAGTTGAAATTCGGTCGTATCCAGCCTTCAGTTTTCAGTAATAGACATTGTAAGTTTAATGACCTGGGCTAAATCTCACAGTGTTTTCCCCAGTAATGATTCAGCTTTTCCTTGAGAGTGGCCCATAGGGCTGATGCCATTTGTTTGGGTAGAGAGTAATAATCTTTAAAATTTCAATGCAATAAATGTATACCTAGAATGAAAATGGGCAAACAGAGTACTTCGGGATGGACATCGTTTCATACAGGTCTACATTCAAAAAGTATTACTTAAACCGTAACTCGCTATTCATTTTGATTTTGATTGACCCTGTCATCTCGATATTTGATAATTTCTGCATAGAAGCAACATTAGACACTGTCTAAAGTCTTGTTGAAATCAGTTGACACCACATCGACAAAGAATTCTTTTTCAACAGCTTCTGACCATTTTTTTCATGCAGTTAACAAGTTAGTAGGGCAGGAAAGGTAATGTATACTTATTTTTCTGCTTCAGTAATATTACTTAACTGTATGTATGTTACACTAGCTGCTTATAAGGGTGTTTTGTGTCTCTTTATAATCAGTTACCTAAAGCCTATTTAGTTTATCTTGGTGCATAAATAAGCTGGATCTGCTTCGCATTTCGTTCTTGTACATCTCTATAATACTATGGTCAGGGTCGTATTTATTCAGGTTTATTATCGCCACTAGATATTGATTTTAATTATTTCGTGCATTACTACTTTTGGTGCCGGGCTTTGGTTAATGTACTAAGTACTGCAAACATTACGATGAAACTTACAGCATTAATTTCCGTGAAATGATGAACTTACAGTGAATGACTTGAATATACACTATTTTTTGTTGTTTATGTAATCCCTTGAAGGTCTCACTTGGAAACTTGTAGTTGACTGTCTATATATCGTGGGGGGGAAGTAGTGCAGGGGACCTAATTATTACCGATCATCAGAATTAGAACAAGTTTAAGGCATCCGAAAATCAATAAATATAGCCAACATTAGCTGCTGTATCGCGACGGAATAATAGAACTTTGGCCTCACTTCAGTATTATGCGTCGATTTGGTTTGAACAATGCATCACATTTTTTTAATTGTTAATTTGCTAAGTTGGGACACTAGAATTTGTAAACCATGAGCAACACATTACGATTATGATAACATTACGCTGCTAGTTACTACATAGATTGTATAAGACTCAAATATATGTAAATACCCTGTCCCAAATTGAGAGTCAGGCCTATGTTTCTGCCAATGACACATGCTTACTTGTTTACTTATCTTTATACGTAATACTGTATGTTGGCTTTCATACACAATGTGTGAGCTTTTAGATTTATTAGTAAGTTTTTACCAGTAAATTAGTAATTAATTACCTAATATTTCAAAATATGTTGATCAAGTGGAGTAGCACTGCTAATACTTGTAAATTTGTTTGTCTAACGTTGTGCAGAGTTAACTTTATAAGTGATTTTGAGTATATTCTGAGTATTTGCATTTATAAGACCTGTAATCTACTTACAGCTTCCATAAGTAAACCAGTATCAATAGGTTACTCAGAATCTATTTAATACCTAGTAATAATGTGATGGATATAAGGCAGTTCCACCAAATTTTCAACAAGTGGCTTCAGATTTGCCTTAAAAAAAGACAAACAGTTTGTACAGAATGTGAGAAGTATATCATTTTTAATGTTGCGAAATGCGACTGAAGTAGGCACGTAAGGAACCTAATCATTTAAAACAGTCTTTTAATGCGTTTTCTAAATAATTTTACTCAGTTTATTTTCCTGAAGAAATTATGCTACGATCTGTGCTTAAGCACTAGAGCTTTTTCCTTAAAGCTATATAAAATGTATTTGTTCACTAGTAAACACAACTTGTGACTCATATTAGGCATGGCTAGCAGAGGAAAATGACCTCTATATGTATCCAAACCTTATAGCAAACAACATGAGTAAAACACTAATGTGCCCATAACTAAACAAGTCACACAGCGCAGTGTAACATGTAACATAAGATCACAAATATCGTAGGGTCCGAAGGTTAAATTGAAAAATATGTTATATTGACTTCTTCTGAATGGGCACATATTTGTAAATGTAACGAGAAATGTTTACGTAATATCACTTACTTACTTACTTATGCCCGTTACTCCTCCCTGAGGAGCATAGGCCGCTCACCAGTGTTCTCCATTTAACTCTGTCCTGAGCAATCCTTTCCAATTTTTTCCAGTTGCTGCTTATCCTTTTAATGTCTGCTTCCAATTCTCGACGCAGCGTGTTCTTTGGCCTTCCTCTTTTCCGTTTCCCAACAGGATTCCATGTTAATGCTTGTCTTGTAATGCAGTTTGATGGTTTGCGTAATATATGTCCTATCCATTTCCAACTTCTTTTCCTAATTTCCTCTTCGGCTGGAAGTTGGTTTGTCCTCTTCCATAGTAAGCTGTTGCTGCTGGTTTCCGGCCAACGGACATTCAGTATCTTGCGTAGGCAGTTGTTTATAAATACTTGTATCCGTCTGATGATGCTTGCAGTAATTCTCCAAGTTTCAGCTCCATACAACAGGACTGTCTTTACGTTCGAATTGAAGAGTCTGACTTTGAGGTTAGTTGATAGTTGTTTTGAGTTCCAAATGTTTTTCAACTGTAGGAATGCTGCCTTTGCTTTGCCAACATCAGGGTTACCAAAATGCAATAGATCCCTTGCAACTGAGGCATAACTATGATGTCAATAAGTCTATTAGGTAACTGATTCTATTAAAATGAATTCCAGCTGATGTTGTGAAGGTTGAAGCCATCACACACAATCTTCTGACCATATTGGAGAAGGGGAAGTTACCTTAAAAATACGTTGTAGGTAGGACATGAAAAATCAGCCGAACACAATCCTACTTCACGTATCGTCGCTCGTGTTGAACGAGCAGTGGGACTGATACTATTAAAAGGCACCGAGTAAAAAGTGTGGCTCGTGATGGCGTACTGCGTCGTGTTTCGATTTGTCTGCCACTCTTCTTATTACTATTACCTTAAATGCACCTTACCTATTAACCAATTCTGCGTTAGTAAAGAAGTTTGGCAACCAACGTCAAGATGGATCAAGCTAATGGAACTATCAGGCTATGTAGGCGTTACATCAACCCTTTAACTGTGTTATAAGAGTTAGAAAGTTAGTTAAAGGAATGGCAGAAACTTATAACCCTATTCTTATGGGCGTGTTTTCTGAGACTAGTGGGTTTGCATATAAAGTTAACCAGTAATGTCGTGCTTGTTAGATTAGTAGTGGCCTATGTGGGCTCCTTCACATTATATAGAGCTGGATTGCTAAACAACGAGGGTAACAGTAAACTCCCAAACTGTGGTAAGCAACTACCTCCTCCCTTTGTTCTTCTTGCCACGACGGTAATAAATGTAAGAGTTAATGCCTAACTCATTATCTAAGATACGTAAATGTCACTAGGTTTCTATGACTAGCAGGATGGGCGAACGGAATATTAGAGAAATAGTTTTAGGAACAGTCGTTTTCTCTATTATCGACCCGGCATCATTGGAGAGGTAGTATAAATAGGAGCTGTGAAATTGGCAAAAGTACGTAAGGTCATCGAAGATCATACTACATTACACTTGGTTGATAACTGGAAACAAGAAAACGGTGAAGCAGTCTGTGGGGCATCCAAGCGTAATTCCGAGCCCCGAACTCTGTAAGTTAATAAGTAGGTCGAAAAAAGAGAGGTATGGGGCTAATAAAAATTCTACCGCAAAAGTTTTGGGAGCAAACAGCAAAGAGGACATGGCGAATCTTTAAATTGCATCGATATTTGTAGTAGGAGCTGAAAGTATGTTTGAGATAATATGTGGGTCTGCTGAGGTGATGTGAGTAGCTTTTGGTGATTTACACGAAGTAATGCAAACGGATTTCAGGTGTGCGATCGAGAGTTTGCGTCTGATGCGATCAAGTAAACAGTCTTTATGACGTGCACATGATTGTTTAGTAGTAGTTTGGATGGGTACTAACAGTCCTGACAGATATTAAGTTGCTAAGTCTTTTATTGCTTATAATGTGGGTGGATATTGATTTTTGACAAAAGGGTTAGTGGTTATTGGTATGTCTGCTAACTAGACGCAAGATCCGGTTTTTCTGGGCCGAATAACCCCTGGCTGATTCAACACGCGAATACGTGATGAATGCCTTGTTTCGAGTAAGACGGAGATCAAGCCATATATGATGTATTAGTTAGTTTATGGTGATTATTCATCAAGTTTGACTTATCAGCATTTTATTTATACAATTAAATGTTGCCGAATGTACTGTGGAGTATGACTCACATTGACTCACGTTAATGTGATAAAAGTTTACAAATCAAACTTACAGAAAGTCAATGCAACTCCTATCGCTTGAATTAATGAACAATTGTATTTTTGGGATTATGAATTCTCAATAGGTACCCGGATTCATGAGGGTCAGCGATATTTATAGATCTATCTGTAAATGTTTGTTTAAGGAGGTTTTAAGCTACATTTTAACCTTAAAATATTATAAAATGTGATCTGTTCGCTGTGAACCGTATCATGCTTCACGCTGATGAGGACCTGTTTCTTTGTAGAATAGCTAAGCAATCAGTGTCAATTTCGCTATATGCTCTGTGGCATATATCACTAATCTGATTAGCGCTGTTTGATTAAATACGGCATGCATCACAAAGTTGTAACAAAATATCTCTATTTTTGCCAACTATTTAAGCACTAATTCTGACAGACTTTCGGCTTCCGCAGATTTGTCCAGATTTTTGTTAGTGTTTCTATTCAACAAAAACGTTGGGTATGTCAGCTAGTCGTGTTTGTAATAAATTTCGGTGAATGAATTTTACATTCGTTCTGCATCATCGTTATTACTTTTGGTATCACGGTGAATATCATCAACGATGTTATGTGCTGTTAGTCTAGTGGAGTCTGACTGGTTTCTGTGCTGTTCTAATGTGTTAGTGAATTTAGGGGATTACTGTGTTTTTGTCAACCGGCATGGCTGTGAATATATGGAAAAGAAAAACTAGAGACGAAAATAATGCCGGCATCGGTGAGCGTATAGAAAACTGAGTATTGGTCTTAACCAAATACTGCACACACTCACTACGCAAGTGATTTCGGTTATCTGGAAAATTTTGGGAGAGCGATAGACGTTTGTCTTCTGGTAATGACTTTTGTTACGGTTGTATCTACAGTGTCCGATATACACGGCAATTGACTAGATCTAGGTGTGAGCGTAGACATAGTTGAAGGAAGACGACATCTCTAGAGGAACTGAGTAAATGTGACTCGACAAAACCTGTTAAAAATAAGAAAGCAAACTACGTCGACAAGTGCGACTAACTTCAAATCTATGGAACGATACCACTTACAACTGTCATAAGGAAGATTATAAATATGCATTCCATTGACAGTAATCAAGTGGCAATCGAGTTCTCTGCAACTAGTAAATTACACCGTAAATTTCGTTAAACATAATACCAAGACCCTATTTTTTGTACCTTTTATCATTCTGCAGCTTCATTGCTCTTAGGACCAACGTTTCACGATTTTGTGCTCTATTGATTTCGTTAGGGTTCAAATAAGTTCTTTTATTGATACTTACAACTTAATCAATTACCAATAAGACAGCACTAAGGTAGACAAACTGACTGTACTCGTCAGCCTCTCTAGACAGTATTTCATCATTAATCATTTCAAAAATCGGTTTGTTGACTAAAACTGCATATTATTTTCCGTGTTCACAGTGGTACGACATACAAAGGCCCTTAGGCTGCCTCTGAGTTGAATTACATAGCATTGCGGAGATAAGGGCCCAAGTTCATATGTTTGTGTTAGGTCGAAAATCGATGTAGGTTACATACTACAGATGACCAGAACAGCTATTCAACGCAAAATAGATGTTTCGTTTTAGTATAAGACTTCTCAGGAGAGAATACCCTTGATCCTATCGAAGAATCGTGCATAGGACCTTTAACTTAGCCAATGCTTTACAGCCTGTTTTACTGAGTTAATGTCGAGTCACAGAATTCCGACCATCATCAGTTTGAATTATGGCAAGATTACCATCCGCTACCATTTTTAATAACTGTTTCAGTTTAAAAACGTCTGAATCCCACAACTTACGACTGTTTAATGGAATTTCGAGGACATCTTAAGGGGAGTTACTATAATTTGATTGTCGTAATTATGACGTGGTGGTTTTGTGGGGATAAGCATTATGTCACAGAACTAAAGAGTCCCATACTAAGACAAAATGGTTGTTCAAGCCTCTTTAATATCCTAATGGCACTTCTGAGTTACCTGGTACCTGTTACTAATTATATCATATTATTATCGGGACGTTTGTGTTACCCATATTTCAACCCAAAAAAATTGTTGATTATGTTTTGCTACAACTTTGCTAACATACGACTAGCTATTTGCGACTTTACTGAGATTTTATGGATTCGATGACCAAGGTCTAGAATACTTACACTAATTCTGTCTTACCGAACTTGTAAAAACACTAGATCATAAATCGGAAAAACTTCTATGATGAATGCACCATAAATTCCACAATGAGGAAGCAAGATTTTTGTCGTATAACTTTTATGTATGATTGTTTTGATATTGTCTACTCATACTCGGCAGGTAATAAATGCATACTCGAATACTTGTAATAGTTCCTTGACGTCTTTATATTAATAGTACTAACTATCAATATTTTTCGACGATAGATGATGCTTCTTAGGAATGGATGTCCTAAAAGTAATTTAACTACATTCTACAAACAACCTCACAAGTTACCATTTTACATCTGCCATTAGTTACAATTCAAAAGTAGTCTTCTCATGACATTCAAAATCAGGCATGTAATGCTGATGATAGAGCTTTTAATGACAGCAGTTTTAGCAAATTCTTTTCCATTAAAATGTTTTAAGATATGCTCCATATCTTTCAACTTCACTGCGATACGTCAGACTTTTGATCCTCATAGTGTTTTCAACTTCTAATTTTTTTCAAACAAATAGATGTACTACTGCACCTAGTTTTTATCAATCGCCCAACTCATAGACATACGCATGGTACTACAAATGGCATACTGTCTTTCATAATTAATCTGTTATTTACTTTATATTTTGTCTAATTTAGGTTTTAATTAAAATAACTTATGGTCCATAATCCGTAGTGTTCTATGCACTGTGTGATTAACTCCAACTTACCCTTAATCAGGAGACAGAATCCTGGTATTTACATCTCTTGATAGACAATGTGTTTACTGGTTGCTTCAAATTTTTATTTCTTACACAGTAAATTGAAATCAATAATGTCAGCTTTAAAATTTCGCTTTCTGATTTTTACATGACTGATCATTTTACCATGTAGTTCCGGTTTTAAAGAAAACAAGCCCAGAAGCACATGTATAGTCATTTTTCCCAACAAACACTCCAGAATGTAGAGATTTAGATTTGGTATTCACGAATGCATTAAATAAGATTGCTAACTAAATTAGTAATGGTCCTAAAGGACCTACTGTCTAATGATAGCGTGACGTGCTAACTCATGACATTTAATTATTGCAATTTATGGCACACGTTCTTAATTAAGTTACACCGGCAATCTGAAAAGGACGCAAGCCATTTAGAAAGACTATAGCTTCAATTAGTTTGGTGAGCATTGGGTCTGAGAAATAAATTAAGCAAATAAGTCTGGTGAGTTAGGCCAATTTGATTTTTTTCGCGATAGAGATCGCTCAAACAATATACACTCTACAACAGAAAAACACTAAAGAACCACGGAAACCTCTTCGCGAAGTCTTTACCAAGGAGCAGATTCACAGGTGTGTTCGGGTTTTGATGAACTACGAGCATATTCAACATAGAACACGCTTCCAGCTTATACTACAACAGCTGAAACTGTAATGAAGTTTAAATAGGTACTAGAGGCTTATACTACACATCAAAGAATAATCTTTCCTTTCTAAGGAATCACGTGACGCTGTCAACACAAACTCACTTTTAACTTTCTAACTTCACTCTATCAGCTTGAAGTGCCTCGGTATATGACCAAGTTATATTTGTTGTATAACCAGAAAAATTTCTAACGATTGAACCCACTCTTGTGAATGAGAATAAATCAGAAGGCAATGAAGGATGAAGGTCAAGTTATATTTGATCGTAAGCAGGGCGTCAACGCCTAGGCTGGCAAACTACAGAGAGAGAGAGATGCTACCTACGGTGCGTTATGACGTGTTCTAGTGGTGATGCGTGAGTACCCTCAGCTTGTTGTGTCCGCTAAAAGAAATGTGGTCAGCATCAATGTTGAGGTCCTATGCGACTATTTATTTAGGGGAGCATTTACTGCTACAAGCCTTTGTGAAGACATATATGTTGCCATGAATATTATGACTATTAAAACTGCACATTTCTTGGTATAGGCATGTTCAACCTATGACTGAACATCCTCTCTCCTTCAGTTTGCCTGAATGTGTTGTGCACGTTTCAGAATTAAATAAGATAAACGAAGATTATTATAAATTCCAAAACTTTATCCTCTACACCCAAACATCAAAACCATTCTCACTAGAAATCCTGAGAGAAACTACAGTAAATGTCGAGTTGTAAGCACTATGAAAATAATTTTCCTGAGATAGCTCATTAAAAAGGTGTCCGATGTATACTGCATATTGGTTTAATACGATTCAATATACAATTCATTCCTACTATAAATACTAATGGCCAAATAGTTAGGGTAAACAATTAACGGTTGATTTAAGAGTAATCAGTTAAGCTAAGCTTTCTCAGTATTTGGACACATCATACCCACGTTTCAGTCACTTCTTTGATTTAACAGATATCCATGAATTTCCGAGAGAGCGTATTTGAAATTTGCGGAAATAATGGGGAATGAAGCATCCCTTCCTGATCTTTGCTCTACATTTGACGTTGAGGAAATTAAACGTCTAGCAAAAAGGTTTAAGAAACTAGATCTTGATGGCTCTGGTTCATTAAGTGTTAAAGAGTTCATGAGTCTTCCTGAACTGCAACAAAACCCTCTGGTTGCAAGAGTCATCGAAATATTTGATACAGATGGCAATGGAGAAGTTGACTTCAAAGAGTTTATAGATGGGATGTCTCAGTTCAGCGTAAAAGGCGAGAAGGAAGCTAAGCTAAAATTTGCTTTCAAAATATATGATATGGATAAAGATGGCTATATAAGCAACGGCGAGTTATTCCAGGTTAGATTAATTTTCCTGGAAAGATGATTAACTTTCATGGTAAAGTTTAAATGGCTATTAAAAATTAATAGCTCATAAATGTCATTAACCTACTGTTAGCACGGTCGCGAAATATGGCTCCACGCTTTTCTATGAGACCGTTATCCCCCCCCCAGCGGCGTTTTTTTATATAAAATAAAAGGTTAATCCCTAAACCCTATAGATGTTAAATTCATCATTTAGTGTTCAGTATGCGGCGATTGGTATGTTTAAAGTTTATTTTTTTACATCTTGCTAGGAAGCCTATTTTCATTAAATGAAGTGTCGTGTAGTAAAGCATTTGTCAGATATTTTTCTTCTGGCAAGAATTTCTTAAAGTTGTAGTACTTAGAAACCAGTTCCGAAGTGTCCAGCTTCTATAATGTATGGTTTGTAGGTGCACTATCGCCTATTATAATCAGCTCTAAGTTAAGTCCAATCTGTGGATCATTCTACATGCATACCTAATTGTGAGCAATAGTCGTACTAATGTTCTTTAAATTCATAAGTGTCTTTACTAACACTAACTAAATGCTATTAACATGTATTCTGACTGCTAACTGTACACTTAGAGGTGTTTAAATTTCGGTTCAACGCGAGTACGTCACTCCCATGTAGCTAAATTAATCTCCTGGAAACATTACCAATTGTTTCGTACATCTCTAAATTTTACTCCTTATATCCTAGCGACTAGTCGTTTAAAAAGTGTTATTTATCAGTAACTTCCTAACTTTTATGTAGCGATAATTATATTTCGAACTATGTGTGCATATTTATACCATATATTTGTTTTCGCTAAGAATTAGTTAACCTGCAGAGGTTTGTGCAAGTGTGGCTTAAGCAGCACTAGGTCATAGCATGAAACATCTTTTTCCTTCTGGGTCTAAACTCAGTTTCGCTCTCGGTTCTTTCGCTTCTGGACTCCTTATAGATTGTGTTGTCAAGGTATGTGCTACACATACTTTTTAGTGGTTGAGGTTCGCTATCATAAACTGTGCAGTGTAGGCGATAGTTGTACATTATAGTGCTACTGGGCATCATATTAGAAATAACCAAAAAAACGCATGGCAATGGCTTGTTTTCCATTCAAGAAATACTTCACCGTAAATATGTTGACATAGTCCAGAATTGGTCACAGCGAAGTAAGTAAATTAACCCCTTATTTTCCTATGTATTTCGAGTCTCATTAGTCCTCAATGTCTAGCCATTATTTTCCCTACCCGTTTCTCATTCATCCTGTTAATTGCATATTATGTTGATTTGGCAAACTCTGTTCGTACACATATCCGTTACGTTCTTTATCGATCATAACATTGTAAATATGCTAATATCATTCTTCACTTTATAGCAACACAGGCTTCTCGAGACTGATTCAGCTGCGACTAACATCCTTCCCCACTAAACATGTGAACTGTTGACTAAGGTCGAGGAAGGTGGGTGTAGTCTAACGTAGTTTCACTTGAACGAGTTCAAACTAGTTTCATTTAATGCACAATCGTGCAAGGGTTAGGTGCTTTTATGTTCCATTATGACGTTCAAGTTAAGAGTTATCTGTTGTAGCAAGCAAAGGTCACGAGTGTTTGTTGATTGGATTCATTAATCGAAGGTGAATGATAACTGCTTACAAGCCGTATTATTACCAAATTAAAGAGGTGGCAGTCATTTTACTACAGCTGAGTCATCACTTATCTTTATACAGATAATGAAAAAAAATATTCTGAACCAGAAGCTATCCTACATATAAAGAAGTAACAAGCTAGTAAGCCTAATTTTTATCACTGTGCCACTCTAATTTGTTGTGTAATCGTAAATAATTTGGTGCACTGGTGCCTTGTTTGGGAACTCTAGAGGTAAATACAGTCACTCATCTTCACATCGTATTGTTTGTTTGCTCCCACTAAAATGCTGAATGAAGCAGAAAGTCCTCTGGTCTCTGCAAGTTTCTGTAAAATTAAAGTTATTTGGACCGACATCTTTCAGTGTATCACAACTTCCTTAATATAATTGTGAAAACCATCAGTACGTAAGTGCAGTTATTACAGTCATTAACTATATAGTTCTATCTTTTATATTTGGTCTTACATATTCCTCTTACTTCCCAGCTGATCTTGTAAACCATTTGTTTTATACACTAATATTACCTGTACTCAACAAAAAGGAAAGTCGTACATTGATCTTCCTATTTTTGTTGTTATGCCTTATTTTCTATAGTATGAAAAGGCAAGCAACATTTATCTGAGTTTTCAGAATATATTCATTCCGATTTTAGCTTATAATAAATGTTTGCAAAGGTAGTAGATTATTGGAATCGGGTTTTTTGTTCAATTCCTATAGTTTTCGTCTTCCTCTTATTTGTCATGCAAGTTTATTTGAATGGGCATAATCTGAGGAAAAATCTTTTTTAATTCCTTCTGCATTCACCATACCGCTACTAGTGATTATAATAGTTTGAACTCCACATATTCGACTAAAATACTAAGTTTGTGAAACCAGTTTTAGCATATTTTCTTCGTCCATGTCACTTGACCTCATACTTTTGTCTTAATTGTCTCCTAGGTTTTAAAAATGATGGTTGGAAACAACTTGAAAGATACTCAATTACAACAGATAGTGGATAAGACGATCATGTTTGCTGATAAAGATGGAGATGGTCGTATTTCATTCGAAGAGTTTTGTGATGTTGTTAGTGGTCTAGACGTGCACAAGAAAATGGTAGTCGATGTTTGATATAGTTTTGTAATGAGTATGCAAATAACAATTGTATAGTTTTCAATAAATAATATTTGGATGACTATCAATAAATTTTACTTTTTGTAAGTGTCCGTCTACTAATTCTTCATTATTGAGGCTTGCACTATTTCTTACTATAGAGTATACCATGAACCATCCATGAGAAGCCTATTCACTTATTTGGACATTGCTCATGTGATTTGTCTTTCAGTTTGTCTCTTGATTACATTTCCAATTCTCTTAAACCCATCTAATTTCTTTAAAGATTTAATACCCCTGGCTTGTTTAAATGAAATAATTTTCCTCTCTTTTAAAAGTATATGTATGAATACGCACATGTTGATTCATTCACATCATTTGTTTTTATTGTTGTTGTCCATGTCTTTACTACTGCTTTAAATCCGTTAATTTCGTTTTGTTTTAAATCGCTAATACTGATAGAATCCGATAATCATCGCAATTTTTGACGTATGATTTTTCCCTTTTTATATCTTAACTTTCATGTGGTTCCAGTTTACTGCTTTGTCATTTCCAGCGCCCATGTTTTGAAATTATTTTACTCTCTTTGTGAATTCTTACCATGCTCAGATGTTTATAAATAATTCAAGAATACTTCCTTTTATTTCAGAAACAAACTTGTCATTTGAGTAGTAGTTATGTTTGTTTATTTACCTTATTCCCAATATACTTATTATTTATTGTGTTTCACACGAGTTATTTCATGGTTTAGATCATAGGAAACTATTTCATCCATTCTTATATGGTTAGTGGTGACTCATATATAATGTTTAGCTCATGGTCAGCCAGAAACCATTTAAAAATACTAAATCATATCGAAATTGTTCTTCCCGAACATTCAAGTAGCTTATATTTGAATGGTTCACAGAACCTCAGTAGTTCACAATAACTGCAATACAATCGCTTGCACAAATCTCTTAACAATTCCCGCTTTCGTTGTTTACTATTTGTGCTTGTTTGCATAGCATTTTGCGACCTCGATTGCTCCATATAGGCCATTTACATAACTGGGTACTTCCTAGTGTCTTGAGCTGGAGATATGCTCTATGTATGCCTTGTCTTAGGAAGTCACAGCACTTAAATCTCCAAGTGTTGCTTAGTTTGGTTCGTATTATTTAAACAAAATACTGATTCTTTAGTAACGTAAGTTATTAGTAGCTCAGAAATCTCAAAGTTATGAAAAAGGTACTGAACAATTTTACATTATTAGGAATGTTCTTTTAGTAAACATTGGCTTTTCTTAGCACTCTAGAGTAACTTTTCATGCACTTCAAATGCAGTACGGAATTTACTTGCAAATTATTTTGAAAACCCATTTGAAACGACAAGAGTCTACTAAAAAATGATTATCGCAAAAAATAAATCCTTAAATTTGTGGTAATGTGGTATAGCAACTTGGCCCAATACTCGTATGTGACAGGTCGTGTATAACTGACTCGTTTCTATATATTTTCGCGTTTTGGTGTCACATGCAACTAATACTTCTCACAGGTTGTTGTGTGTGCTAAATAAACAATTTGTTCTTAAGTCTCTACATTCATACTTTTATATTAGACATCCATTATATGTATATGTGTGTATATATATGACGTTACTTGTGTTTGATGGATGAACTTTCCTCAACATTATTTAAAGTTTCATACGCATCGTATTCATAAATTATTTTCAAGATATCTTGCTGACCATTCGAATCTAGTGAATATAACCAAGTTGTGTTAGATATTTTGTAGAGGAGAAAGCATTAATTCCCCAATTAATCTTTATTCCGATTACATTTATGGGAATGACCATGCAAAAGATAGTTAACGGTAAGTAATCTAAATTTTAATTTCACATGATAGTCTATAAAAGGAGTACTAAAATACAGAAGACTTCATAAGTCATAGTCTACTAAAATGTCGTAAATAAAAGAAATTAGATGTATATGATTGGAGTGAAAAATCAAGCTATGGCTATTCAGTTACGTCAACCACATTCAATAAATTTTATAACCGTTAGCTTAGCGCGATTGTAATATCACTCATTTCAGGAAAGATATACATAAGTACCTACATACATAAATAAAGTATGCTTATAGTATTGTGGTTTATTAGTTGAGCCCATTCAAATGCATAGAAATCCAGTTTCTTGAAACAGTGTCCTACCTATAGTTGGTTGTAATTAATGGTGGCTGATAATAAATCCACAAAGATATTTCGAGATGATGAAATCGGAGACTTGGATCAGGCTCGTAACTACTACACTCATAATGACCTACACCTTGTATTCATTACGCCAGACATTAGGATGTTTTTAATCAAGTTAATAAATCAGACAATATCAGGTGTTTCTGAAACTTTGGGGGTGTTACCAACAGTTAAATCAATGTCCGCTAAGAAGCAGTTAGTATGCACTAGGTATATAGAAATGCTCTTCGAATTTCACCGACAATTCAGTCGAAATGAAACCATAATTGTTTTAAAAAAATCCAATGTTTATCAAAACAAACATGTTTGGATGAAGAATATTTTTTTAGATAAATGCTCGTTAGGTTCTACAACTCTAAATTCAAAACTAATGATCACAAAAATAGCCATTTCTGAGGCAAATACAACATCATTTAGATATCGTTTCCTTTTTTCATTTAGATACATTTCCTTTCTATAACGGCCCAACTACTCTTATTTTTTAGTATTCTTAGCCACCGAACACCCGACAAGGCCCCAAATCAGAACATGTTTAAACAGGAACGAAATTGTATTCCAAATAACAAGGATAGATAGAAGTAGGAATTCACAGTTAGAGAAACGTTAATATATTTGTTGTATTTACATAAGAAGCTTCTAGAGTCTTCTCCAATAATCCACACGAGCTGATTGGTTTAGAAATAGCCAATCAGCGTGCGCTATAACGATCGTGTACAGAATATGCTTTAATCTGCTTTATTTTCCACTAATACTTTCCCTTGAGCAGATTCGTAGGATCTAGTGTTAGGATTCACCTGCAACCGTTGTACTGGTTTGTACTTCCGATTTGTCCACCTTGTAGTTAATAAAGAAGTGGTATCATCCTTCGTTTGCACAACGACTGTCCCTTCTGTTTCAGGTGTTTTGATCTCAAAGGTGTCCAGCGGAGTATCAAGAGGTAGTCTATACCGCGTCTCGTTGTTGGCGATCGAGGTTGATTTCAGTTAGTTCGCATGACGCTCCCAGACTTCTGAGCCAACGGACACCTCATAAACCACATTTCCTTTCTTTTGCGCGAACCGACCAGCTATCTAGGTGGGATGTTTTCCTCGATAGTCCATAGCAAGTACCTTTTGATCCACAGTGAACAGTTATCCACAGTGCCCCATTCCAATGATTGAACTATTTCTCCATCGTTACGTTTCGTTGCGGCTTAAGAGTTGGTTTCGGACGGATGCTACCGAAATGTGTGCGTATTTTTCTGCCCAGTAACGCTTCCTCTGGAGAGACCCCGTTAGTTGTCCGAGGGTTCGGTGTGGAACGGTAGATAAGCAAGAACCTCTCTAAGACCTTTTCAGTGATCCCCTCCCCTCTTGATTTTTCCGGAGCATCTTTAAATGCGCCGACAAAGCGTTGTACTTAGCCATTTGATTGAAGGTGGAATGGAGGTGTTTGGACGTGATTGTTTCTGTTCTGCAGACAAAATTTTGAGAAGGTAAAAGATGTAACCTGTGTTCTGTTGTTGCTGACTATTTGCTCTGGAAACGCGAAGCGACTGAATAATTGATGTTTTCTGACTGTGAAGTTTGCAGTTGGTGTACCATAAGGAAAATTTCCAGCTAATTGCTGTATGCATCAACCACCAGAAGGTAAGTTCGTCCATGAAATGGGCCAACGGAGTCTAAGTGTATACGCTTCCACGGTGACTGTGGAACTTGCCATGATTGCAGCTCTACTTTCCGCATTGCTTTTGTTCCTAATGCACATTTAGTGCACGAACGGGATATCTGCTCAAATTGGGTGTCTAATTGTGGCCAGTATACTTAACTTCATGCTAGCGCTCTCATGCGATTTATTCCCGGATGTCCTGCGTGCAGCTGTTCGAACACTGCTGGTTGTAGCTTCTTCGGGATTATGACGCATTCGGCGAACAGAAGGCAATCGTCGATGATTGAGAGAGACAGCCTGCGCTGCTAAAACTGCTGAAGCTCTGTAGAGTTGGTCTTCGAGGGCCACCCTTCTAGGTGGAACTTTCTGACTTCTTGTAGAACTGGGTCTCGAAGAGTCTCTTCTCTGACTTCATTTAACGACACTGGAGTGTTTCGAATGGCATCCGCTACTACACTCCGTATTTCTGGATTAACTGATATGGAGGCAATGATCATGTCCTCCGGTCCAGGGTGTTGAACTTCGATTAGTCATGAGAGGGCATCGACCTGACCGATAGTATTTGTTGATTGATCCTTGATGTTGAAGTCATAGCTGAGAAGCATTGTTGCCCAGCGCTGTAGTCTGTTAGCTGTATAAACAGGGATTCCTTTTTTAGGACCGAAGATTGCAATCAATAGTTTGTGATCTGTCAGTAGAGTAAATTTACAGCCACAGAGCATTTTATAAAATTTTTTAACAGTAAAAATGATTGCAAGGTCTTCCTTCTCAATTCGAATGTAGTTTCGCTCGGCTGGGGTGAGTGATCTAGCAGCACAAGCGATTGTCTTTTCTGATTTGTCTGGAAACACATTAGATATCACTGCTCCAACTTCATGACTAAAGGCATCAGATGCAACAACGTTTCCCAAGCTGGGATCGAAGTGTGTTAACAGAAGCTTCGAGCTGAGCATTGACTTGACTTTGTCGAATGATGCTTGACATTCTGCTGGCCACTGCCAATGTTTATCTCTCGATAGTAATTCATTCAAAGGACCTTTCATTCGATGCATTTTAGGAAAAAATGTGCTGTAATGACTAACTGAACCAAAGAAGTATCTTAATGAAGGGACGTCAGTTGGCACAGGCATTTTCTGAATGGCTTCTATATCGGCAGGGTCTGGTCGGCGACCGTTTTTATCTAGGATGAAACCAAGTTATTTGATCGGATGCATGAAGAAGATACACTTTACTTCACGAAGTTGGAAACCGTACTCCAACACTCGGTTTAGAACTTGATGTAGTCGCTCAGAAAGTTCACTGTGAGTGGAATCCACAACTATGATATCATCTAGATAAGCTGCTGTATTAGGTATATCTATTAGCATTGTATCCATTATTTGCTGAAAGATGGCGTGTGTGGTCTTGATGCCAAGAGGTAGGCGGGTGTATTGAAATAACCCTTGATGAGTGTTGATAATCATAAGCTCTCTACTATCATCATCTACTTTTACTTGTAGATAGGCATTGGAGAAGTCTATTTTCGCGAAACATGCTCCACCACTTAGCTTAGTAAACAGAGAATTCACACTGTAATTCGCCAACCAGTTCCAGAACGCCTTCTGATGCGTTCTAGCAATTTTCTTAAATGGTTTTATTGGCGGTTTCCCAAGTAGGTTATATGTTTCGCTGGACACTAGGGTGATATCGGATGCTGTGTCGATTTGCAGACGAGCTAATATATCATTAATCTGGATAGTAACATACTTTCTCCAAATGTCAGTCTGTTTGGGAAGCTGCTACCAGCGAAAGTGATTGAGATTCGGCTAACTTCATGTGTCGAGGACGTTTATGCTCCTTGGGCTGGGGTGTACGATTCGGTGGATAATGATCTTCTTTATGTCCACGTTTGTTGCACATCTGGCATTTATACTTCTTGAATGAGCAGAATTGCACATAGTGCTAGTCACCACATAACCAACATGCAGTCGTTGGTTTGTTACCACTTGTTCTCGGTTTTTGAGCTTTTAACCTAGTAATAGTGTTGACACTACGACAGGTTGAATTAGGATTTACCTGTTCAATTACCTGATTGTCGTGTCTGATGTTTTCTAGCTGCTTACACTCTTCTGTCAACGTTCTGAGTTTGATGTTTGGATCCTGATCCAGTCGAGTTAAGAGTCTAGTCCTAATCTTAGCATCTTGTGGTGATTGAAGGACTTTGATGAATATTAGGCATTTAAATTGATCTTCTGTCAATGAGCATAACTTTAACGGTTCACACTCTCTGTTGACGATGTCTGCTAGAGCACCATTTTCATAGGCTTGGCGTTTCGCCAAATTAAGACACTGATAACGAATACTAAACGATGAGGATGATTCACCGAATATCTCCCCTCGAAACTGAGTTCTCGAGGTAACTTGGTAATATATAATCAGTATAGCGTTCACGTTCATTGCTTCCCAGCTTACGCATCAACAATTGAGTTTTCCATGCATCATCTTGTTTACAGAATTCTATTCTGAATGTGTCTCCCCAACGCTTGTACCACATGAGGAAGGTATTTCTACTTTCTGGGTCATAATAGAATTCTGGTATGCTGCTGGCAACTGCATCAAAAGAAGTACTTGATAAAGCGTGTGAACTCGAGCAGTGGATGTTCAGCTGTTGCTTCAGAATTTCTGACAACCGCATTTGTGCATCAAGTTGTGCTTGCTGTTGTTGTCGTATTCGATTGAGCTGGTCATCTGATATCGGCATGTTGAATGTATTTTCCTTTTTCCCCGTCGCCACTGTTATATTTCCTTGCTATAGCGACCCAACTACTCCTAGTTCTTAGTATTCTTAGCCACCGAACACCCGACAAGGCCCCAAATCAGAACATGTTTAAACAGGAACGAAATTGTATTCCAAATAACAAGGATAGATAGAAGTAGGAATTCACAGTTAGAGAAACGTTAATATATTTGTTGTATTTACATAAGAAGCTTCTAGAGTCTTCTCCAATAATCCACACGAGCTGATTGGTTTAGAAATAGCCAATCAGCGTGCGCTATAACGATCGTGTACAGAATATGCTTTAATCTGCTCTATATCCCGCTAACACGAGTACAATTGGACATAAGTGTTTTCGAGTTATTTTGTAAAATACGAACGTTAGTACTGACATAACCATCATCATCATGCCGCTGGTTAAACTTAAACGATTATTGAAATAATCAAGATTATTAACCAAATATATATATATATATATATATATATATATATATATATAGGTATCCCTGTATGTTGGTGAAATAGGAGATGGGGTGGTGGCAAAAAAACAATTCGATCAGCACAATTCTAGCCTCTTGATCAGCATAGCTATCGCTTTTACTGTTTTAAGGACCTTGAATCTAACTGGTCTTGGTGGATAACTATTTTGATGATATATTATTGCAAATGATTGATTTATACTCTCCAGTCGATTTTATTTTAAGTAGAATTCAACTTTTAACTAAAGACACTTGATCGAATTGCTTTTTGTTACCATCCCATCTCCTATTTCACCCACATACAGAGATATATGGTTAATAATCTTGTTTATTTATTTTTATAATAATAATAGCTTTATTCAATAGTATTTTTAGTACAATATGAATTTTCAGCATACAATGTCTCAACAATTTACTTTTTTTACCGTGTCAACATCTCAAAAAAATATATACACATTTTATATTGTTAACAACAACAACAACTCCGCCTGTAGCCCTCCTAGGGTTACTGCCGGTCCCAAGCCCGGGTAAAGGAGGAGGGTTGGGCATGGGGCTAGCACCCCCATCCCGTAAAAACCCAAACTTGCTAAAAAAACGCAAACCAGATTAAACAAGATAAACCATTTAAACCATTTAAACTCTGCCCTGGGAGTGGAAGGATATATGACGCCTCATGATGAAAGCCGAAATTCTTCGGAAGTCATGAGGCCGATGCCCCCCTTCTAACAACCAGAGCAAATATTTTTATAGGTACATGGAATGTTCGAACAATGTGGGAGAGCGGGAAGACAAATCAAATAGCTGCAGAATTGAAGAGATACAACTTGACAATACTCGGAACCAGCGAAACCCATTGGACTCAAGCTGGACAGAAAACATTGGCTTCGAGAGAGACGCTACTATACTCCGGCCACGAAGAGGAAAATGCTCCCCACACTCAAGGAGTTGCTCTGATGCTGTCCAAGGAGGCACGTAATGCACTTGTGGGATGGGAACCACATGGACCCAGGATCATCAAAGCATCTTTCAAAACAATGAAGAAAGGGATTACAATGAATATTATCCAATGCTATGCACCAACCAACGACGGCAACGACAAAGACAAAGATCAGTTTTACGATAGACTGCAATCAATTATAGCAAAGTGTCGAGGAAAGGATCTGACAATACTGATGGGGGACCTAAATGCCAAAGTCGGAATGGACAACACTGGATATGAAGAAATCATGGGACGACAAGGACTGGGAGACAGAAACGACAATGGCGAAAGACTTGCAAACCTATGTGCCTTCAACAAATTGGTTATAGGTGGTACAATATTCGCCCACAAACGCATACACAAGGCTACATGGGTCTCACCGGATCATACTACTGAGAATCAAATCGATCATATATGTATCAATAAAAAATTTAGAAGATCAATGGAAGATGTGCGAACAAGGAGAGGAGCTGACATAGCTTCAGACCACCACCTGGTGGTTTCTAAAATGAAACTGAAGTTAAAGAAGCAGTGGACAACTGGAGTGTCAGCAGTACAACGGTTCAATACAGGCTTTCTCCGAGACACTGACAAACTCAAGGAATTCAAAATATCTCTCAACAACAGGTTTCAAGCCTTACAAGATCTGCCGAAAGAAGAAGAAACCACTATGGAGGATAACTGGAAAGAATTCAAAGAAGCACTAACGTCAACGTGTCAGGAAGTTCTAGGCCGCAAGAAGCACCATTATAAGGAATGGATCTCCACTGAGACATTGAGCAAAATTCAACAAAGGAGGAACATGAAGATAGAAATCAACAACAGCCGAACAAGAGTAGAGAAAATCAAGGCTCAAGCTGAATACTCAGAAGCAAATAAACAAGTAAAGAAAAGCATTAGAGCTGACAAACGGAAATACATCGAAGGCCTTGCAACGACAGCGGAGAAGGCTGCAAGAGAAGGAAATATGAAACAGCTATACGACACAACGAAGAAACTGGCAGATAAACATGGTAAACCAGAGCGACCGATCAAGAACAAAGAAGGCAAGACACTCACTGAGATTGAAGAACAAAAGAATAGGTGGGTAGAACACTTTGAGGAACTTCTAAATAGGCCAGCTCCACTGAACCCACCGGACATCGAAGCAGCACCTACAGATCTCCCGATAGATGTCACCCCACCAACGATGGAAGAAATCAAGATGGCCATCAGACAAATCAAAAGTGGGAAAGCAGCAGGACCTGACAATATACCAGCTGAAGCACTGAAGTCAGATATCGACCTAACAGCAAGGATACTCCACGTTTTATTCAAAAAGATCTGGGAAGAAGAACAAGTGCCGGCAGACTGGAAAGAAGGTTATCTTATCAAGATACCAAAGAAAGGAGATTTGAGCAAATGTGACAACTATAGAGGGATCACGCTACTGTCGATACCAGGGAAAGTCTTTAACAGAGTATTGTTGAACAGAATGAAAGATTCAGTGGAGACTCAACTTCGAGATCAACAGGCTGGTTTTCGTAAGGATCGGTCGTGCACTGACCAAATCCCAACACTACGGATCATCGTTGAACAATCAATTGAATGGAACTCGCCTCTGTACATCAACTTCATTGATTATGAGAAGGCGTTTGATAGTGTAGATAGGAGAACACTATGGAAACTTCTTCGACACTACGGCATACCAGAGAAACTCGTCAACATCATCCGAAACTCTTACGACAGGACACAGTGCAAAATTGTGCATGGAGGACAACTGACAAATGCATTTTCAGTGAGGACCGGAGTCAGACAAGGTTGCTTACTCTCACCTTTTCTCTTCCTCCTAGTGGTCGACTGGATCATGAAGACCTCCACATTTGAGGGAATGTACGGGATTCAATGGACAAGTAGGATGCAACTCGATGATTTGGACTTCGCAGATGATCTAGCTCTTTTAGCACATACACACCAACAAATGCAAGCGAAGACAATCACTGTAGCAACAACTTCGGCATCAGTAGGCTTGAACATACATAAGGGTAAGAGCAAGATTCTCAAATACAACACAGGGAGCACCAACCCAATTCAACTTGATGGCGAAACTCTGGAAGAAGTGAATACTTTCACATATCTGGGGAGCATCATCGATGAAAAAGGAGGGTCCGATGCAGATGTAAAGACAAGGATTGGCAAGGCAAGGGCAGCATTCCTGCAGTTGAAAAACATCTGGAACTCAAAACAACTGTCAACTAACCTCAAAGTCAGACTCTTCAATTCGAACGTGAAGACAGTCCTGCTGTATGGAGCTGAAACTTGGAGAATTACTGCAAACATCATCAGACGGATACAAGTATTTATAAACAACTGCCTACGAAAGATACTGAATGTCCGTTGGCCGGAAATCATCAGCAACAACTTACTATGGGAGAGGACAAACCAACTTCCAGCCGAAGAGGAAATTAGGAAAAGACGGTGGAAATGGATAGGACATACACTACGCAAACCATCAGACTGCATCATGAGACAACCATTAACATGGAATCTTGTTGTGAAACGGAAAAGAGGAAGACCAAAGAACACACTGCGTCGAGAATTGAAAGCAGACATTAAAAGGATGAGCAGCAACTGGAAACAATTGGAAAGGATTGCTCAGGACAGTGTTAAATGGAGAACACTGGTGAGCGGCCTATGCTCCTCAGGGAGGAGTAACGGGCATAAGTAAGTAAGTAAGTAACAACAACAACAATTACAGTAACATAAGGAACAGGAGTCTTTGCATTTTATAATAATCCGTATTTTTAAGAGCACAGATTTCTGATTAGATCGGTTCTTACAAACTTTTCATCGCATAGAACATGTGCTAAATATGGAATAGTTGAGCATTTATACTTCTGTTTACGTGCTTGAATCCTGATGTAGCAGCGTCGCGTTCTGCCAGAAGATAAACAAGGAGAAAGTTTTGAATGAAGAGGGTGGTTTATGTCAGATAGAATAATCTTAGATAGCTGTCTGCAGGAATTTAAATGTCTATCTACAACCATGTTTATAATAACGTCGTGGCTTTCACCACACACTCTACTAACAGCTTTCAGTACTCTACGCAACACAACATAGTCTTTTTTCAATAGTCCGGGAAAAAATAATGGGGAACAATATAAAATGATCGGTAATATACATGAACTGACAAATTGTAATAATAAGTGCTTGGTTATACCAAAACTACGTAATCTCTTCACATAGTATATTAAACGGAAAACCTTCTTTGATATAAGCAAAACATGCGAAGACCAAGATAGATCAGAAGTAAAAGTTACACCAAGATAATTAACATTCGACATAGTCTTAATTGTAGAGTCTCCAATTTTACAAACATCGTGTGAATTCACAAGAGCAGTTAGATCCTTTTCATGTCTTAGACTGAAATTAACTGTTTGACATTTGGAGGGATTAAGTTGAAGACCATTCAAACTAGACCATTGTCCAACATTGGCTAAAAGACAATTCATTTCACAACAATTTGAGGAAGAAGAAACAGGCGTACTAATAGTAAGATCATCTGCGTACTTGACAAAGGTATTTTTTATAGAAGAGGGCAGGTCATTCAATAAAAGTGAGAAAAGAAAAGGGGAAAGAACAGCACCATGATGACGATTATTATGTCAACATTAACATTCGTAGTTTACAAATAACTCGAAAACATTTATATCTAATTTTCCTTGATATCTAAGTGATGTTGTATTTGCCTCAGAATTGGCTATTTTTGGGGTCATTAATTTTGAATTCATAAATGTAGAACCTAACGAGCATTTATCAAAAAGAATATTCTTTGTTAAAATCATAGTTATTAATTAGGTATTCGTGTAGTATCTAAACTTTAGTTGTTGCTCCATTAGCTCACTATTTCGAATTGTGATCTCTCCACCTCAGTGGTTGAAGTTTCACATTGAATCGCTACTCCAAGTTGCTACACCCTTACTAGGGTCTCGTATACAATGGTTCTTATCACTTTCATTGCTTTCTCGTAAATAATAACGGTCATTTTTCTTTCACAAATTGAATGTGCTTGTCATCTTTCAAGTATCATTGTGTATGTGCCTATGAGGTCTTGTTGGTTTCGCTCTCATGCGACTGTTAATAGTATGTTTTTTAGTATGTCAGCAACTCCCTCTCCAACTACAAATTATAAAATCCAGCAAAGATTGATCAATATTATTCTTAAACAGAAGTTAGTAATGAAGAATTCTAAACTTTTACAATAGCATATAGACATTTATACTATTTATAAAAGACTAGTTTCAATGTTAAACATTCATACAATTGACTTATTGCAGTATCACTGATAGTGCACAGTAGTTAACGTAGTGTATGTATTCGTTCTAAAACCTAGTTTCCTCAGAATTTCTGTGATTTGAGTGTATTCTAGAATTGATGTTGCCTAGAAGGTCAAACGATGCATTCGATTGAGTGAATGCAATGCAGATAAAGAAATGTGTGTAGAAATTTGATTTACTGTATAGTATTAATTTTTGAAATAATGACTAACCGTTTTAGACAATTAATAAAGTGATCTGCATCAAATTAACTGTTGACTATATTCTTTACTGGCCTAGTGGAGTCCATGTTAATCGGTACGTTTAGATTACTAAGTGCTAATGGATTAATGAAATTTATTAGTATTATGTTGACTTTCCAACCAATTTACCATCTCTGATTTTAGCCCATAGCTCAATATTTTTGTATTTTAAAAAGTAGATGGAACTGTGGTAACTTCGTATTGATTTACTGATAAATGATTATAATGATAGAGTTGCGGGTCAAAAGAAAACGGGATTCCCTTTAAAGTATTGCAGCAGTTTACCATCATATGACAAATTCAACTCAAGTTAACATCAGTTGACTTCCTTATCTTTTTGTCAATTCTTGTTATCTTCAAAAGAAAAAAGCAATATGTACATATGCAGTGTCAGTAGTATTGAAGAAAATAACCTAACAGTAACTGGATGACAAAAGTTTACTTATATTATGGTAAGTTGATTATCAATAAGGTAATTTAATATTAAATCCCAGTGATGTAGTACATTATATTCTCTTTTAGCCACATATCTCTTACGCGTCTTTCTCAGTTGAAGTCTATTTTTAACTGATGAATTTTCGTATAAAGATGTTAGCACTCACCTTATATTTTTCGGCAATTTACTACCAGTAGTATGCAACTAAAATTCTAGGAGGACTTATGTTCCCATAGAAATTGTGTTCCATTTAATAATTAGACAGCTGTTTACTATTTTGAACCTCAATCTGCTTTCTTTTGTTTGGACAACTAGTTGGCATCACTGACTCAAACCATATACAAAGACCTGTACATGTTCAACCAGTTACATCCAATCAAAGTTGCTAAGAAGAGCTATTCAAACAGCTATCTACTTTCCTCAAAATCGTGCTCGTTTATACAAAGTTCTGTTTACACTGTCCTATGACGTAACGACCTTAAAAGACAATTCACTGGCGATTGATGTCATTCGGATCTAGTGATTTTAATGTTATGTAGCTATATATATATATATATATATATATATATATATATATATATATATATATATATATATATATATATATATATATATATATATATAGGTTGGCTGCTAGGACTGTTTCATATCATTTCTATTTTATTTACTCTCTGCCTGACAAACTGTAACAGAAGGTAATTATTAGTTAACAATATTGATACCAGAGGTAACTGAAGACGTTGAGTTTTGCAGTCATGCATTTTTGTAAGCTATTAGTGGCGACGGAAAACGTACTGAGTGACAGTAGAAATAGTATATTATACAGGCTATTAGTATGTTTAAATAATGTCAACTAGTTACACGTTGACAACTGTGCAGAAGATATCTAGTGCTTGTGTGATATTGATAAGTTCTTCTAGGGAAAATTACGTCAGTTTACCAGTTTACACAACAGTTTACTGGACAGACAGTGAAAGTGGAAATATTGTCCACTCTTAGTCTTCTGTAGGATCCATCATTCCTTCGGGACATCTTTACGTCCAGGACTAGGATCATATCTTTTTGATATTCCAGTGATTGAGCCTTATTAAAATCTTCAAGTAGCTAGTTGGCATGATTTATTATATCGCATGTGATGAGCGTATCATCGACGTATCTTCTATTCAATACTGTGTGTTTGTTGGCTAATTTTGTTTTCTGTGGATTTTTGCACAATTTTTTTACAAGAACTAGTCCCAACGGTCTTCCTATCCATTTTAGTATAAGGCCTTATAACTCATCTAGACTGAATATTCTTTCCTAACAGTCAAATCTATTTCAAAAGTGTCTCACAATAAACATAGAAAGTTGTAACTCTATTCATTCATATTTTCCATTCTAACCCAGAACCTACCACACAAATACTCATCTTCGGCCTGCATGACATCCACATTATAAATTCGGACATCGTTTTTAACTTGATAACTAGCATTTGATTTTTTCCTCTGTACTATTTAAACTAATGTTCATTTGATTCACTTATCTATTCACTCTCTGAAGAAGCGACTTAGATTAAAGCTGAGAAACGTCAGATATCACCACACATTCGAATTTTACGAGAATAGTCTTTTTTATTGTTCAACTCAATTTACTCGAAATTATTAAGTCAAACCGTAGTAACAAAATTTATAACAATTGGTGTTTGTACTACTTTGATGGAAAAGATGTGGATAATGACCAGTACATTTTCATGATTCTACTACTAGCTCAATTTTTCTTAAATAGTTTAATTAATAGTTATATGATGGATTGACTAACTGTATGCCTAACGCGGATCTATTATAGGCATAAGTAGCTTCATCGTCATTTGAAGGATAAAAATTCATTGAGAGTAATCTAATCACATGATCAGAGAATTAGCCTCTTGATCGTTAGAAAAACAATACATTTCTGAGCTAATTGCTCGCATATGTCACTTGACTAGGTAACAGTTGCATATAAGTCATTTAAACGACATGATGGAAGAAATTTAATCAAACTAATGAAAGCATACTGTGCAGACCATTAACACTGGAAACTAGTGGTATAGTTACTTTGTGTAGTGTTCAAAATTACTAGGAAAGACTCTTTAGTCGTCAAATGGTCAAAATGTGTCATTTCAATTTCTTCCCACATAGATTGCATACAATACTTTTTTGTTCAAATTTATTCTTTTTTCAAGATTGGTTTTCATCTCAAATAAATTTGCAATCAGGCTAATGCAATTAATTAGCAATATTTATGCTGTAGTAAAAGTTTAAAATCGATAATGCACCTTTAAAAGCGAGTTAATTCTTAAAGTAATTAAATTTTGATATACTTCATTATTCCTTCAAGGACTAACTGATTTGTGAAGGCCGTTTGCTTATTGGTTTATAGGTGGCCTCAGAACCACAAGGTCACTCTAACGTCCCTAATCGTCCATCCTTGTATTACAGTTTAACCATTAAAAAAGACGTAGTATATATGTGTGGGCGGTAGATACCATATGCATATTCTGGTATGCCTGTAATAAATTTCAGTTTATGACGTTAAATGACATGTATATTTCCACTGTATGATTAGGTTTGTTATTGGGCCAATCACACGTTTTGCTTAGATCTAGTATGCAAGTGAATTCAGCTGACGAGTCCGGAACGAAACTCGCATCCAGGAACTTCCAGCTCGCTGCAACTTAACCATATCACTTTCACTTATTTAGAGGGTACCTTTCTCATTGTTGAGACTTCCGGAAAATGGAAGCACCGTCAGATAATTTGTGAATATTAATTATCAGTATAAAGCAACAAGTGGATGTAGATGGGTTACTGTCATAATCCCTTTAAATGTTTGCTTTTAATAAATGCACACTAATTCTCTCGAAATTATATCAAAATATATCAAGTAGATAGGTATATACAAAATTTAACGGGGTTGCTGGGTGCATGGTTATATATGCCATTACGAAAGCCTTCATGGAAAAACAAATCAGTGAATTATGAATTACTAGAAGCTTTAATTTTCTATGCAAAGCAGGAAATCACTATAGGAAAAATCAATCTATGTATGCAATATTAATACTTCTGATGATAGCTCAATACAATTGAGATATAAAAACGAATTGATGACTTTATTTATTCAGTAAGAGATTTCATTTGACGTTAGGCTCCTGGAAATAATCAGACGAAAACTGTAGACGCATTTTAAAAAGTCCCACCAGATAATACTTATTCCTGTTAAACTCTCGACGAAATGAGTTGGTCGTCCCCCACTCCTGGGTTACTAACTAATGTAATCAACACGACTATGACGTTTAATTCTTATCTAAATTTTTAGTACAAATGTAATTTTAAATCCACCACTTCGACGGAGAAATCAGTATGTATCATAACAGTTAGGAGTGTGTCAATAGTTGACTTATCCTACTTGTTCGTACTGTGAACAGATATTTCTTGACGTATATGTAAAAGGATTAGATTAGTAGTGATCTAACAGATTTAATGGAGTAACTATAATGCTCGAGAGATAATTGCTTGAGATTGGCGATAGAGACTTTTGCCCACAGTTTTTGGTATGTTATCTCCGTACATTTTAGGCCTTACATCCGACTACCGAAAGATGTGAAGTATGCTACGTTTAGAGCGGAGCTATTCTAATCCTATTCTTTCTTTACAAAAGACAGAATTGCCACTAACATCATTTTTTTAGAAGAACACCTAATGACGATCTCATCTTATTATTAGGCCCCCCGACCTTACGTTCTATACTAACACTCTCAACATGAGTCACAATTAATAAGGGGATGTGACTGGATTCCACTCTATGAGTCACTTTATCCGAAGGCTTATAGACATGCTTACCTCCTCCCCTTGGAACTCCCTGTCACCTACAATGCTTTTGTCCGACCACGTCATAAGACATGAAACATTACCTCACATTCCCTCTATATACGTGAGGTGAACATTTTAAAAAATGCGTAAATGGTTCTTGAAGTAACGTTAAGGAATCAGCAAGTGACTTATCGGGATCGACAGTGAAGTGTAGTAACTGTCCTTTCATGGGCAGAGTTATTCATAAATCGTCCTGGAGCTGTAAATTCTCCGAAGAAGTCACCGATCTTGGTGATGCGTGCAGCTCGCTAAGTAAACTTTATTTATATACTGTTAATAGGTGACTTCAATGTTCCCTATCTCTTATCATCAAATTTTAATTCCAAATTATTAACGACTTTAGTCACTTACCATATATATATGAAATAAACGACAACGTAGCTTGATGTACTTACTGGAGAGGGGCAGTGGAACTGTTTAAGCATTAAACTGCATCTTCACTAATCAGGAAACTCAATTCTTTAATTTAGAAATTCCAGGTTCGGTGGGTAGTAGTGACCATATCTTTCCACAGTTTGAGTTTCCCCTTATCTCTGTCTCCTGGTGGATCTCAGAGTATGTAAGGAGTATCTGACTTAAAGTTTATTGAATCGGGGATTGATGATGGTTCATAATCCTCATCCTGAGGTTACTAGAATTCCGGTTCAACTTCTTCCTGACTAACACCTTTATACCAGTCGTCAACCACCTTGCTCTGTCCAGTGCTGGCTCTAGTAGCATGAAGTTCAAGCCTCTCAGTCAAACGTAAACTGAGGTGCTTGTTATCATATATATCGGCAGGCCTATATGAAATCTGTCGAGGATTCCCTATGGAATGAAAGCATTTACACTGTTTCTTTCCTTGTAATCATTTCCGACTTACCTTTAGCTGTGGGCAAGTTACACTTCGAGTGAAGTTGCTGTCGTATGTGTAAATTAAATGCAAAAATGAGGAGGCTTCTAAATACAGTCTAATTTACTCTATCTTCTAAGAAGCAAAGTCCATAGGAAAAACCATTGATTGCCCCAGTAACCAATTTTTAATAATTTCCCACTATTTGTATCTTATCATACCTTTCTGCGCAGTAGGTTCTGTTATACTAACTAGCTGACAAAATGAAAAAGTTGGACCCGGTCAGCAGTGATTAATAATTCCATGCATGTTGCTATCCTAGATTTCACCAAGGTATTCGGTAGAGTGGACCACTAATTTCTTCGAAGGAAACTGCAGCCTACGTGTATTAGTGGATATCTAGTTTGGTGATTAGAGGACTACCTGTGTAGGATCTTTAGTAGTTAGAGTTCGCTCCGGATTGGGTAATTTGTACGCAATGATTAGCAGAGTGCCACAAGGCTCCATTCATAAACGATTTCACTTCTTGTCGATTATAAATGACCTCCCAACATAGCGACAATCCCTCCTACATAAAGATGATTTCAAAACCTGAAGGATGATTTGTAGAAAATAGTATTGTGAAACTCCTGATAAACCACGTATGACGCCTACCATAGGAATTAACGTTCTAAAATGTAATTGTATTTTGAGCACTTAATCTTGTGTATAACACTGACTTTATACACACATAAGAAGTATTCACGGCACATTAAACAAACAAACAAACCGGAAGAGCCAGAAGAAGCCTAGCAACATGGGCAGGTATAAGTAAGCTTACTTTCAACTCGACAAAGTGCAAGGCCGTCTATTCGCGGCACGAAATAGGTCACACATACTCTTTACATTGTCTTTCCACGAACAGGCCCCTGGTAGAGAATGATTTAGGTGTCTTTGTCCCCTATAAACGAACGCTGTGGCAAAATGCCTTCAGAGCCAACCCGTTACTTCCAACTCTTAAGTGTATTTTGGCCAGTTTGGTAATAGGATTTTTCAAGTGATTTTAAATAGAATTATTTTCCTTATTAATAGAGCCTATTCATAAACCGACATTAGCATACCATCAAAAGCACCACCAGTGGTGCGAACCTCAGATATACCCACTGATAAATGGCGAACGAGTCTTAACGGACTAGTAATTAGAACGAAGGACTGTACGCCTCCTTCCTGCAATAGCAGGAACCTGGCATACGTGGAGGACCACACGAAAGGACTCTGACCGCGATTCATGTGCATGACTAGGGGACAGCTGCCTACGTTGGCAGACAACTAGATTGCTCTTCAGCAGCAACCACCAACCGGAAGAGCGCATATCCAAAAACAGGAATTGAAAAAATCGATGTGGAGTCCGAGCTAGTCTTGAAAAAATTAAGAAAGTGAGAGCCAAACAAGTCTCCGGGCTGCGATAACGTGATGCCGGTAATATTAAAACATTGCGTGAAAGCACTGAGCCATCCAGTCAGTAAATACTTTCAATACTCGTTACAATCAAAAAGGTTGTATCCCAAATCTGTAGAGGAGTGTACAGGAGTAACCTCATTTGCTGTTGGCCGATTACAATGCCCCTACTACCATCGAGGGACAAACCACTTCAACAGGTCCCCGCTAGGATAAAAAAGTGGGCAGGTGACAACGGGCCGACTCTTAATATACAAAATCGCCATATAATGCACGACCGCACTTTAGACTGTAATAAACGGGACTATTGACTAAGCAGGCAACAAATAATTAGAACCTCAAAGGAACGAGACCTAGACTTCACTTTCACCGATAGATTGGGGAGTGGGGATGTCCCGAAAGCAAACGGCACGTTGTACCGTGACCATAGGAAGCTGGGCTGCTGGTACCAGACCTGCCCCTCATAATATGTAGGACATATATAAGACTGCATTTAGAAAACCATAACCTTGTCGTCCCCTTGTGTCCGCTAAAGCAAACATGGTCAGCATCAATGTCGATGACCTATGTAACTATTAATTTTGGGGATTATTTACCGCTACAGCTCACTCCCCCCCTAATGGGGTCATGAGGGCCCTATGATGTACCAGCCAAAGGATTAAACCCGATGCGTTAGACATTCGTAAACGTTTCTTTGATAGCTTGGATGTTGTGCAGCTTCTGGGCGTCAGTACCTATGCTATGGTGTCGTCACATAAAATATTCGTACAAAATATAATCGTTCTCTTCTTCGTTCTTCTGTTCATTGTCAGACTGCCTGGAAATCCAAAAACAGATTTAAATATATGCATTTCATTTATATGTATATTTAAAAGCGATTTGGCGGCTAAATACAGCTACAAAAACGCATAAAATGTCGACAACGCTAACATGAACAAAAAAATGTTTTTTGACATATTTTTTAAACATACGAAAATGTGTAGAATGCATACCTTGAAGTTAAAAAAAGTAATTTTATTCAATTTTTCTTTTTTTTTAAATAGAAAAACGAAAAATCTTTACAATCTACAGGAAGTGGGATATAAGGAAAAAGTTAATAGACGTTTAAGTGTTCTGGAAATCGTACATTTTTACCAGAACGTGTAGCTCTCGGCGACACAAAGCTCTTCTGAATTTCCACTTGCTTGTTAGTCAGTGTTTGAGGCGTGACTACTTCATTCATGTTAAGTTTCGGAGGTGTTGTGACGAGTTCCACGTCGAAAGGTTTACCTTCTAGGAAGGCTGCTGACGTTCTCCTCGTGGCCATTCTTGTCGATCGTATAGTACTTTGTTTCACGTTGGGAGTTGGGAAAGTGCCAAGAGGACATTTGTTGTGTTGAATTACTTTGTTCTTTTGGCAGGCCACACAGGAGCGTGCCCATTCTTTGATGTCTTTATTCATCCTTGGCCAGCAAAATCACTGGGCAATCAGTTTAGACGTAGCACGAACTCCTGGATGAGAGAGGTTGTGCAATATGTCGAAGATGATTCGTCGATAACTCTTGGGAACGATTGGACGGGCTGTGCCTGTAGAAGAATCACAAATTAAAGTGTTCTTACCTTTTCCAATCGTCTTTGTTTGGAGTTCAAGCGTTGTTGTGGATAACTCGTGATGAAGATCATTGTCTTCATTTTGAAGTCGAGCTAGTTCAATAAGGTCGATGCCTTGGATACGATTCAAGGCATGTATTCGTGATAAGGCGTCGGCAACTACATTGTTAACTCCAGATATATGTCGTACATCAGTAGAGAACAGGGAAATATAGTCTAGATGACGCGACTCTCGCGGAGAGTACTTATCTGAAGATGACCTCATAGAAAACGTCAGTGGTTTATGGTCGGCGAATATTGTAAATTCCCGGCCTTCGATGGAATGTTGAAAATGTTGTACAGCACAGTACATGGCTAGCAGTTCACGACCAAAAGTGCTGTATCTTGATTCGGTATCGTTTAGTCGTCTTGAGAAGAATGCTAAAGGTTGCCAAGTTTGGTCAGTGCATTGTTGCAGAACTGCGCCAATCGCTGAGTCAGATGCGTCAACCGCGATGCTGATAGGGGCTTCGGTATTGTGATGTGTCAGCATAGTCACATTGGCTATTGCTTCTTTAGTCGCAGTAAAGGCTTTCTTTGAGTCTACATCCATTGTGACCACTTTTTTATTTCCACGAAGCTGATCCGTTAGTGGTTTTATGACAGATGCACAGTTCGGTATAAACCGTCTGTAGAAACTTACCAATCCATTAAAAGCTCGCAACTGCTTGATGGTGGTTGGTTCCGGGTATTCCAGAATAGCCGCCACCTTGTGTTTTTGGGGTTGTATACCATTCGCATTTATAGTATGCCCCAGGAAGTCCAACGAGGTTGTTCCGATTTGGCATTTCTGTATGTTTATGGTTACTCCGTATTGTTGCAGTCTACTAAAGACTGTGTCCAAATGTTTCATATGTGTTACCTCGTCTGGACTTGCTATCAAGCAGTCGTCGACGTATGCATGGACATAGTCAAGCTCGCGGAACACGTCATCAATGAAGCGTTGGAATGTTTGTGCTGCGTTCCTCAACCCAAAAGGCATTCGGAGGAATTCGTAAAGGCCAAATGGAGTTACGATAGCGGTTTTCGGGATATCATTTTCAGACATCGGTATTTGGTTGTACGCCTTTACCAAGTCGAGTTTTGAAAATATTGTCATTCCCTTCAGAGTGGCCGTTAAATCGTGGATGTGCGGTAAAGGATAACGATCAGGCGTAGTTTGGGCGTTGAGACGTCGGTAATCACCGGTGGGACGCCAGTCATTGCTATCATTCTTCGGAACCATATGTAATGGAGATGCCCATGGACTACTGGAAGGTCGAATTATTCCCAAGTCAATCATATGATCGAATTCGTTTTTCGCAATCCTTAGTTTTTCAGGCGCGAGTCGGCGTGCTTTGGAGAATACAGGTTGACCTGTAGTCGTGATGTGATGTGTAACATTGCTGGTTACACATGATAATTTCGATGACGCCTTATTCAGATCTGGATACTTTTCGAGTATCGGCTGAAAATGAGGGTTAATTAAATGTTTAAAATGAAGAGGACATAAACTACAACCTGTTGCAGCGGTTCCACGAATGTAGAGATTTGTGTTACTATCCACTAGTCTCTTTTTACTAGGGTCCACAAGCAAGTTGTGGTGGCTAAGTAAATCCATGCCTATGATGGGTATTTTCACATCGGATAAATCTCCGCGTTTGAGAATTGATCTTTTGAGCTGATCATAAGGTTGTAGGCAGTCAGGGCTGGAAAAGGAATGGAGTGACGTACCTGTTCAATTCACGCGGAAGTGACCATACGACGGCAAGGAATTGAACGCGTGGGTCTGTCACACAGTGGTCTCGAAACTCGGCTTATGCGTAGCGGAATCAAGCTTCTATGTTTTCTGTCCAGAAGGGAATGAGCTGAAAGTTTGGGGGTGTGGGAATTTTAATCTTAATGAACTTAGGAGTCTGATCAGTCATGCTATATATGCAATATATGAAAATACAAAAATAAATGCAATTAAAATGTGCAAAAAATGGTAATTACACCAAAACTACCGTTAAAAACTAAAAACAGGAACGAACTCACAGTTATGAACGTGTCCAGAACTCGTCGTGCTCACCAATGAAGTGCACCCGATATATGACCAAGTTACGTTTGTGGTATTACCAAGGCAACTTCTAACGTTTGAACCCACTCTTACGAATGAGAATAAATCAGAAGGCAATAAAGGATGGAAAGGAAGTTATATCTGATTGTGAATAGAGCGGCAATGGAATAGAAACGTCTAGGCTGGCAAACTAGAGAGCGAGATGCTTTCCACGATGCAGCGTGACGTGATCTGGTGGTGATACGTGACCGAGCGCCTTCAACTAGTAGTGTTCGCTAAAACAAACATGGTCAGCATCAATGTCGAGGACCTATGTAGCTATTTATTTTGGGGATTATTTACCGCTACAGACCTAATCACCGTACACAACAAATTAAGTACTCCTGGACACCTGAATTAAACTAACTAGCCACTCTACGTGCTTATATATCTCGTAGAAACCTACGAACTAATGCCCATCAGAGAGTACGATCACAGGTGAGGTCGAATTTCTTATTATGAAAAGCTTGCCCCACCTGTAACTCGCCGCTTTAGCCTCCACTTTGGCTTATTTCAAAAATAAGCTAGACAGTTATGTGTGCCACTACAGACTCCTAGAACAGGGACAAAAAATTTGATATTAATTCCAAACCTTAAACCCTAGAATTCTAAACCTTTATCCTTTCTGTGGAATTCTTTTAGGTTTTTTTTACGAACTAGACTACCTAGGACTGAACAAAGGGACGGATACTAGTTTGTTACACGGGCTTAAATAAGAGAACGAAATAACAAGCAAGAAAAAGGAAAATTTAAAAAGAGAAAAGAAAACCAAACGTATAAGAAAGAAACTAAAGGCGAAAATAAACCGGATGAAACTGTTAGGGCGAAACCGGTCGTGTAGCCTGCCATATGTCGGATAAAACTGAAGACCAGGAGTTAAAGCCGCGATACTCAAGGTTCAAGGTGGTTTAAAATAGCACATCATATAAGTAATAGGTACTTCTTCATATATCTAGGTCTGTACCTGGTGGAAATAGTGATCCATTGTTACTAGACATGGAAGCCGGTGAATCGAAAGCTTTTTTTCCTCCGTCCACAACTATTTGAAAGTTCGATAATAGTTTTGCTGTTATGAAGTTGTGCGCTACGGTATGGCTTGTTCCCTGGCTATAAAAAAGTGCCTGTCTGTTTGCGGTAGTCATGATGAAGTACGACCAGTCTTCTTAAATGACTTTTGTTATTAGGAAAATGTCGTATCTTCTTTGTCAGGCATTAAAGCACAACTACAACATGGCTTCAAGTATTACTCTCAGGTTGGGTACGTTCAGATTCTAATTCATAAAAGTCGCATATCAGTAATCTTGATTCTGTGCCCAAAGAGCACGTGAAACGCCTCATTGAAAGAATCTCTGAATCTTTGGTTTGTAATAATGAATAATGGTCATGCGATTTAGAGTCTGTCTGAATCTTTATGTCGAGAAATTCTGGTTCATTTCCTAGCTGTCCATGACATTCCAGAGAAGCATATTAACGTAACTACTTTCTTAATTCTCATATGTTGCAGGAGGTACTTGAAGGTGGGTATGCAAATCGTCTTTTGGAAGACATTCGTTGGTACTACTGGAAAGATCGTTTATGTTTATACAGACTCTTGAAGCTTTGTGTTTGCCAGTGGCATGATACTTGGTCTTTGATTTCTGATGTTCTTTTTGCAATGACATCATATGAAAGTCGTGAAGAATTGGTTGTTGATGTAGCCTTCCTGTTTTAAAACTAACATTTTAGGCTTTAAATGAATATCTTGTTGAGCATCATAATGCATGTTCTTTGATGGAAAGTTGGAGTCATTCAGCCACAGTATGTCCCATCTCATTATTACTTAGCTTTTAAACGTAAGGGTCTTGTTTCAACTCGCAACACTATCGGGGCTGATGAATCTAATCAATTTGGTGTTATTGTTGCACAAAAACTTAAGGAGTTGGTTGAACTGCTCGAACTTATCCTTCTGGGAGTTCATGGTCTTTGTCTATCTGGAGCGTTGAAAACCTCCCATGTTTTGTTCAAGAAAGTATTAGAGACCTTTTGGGTAAGTTTTCAGAATAATGTAATCCGATTTGTAGTCTGTTTCCTTCGGATCGTCTCTCCAACAACTTAAAGCAAATAATATGATAGTGGACCGAATATGGTATGTGTCAATTGGAATGTTCAGTAATAAGTAAACTTTACTTCATATATAATGTAAATATGTTTAATGCTGACCTCATTTATTGTCCTTGTTATCATTAATTTTCGTCTTAACTTTTAATGCGCGTTAAACTCCCATATGTAACTAATTCTTAACAATCCTGATAAGATATGCCTTTTTTGCACGGTCGACTACTCGAATGGAGTAGAACACTAGTGTGTGCAGCTTACAGCTTCACTCGCTTCTCGTAGCTGTTGTTAAAAAAACTCACTGCAATCTAAGACTAATGTTCTTGTCAATTCTAATCATGCATGAGAGTCACTGACTTAATCTGCTGGAAAGTCTGTAAAATGGATTAATAAATAGATTTCTTTGACTTTAAAACGAAATGTTGATTTACGTTTTATTTTTGCTATGACGCCAACTGTTATGTTTTCCCGGTCAGTTGAGACAAAATACGCGTGAGTTCTTATGGGCTTAATACGGTTCGTGTACGATCTCTAGGGTAGCCAAATTATACGCCTGATTGCTATGATTTCTCGATACGATTAACTGCGAACGCTACCTCAGATACTTGTACTTCTGTCGGATACCACAACTTGTTTTTCCCAACCCACAGCTATTCCAAAAGACTGAATTTGTAGGAAGATTGTATTGTGGAGCAAAAACGGAGATGAGACTGGCGAACAACGTTTATATAAGTGCATCGATTTTTTATATCAATTAATTTACAGTGATTAGTCATCAAGTGAATTCATAAACCTTTTACAATACAATTGAATGGTATTAGGAGTAAGACTCACAATAATTTTAAATTAATGTAATGAAAGTTTACAAGTCAAGCTTACAAAAAATCAATGCAACTTCTCTCGCTTGATTTAATTAACCTCTGTATTTTTGGGGATTATGAATCCCCAACAATTTTATAATATGATAATTGCGTTCAAATTTATTTATTTTAGTTTTACACAAACGCTTATTCTTATCCGGGCGGCGAATTTGGACTCCTTGCTTCTATTCTCAAATCAGTAAGCTTTTGTTTATGACTAAGTTTTTTGAGAGCCTAACAGTTGAACTTTTTAGTTATTTGTGCAGTGTGACATTCTGAATACGTTATATCCAGATAATTGTGCTATGTTTTATGTAGGTCACTCGATGATTTGACAGCATTCTCCCGTAAGTCGAAAATTCACGACGTTGCATTTAAATCAAAGTCAGCTGCAGAAAATGTTACCAGTTCGAAAGATGAGACAGCTATCCACTTCTTATATGATTCTCATTTGCTAAATCGACTCCTTGCTAGCTTATCGAATCTCGGGGAGCATCAAGTGCACGGGCCATTGTTGTTATTTGGAGCTGTTTGCGCAACTGTTTTTTCTCAGCCGAGATCAGTTTCTCGTAGTTCATCAAATCAAAGTCCTGACTTAACCGACGGAATTTCCGGCTACTCAAGGTCACACAATTTTAACGTGTCTGTTATTTCTGATCATTGTGCTCAATTGTCTATCCAAAATCTTGATGTATTTCGTTTTCTAATTGGGAAGTTAGATCGTGTTGATTGCCGGCCACCTCAGGTTAGTGCCTTATCAAACATTTATTTCCAGTAACTTTATCTTTCTCAACAACCCTAATAATGTCCTAGAAATATGTATTATCAAAGCTTTACACTGAATTGATTTCTGACATGAAATATGCTACATTAATAATGAAACAGTCCTATGTCAATCTTTAGTTATAACTCGTTATTTGCCATTCAGTTCCTATCTCCACTAGATTTTCCTTACTTTTTGTTTTGTCCTCAATATATTAATCAGGAATACTAACTCTCGGCAAACGGTTTTATCTTGACGCTTACTTATATCAAATTAAAACAGAAAAACCGCCAAATAGTTAAAAATAAGAAAAAATCAGTTATTGACCATACTTGTGATTCATCTAAGTCGAAATTTTCGCGCTTTTATTTTAATGGTCAATAAGGAATTCCGACAACTTATGTGATAAAATTGATTCATTTTGGGTTTCACAAGAGTAACTTTCGATATTTTGTCGGTCAAAAACACAGTTTTAACTTAACGCCACCCTGCGAATGTTTTTCAAATTCAGTTTTACACCTTTAACAGGTATATTTCTACATTAGACTATTTGGGTAAATTTGGGTTCCTCAAATGTAGTACTCATGAGTTCCTATTGATCAGGTATTCAGAAGCAGGCATCTAACCTGTTGAACTGTTTTTAGTTATTTGTGCAGTGTGACATTCTGAATACGTTATATCCAGATAATTGTGCTATGTTTTATGTAGGTCACTCGATGATTTGACAGCATTCTCCCGTAAGTCGAAAATTCACGACGTTGCATTTAAATCAAAGTCAGCTGCAGAAAATGTTACCAGTTCGAAAGATGAGACAGCTATCCACTTCTTATATGATTCTCATTTGCTAAATCGACTCCTTGCTAGCTTATCGAATCTCGGGGAGCATCAAGTGCACGGGCCATTGTTGTTATTTGGAGCTGTTTGCGCAACTGTTTTTTCTCAGCCGAGATCAGTTTCTCGTAGTTCATCAAATCAAAGTCCTGACTTAACCGACGGAATTTCCGGCTACTCAAGGTCACACAATTTTAACGTGTCTGTTATTTCTGATCATTGTGCTCAATTGTCTATCCAAAATCTTGATGTATTTCGTTTTCTAATTGGGAAGTTAGATCGTGTTGATTGCCGGCCACCTCAGGTTAGTGCCTTATCAAACATTTATTTCCAGTAACTTTATCTTTCTCAACAACCCTAATAATGTCCTAGAAATATGTATTATCAAAGCTTTACACTGAATTGATTTCTGACATGAAATATGCTACATTAATAATGAAACAGTCCTATGTCAATCTTTAGTTATAACTCGTTATTTGCCATTCAGTTCCTATCTCCACTAGATTTTCCTTACTTTTTGTTTTGTCCTCAATATATTAATCAGGAATACTAACTCTCGGCAAACGGTTTTATCTTGACGCTTACTTATATCAAATTAAAACAGAAAAACCGCCAAATAGTTAAAAATAAGAAAAAATCAGTTATTGACCATACTTGTGATTCATCTAAGTCGAAATTTTCGCGCTTTTATTTTAATGGTCAATAAGGAATTCCGACAACTTATGTGATAAAATTGATTCATTTTGGGTTTCACAAGAGTAACTTTCGATATTTTGTCGGTCAAAAACACAGTTTTAACTTAACGCCACCCTGCGAATGTTTTTCAAATTCAGTTTTACACCTTTAACAGGTATATTTCTACATTAGACTATTTGGGTAAATTTGGGTTCCTCAAATGTAGTACTCATGAGTTCCTATTGATCAGGTATTCAGAAGCAGGCATCTAACCTGTTGAACTGGTTTTACTCAAGAACACCATTCACTTTCATGTTTGTGTTATAATCTTTTCATAGGCGATTAAATTATCAGATATGTCACAGACCAGGAAATCTTTCCATAATGTTCCAATTCTCTACAGTAATATCATAGGTACATGAAAATTTCGATATTTAGTCTACAGTAGTGTACCCATTTCGTAGTTGTTTCTAGTCTGAGTAGTTGACGTTAAATATACACATTCTGATCCGGGAAACTTAGCCAACCTACATCAATTATAGCGTAAGGAAGTTATCCGTCTCAATGGAAGACTGCCTATATTGTTGATCAGTCTGCCCTCTAAAGTATGGATGCTAAACATGGGCTATAAGAATGGATATGCGTAGGCTTTAGGTTTTTGATTACAGAAGTCCATTATTCAGTCTCCTGGTCACCTTGAGTAACAATTTAAGCGTTTCTGTTTCTCCAAATTCAAAATGGCACTTTAGAACTGGTCTGCATCATCGCCTAGATTGGTAATAGGGAATGAAGTAATTGAGTACGTAAACCTTATCACTTATTTCGGGGGTCTCATCAGCCTTAGCTAGTCGGTGTCTGACGAGATCTCGGCACGAATTCAAAAATTTCGCCTGTCTTTTACCGACTTACGCCACTCGTGGTGTAGACAAGACATCATCTCTCAACGAAAGATAGTATGCTGCGCAGAAGTTCACCCTATTTTGATCTGTGGTTGCGTAACATGTTTTGTGAAAGTAGAATTTATGCGTCGGCTCTAACTTTTTGACCATAGAAGTCTTCAAAGTGTTGCGCGTATATCTTGGAATGATAGAATAAGCAATATTGATGTTAGATACAGGGTGCTAGAAAAAAATGACATTTCAGTCGAAGAGGTTATTAACCTCCATCTACTGAAGTAGTCGGAATATGTGTTGCCTACACACTTGACCACCGCTTGCCCGCTGCATGATATTGGCTGGTGTCGGAGTAGGATGAAAGAAAGGTAGATGCAGCCAGACTAGAACGAGGCGTCAGTTCACGAAGTCTTTGATACTTAGTCTGAACTTTGGTGGTAAAAGTAAACCTCCTGGTTGGAGTTCGTGTAATAAACTGTTAGTGGCACAAGTGTATCTTTATATAGATCTTAAGTTCCATTATTCTTTTGAACACGTAACGCTTTTTTCCCTTCTGTTATATTCTGTTGTCACGTTAATCTTGGAAAGTTGATTTCATCGTGCTAATGTGGTATGGTAACTTAAAACTATGTATATGTGCCAGGTTCTGTGTTGTTCATGACTGACTGATTCATGTATATTGAATACTTTGTTTAGTTGTCAAATCTATTTGTCCTCATATATCATAAATGGAATATGCACAAAAGGTCCGAGTTCCACTAATTAACTATTCCTGTTTCTGACATATATGTGGTAAGTGTTTTGTTTGAGGTAGGTAAACACTACTCTGTTTTACGGCTGCAATGCTCGTTCCAAACTATGGACATGATATTATTGCTGATATTAAATTACTAGTATTATCGGAGTCTTTCGGAATTACTGCGTGGTTAATGTTGTACGTTAATTTTACAATGTTAAATCAGGAAGTCAGTCGATAGGGAATAAACTATTGATTCTTATAGCTTGGTTTATTAGCCTTGATAAATACTTACCATCGTTTTAGTCTAGTTGCAATCACTCGCTTTACATCTTAGTACTGAGCATGTTATTATATCCTTACTATAATAATTCAAATTGGTTGACTACATGAATATTTGTTTTTTTCATAAAGGTCTCGCAGATGGATCGCAATATTTCTGTCCCGTGTAGCGAGTCTAATTCTAGTCTTATTAGCTTGAGTGCTCATAGCGCAATATTTGATCTGGTTACACTCTTAGCACGGGATGTTACATTATGGTCATTGGATGGCAGCCGTCCTCCTAATTCGCGTTTATTTGATTCTCTCGACTATCCCAATCGAGATGCATTCCTTGTTTTGTTCTCACGAACTCTTAGAGTTGTTGTAACTAATGCTCACTTGGTTCACTGTCCAACACTAAAAGAAAATTCGAAAACTTCAGATAGTAGTCTAGATTTTTCTGTGGATAGTGGCCCGAGGATTGGCTATCGTATTTTTGGACTTATTGAATCACTTATGGAAAGTAAGTTATATTCAGTAATAAATGATATTATTTTCAACTATCATTGAAAACAATATAAGCAGGTGGAAATAATAAATGTTATTAGAAGATTGTTAGTTATGTACTCAAGTTTTCTGTTTCATGGTGCTTAAAAGTTACAAAGTATGCGAAAAACTGATCCGTAATAAATAAGTTCTTCAAAAAAAGCCTTACATATATTATGATTACGTAATCCCATCTATATTGTTTCAACATATGTTTCTTTATTTCACCATACGTTATTAAGGTTACCACCAGTGACATCTAGGTAACAGATCTCATTATGCGAACGACATCGTCTCCGCATGAAAAATTATCCAGGTCATTCATCACAGTCAATTAATGTGGTGTATATTTTGCACTGTCGAAGTGCTTAAATAAGATCAGCGGAAGTTTGTGTGCGCACTTTTTGTGGTAAGCTATTTTGAGTTACTGAGACGCTTTTGTATCTTGGTAATTACGTAGATATATTTGGTAGTATGGCAAATAAAATCAACCATTATATTTGAGGACAATGTTAAGCAGGTTTTCTTTACTTGATTCCATCTTAAAACATCAACCTTTGTGTTCTTGAACCTGTGTACATATGATATCCAACTGGCTTCCATCTTAGCACTAAGTTGTTCGACTGGATATCACAGGATGTGTAGTAGTTGTATTTAGTTTTTCATCCTTTTTTTATTGTGACTTATATTGAAGCCCTAGAGGTTATAAAATGCAGTAGCTTGGTACGTTGTTAAACGTAATTAAGATTAAAAGTTAGTCATGCTCTTACTGCAGTTTCGTCTTGTCTTCTGCATAAATAGTAATATTTACTTTGAAGGGAATGATGTCTAGGTTGTTCTGTTTTGAACTGTATTCTTTAACATTCTTTGTTTGTTTTACAAAACTAGCTGCTCATTTAGTGAATTGTTTCTAAGCATCTTTTATGTTTAAATAAGTGGCATAAAAGTCACTTGTCTTTTTTAGATGATTATAAAACTCATCGAAGACCACTTAGGAAACAATTTAGCTAACTTATTTAGTAGGTTTTATATTTTATGCTAGCAATAATGATAAACTATTTTCATACCGAATTTTTTCAAACTGTAGGTTTTCCCTATGATCTCAGTGTTCTGCGTATTTATACAAGTCTTCTTGTTCCTCCCAATGACACAAAAATCCAATCAGGATCTATTGACCTGTTGAATCATGTCGAAGATCTCATAAATCATGTTCCATACCTTGCTGAACCACTGACTGAATTATTGTCAAAGCAGCTATCTCCACGAAATACTTCATCGTTTCCACAGCTTACCGCTAATATTGAGCGGAAGTTGAACACTCAAGTTGTTTTAAATAAATCACGAACAGTTATGACTGTCAATTCAAAGACAAGTTCAACACGTGTTAGTTTATCTGAGAAATATAATATATTTTCTGGTGTGTACTTGCCATCAGGTACACAAGGTTACATTGATCAAGGTAGGTTCCAAATAACTTTAATACAGTTGTTGTTTTTGTAAAGACATCAGGCATATTTAACGTCTTCGGAATCCAGCTATATCCCTTAATCCAAATATAGCATTTTTTCTTACCGAGAGTTATTGCACAGTCTATTGCTGAAAGGGGAAAAACATGTGTATCTTATCTCTAAGAATTATTTAACATAACACTTATGGTTAGATAAAAGGCTACCCAGAATTATCACTCAAGGAATGAGAGTTAACTCATGCTGAACAGAGTTTCTTTTTCATTATTAATATGATTCAGTTATGTTACAGGTATTTTTGTTTAACTCCGACGAAATTAATATCGTGTTGTAAGATCCCAACACTAACTAAATGTGCGTAAATGATGCCTTACAATTAAAACATTGGTGACGTATAGTCTTGAACATCTTGAGTTGCAATATGTACGTGAAGAATCGGTTTCTCATTTCTTAAATGAAAAGTTACTTCAAAATTGGCCCTGTCTTATTATTTAGTTTGATAAAAGATGAAATAATAAAAGTAGATTGACTAATCCACTTGTAGAAGTCTCATAGATCCTGGTCGGTTGTTGACTAGCGAAACCCCACTGTTAGCAAGATATCTATTTAACACATTATTAGGTAGGTGTACTACTCAGCAGTATGCTCTGGTTTACTTTGAAACCTTTAAAGGTAACTGTTATCAATCACTGGATTCTTGCATCCAGTATTCGTGTATGGTGAAACATCAGAGTACATATTGATGATAAGTTAGTTTGCGTGATGACCTCACATCTTATTTTATGTTGAACCTATGAACTTATAGTAATGTAATGGTAGGCATAAGTAGCTGAATTTGTCTACTAGCTTATTACGAAAACGGTGTTCTAGTATTATCCTAATCCTTGTCTTTTTTTGAGTATACACCGTAAATGACAGCGAATACGGTGTAAAGATTCGTTTGTCTATAATTCATGAAGCTTATATATATATATATACATATATGCTTACTTCTTTTATTGATACATTATTTCTATTTGCCCTTAAGTTGTAGGTGCACCACTTCCGTCTCTGCTCCACCAAATTCTATTATACTCCTAAATTCGTTGAGTTCTGTCTAACCTAGTTTTGTTTCTGCAAAACTTATGTGGGCGAAGTTATCATTTGTAAATAACCAACTTTTTTTTTTTCCAACTTATTAAATAGACTTAGGCCTTGTTGTATGGCGTGTTGATTATTCTCTTTGGCATGTAATTGGAAATGAGACTTATTTAGCTGAATTGGCATTGAATGAATTTCATAAATGTATTACATCATCTCTGCACAACTGTGACGATCGTTCAGTTTTAATCACTACATCTTATAATTCAGAATTACTTCAGACTCAAGCTAAATTATATACTCAGTTTTACATCAGATTAACAAGATTATTAGATATTCTAGAATTTGTATCCGCTTGTATCAAGGTAACTATTACAAATGATAATTATTTATGGTTTTTTAAAATGGAATAACTATGTATGTTCATATATTCATTCTATGTATTACAAAATAATTAATTGACGTTTAATATTGAGAATTTTCATTTCAACGGTGTCAGTTTTGTATTTAGTAAATTTCACATGTAATAGTTCATTTTTTGGTTGTTGTACTGAAACAAAGACAAGAATTCTCACTACAACGAACAGTATACAGAAAGCAAACTGGTACGGCCGGTACACTAATTTTTAAAGCTTGGCCCATCTAAGCAGTTAGAGAAATGTGATTCATTTTCCGTTTTCAAAGACCAAACTTATCTATACTGACAGCTAAATTGTAAATAAATCAATTATACTGTAACAATTACCACAGTTTCAAAGAAGAACCTTTTTGTTATCAAAAAAAGTGAGATTTTGAAAAGCATTTCATTTTGCTTAGTTTCATATTATCTTTTCCATCTGAATTTAATTTATGAATATGCTGTTTCTTTTTAATCACATCAGTGTGTACATTCAAATTTACCTGATGCTGCGATGTAGATTCCTTCAGTTTCATAAAATAGACTTTTTCAAAACTCATTATACTGCTTGACTGTGAAGAAAATAATGTTATTCGATTAACAGCAATATTCTTGCCCACCTCGTAGCCTCTGATCATGTTGCTCTACCACAATCATCCTTCCAACTAATCTATGAAGTCAAATAAATTGGCTCTAAGAAAATACCAGTCAGTAACTTGTGCACCATAGAGGTTTTAGCTACCCACCAATTTATGCAGCGCGGATTCAGAAAGCCCGATTGGCATTCGCCAATTTATGCCACTTATGGCACAGGCAAGATATCCATCTCTCAACGAAAGGCCGGGTGTACTGTGCAGCAGTCCGGCCGTTTTGATATATGGCTGCGAAACGTGGGCCATGAAAACCAAAGATAGGCGTCGACTTCAGGCATTTGACCATAGAAATCTTCGTAGCATCGCTCGTATATCATGGAACAGTCAAATAAGTAATATTGAGGTTAGACAAAAGGTTCTTGTTAAATATGGTAAATCATTCAAAGAAGTCATTAACCTTTACCGACTGAGATATTTCGGACATGTATTGCGCATGCCCGACCACCGCCTACCATATCGCGCTATGTTGGCTAGGGTTGAAGTGGGATGGAAGAAGAGTAGGCGCGGCCAAACCAAAACATAGCATCAGTCCACGAAGTCCTTAACTGTTGGTCTAAGCCATGCTGGTAGATGTAGGTTACCTAGTTGGGGTCACTGTGATAGTTGCAATAAATGGCTGGAGACACTGGGCGACATGGCTTAGAGTCGGTCACAGTGGCGCAGGTGTATTCACTCTTTAACCTCATCTAGATCTTGAATTCTATTATTATTTTCTGCACACCTTTACTTTACTCTTCCCTCTTGTATTCTGTTATTTTGTTACCTCTGTAATCTCGTAGTGCTAATGTGGTATGGCAACTTGAACGTAAGGGTGTATGTGCACGGTTTTACGTTTCTGATGATGAATGATTTATGCACAAACTAGGTTTTCAAATTATCCTTTTACTGTGCTCTTAACCCCCTTTGTTTCTTATAATTACTATTATTCAGCTCTTCCTTGTTTTTTTTTCACAACTGTTAATTAACATTTGTTGCATTACTTAGTTACCGCTCTCTTCATATTCATCAAGTGAACTATTAATTCCAAAAATCTCTTCGTCTTACCGATTCCCAACAGTATTAGCCCACTTTCTATCTCTTATTGCTTCTAAAACCATTACACAACTGATAATTGATACCTGAGAACTTTTGATTTTCGCTAATTTTATCATAATAACTTTCTGTAAATACTAGACGGAGTCTTTCTACTTGATTATAGGCTATTACATGTGAAGTTTACTGTATAGACGATTGTATAGTTGAAGTAAATGACAATCAAAAGAAAGTCCCTTTTGCTGAATACTCTTTATTGTTCTGTCGATATTGCAGTGAGGTTTTTTTTTACTTAATTGGTTTCTCAACAAACATACAAGTACTTGCACTGACATTAGTCAAGTATTTATTGTAAACAGTTTTATATCACTTTATTCCTGACTATTTTGAAGGCGTCCATCATTGTCGTGTTGCTTTACGGAAAAACGTGGCACCACTATAGCAATTCATACACTCAGATTTCAACCACTGTGTTGTCAGGGGCAAATTGCCAGAAGTTTTAATGTTGATACATCCACTTTGTTTGGTGCTGATGATGATGTTATTTATTTATCAATTGTAGATTTGTGTAACTGACTTTTATCTTCAGATTATTCATTTAGACTAGTGATACCACCTGTAGAGCAACTCGAACCTGTGACTTTGTAGTTGAAAGTCTGACATTCTAGGCACTAAGCTAAGGCTTCACAACTATTGCTTAGGAAGCTGAATTGTTTGTATCATTAATCTATAACTCAAGTATACTAAACTTTACATACTAAGTTGTAAGTTACATTAAATTAAAAATTTTTTATTGTTAAATGCTTCATTCATTCTCTTTTTACCAGTGCGATTTGTATATTTCCGAATGTTTATTATCAATTGAATATATTTGGATGATAATCTCACGTTATTCGAATTTGATACCATCGAATCAAATCAATCTTATTGTTCAGTATATCACTAATAATACGTCATTGTCATTTAACAAAACACTTCAAAGTGTTTGTGGAAAGAATACATTTTCGAGTGATTTGGCAACAAATTGTAGTCCGATTGATGAATTAATTATTCATTCCTTATTACCTAATTTATTATGCCTTATTGGACAGTCCTTATTAAATTTTCCTACATTAAAGTCAAAACAATTAATCATAGAGAATATTAACCTGTTGATCAGCGTATTAAATAGTTGTCATAGCATTATGCCCTATATTGTTATTAATCAGAATATTAAAAGTCCACAGTAAGTTGTTTTTTATGTGTTGTATTAACTTGCATCTAATATTGCTTGAATACACTTTTTGTCTTTAATTCTTCAATCAGCAAACTCAGTTATCAATAATACTCTATTACGGGTGGAGCAGTGATACAGTGGTTATGTCTTACTATTTTATACCACTAAGTCGCGCGTTCGAACTTTGCTCCTCCTACTCTATAGCCCTCACATTTACAGTGTGTCACACAGTCAAATACACTAATTTATAACTGGTAAATGAATCAAGTCATGTCATGAATATGTATACAATAATTGTATAATCGATTGATATCCGTTATATGAATTTCTGAATCTAATCATTGAATAATGAAATCACTATCGCTTTATAAGGCTCAAACTATGTCCACCGTAATTTAGCTATCGAATGACATTGTGATTGTTTACTATGTTTGTTTTGGTGGGAAAATCGAGGTTCAATTTGTTGGCTAAGTTGTTAAACTTTATACAACTCGGCACGGTGGTTGTAATTTTTTGCTAAAAGTTAGCTGCACGATATAAAAACAGTAATATGCATTTTCGATTATCACAATTTTTAATTATGGTTGATTTACCACGTATACCACGTTTGTTTTCAATTCCTGTGATCGTAAATGGAAATTAATGTACTTCAAAATATCTTGTGAAACCGATAGATAAAAGTATGATATAATAATAAATTCATTGTTCTGGAAGATAATTGGAATACTTAAATTGTTATGCGCTGTTACAAACTAAAACATAGCACCAGTCTATGAAGTCATTGACAATTGAGCTAAGCCATGTTAACAGGTGCAGGCTACCTGATTAGGGTGTGTGTGATGGTCGTAACTAAATAGTCATAAACTTTGGGTGGCGCAGGTAAATCCATTCCTTCCCTCCTGCAAATGCTAAGCTTCTCAATTCATTATAATTTTCTGTTAAAAATGCACAATATTGACTCGGAGAATTAAATATGTAAGCCAGTGTTCAATTTACAAATCAATATACACTGATCAAGTAGTTGAAACCTTACTTTTTTCATCAGTCAGTCATTTATAAGCAACCTAGAATCTGGCACTTGTATGCATCGTTCCAAATTTCTACATGCAAAGTAAGGTGAAATCATCAAGATAAGTATCAGAGAAGTGTTAGTACGTACGGTAGCACGTAAATTATGAAACCTAAATGGGATTTTAAGGGTAAGAAAGGATTTGCGTTCTAACTGGTTTAAAATAATCTTGAAAATTAAAATTTAAAGAAAGTTAGGATATAAATACATCGACCCCATCACTGTTAAATGATGTGTTCTTATAAACGTCACGTATTTCAAGTTGTAAAATTTTCTGATTTATTGTCTCGACAGCTGTTATCAAAACTTCCTATTGCTACTGTTATTCGTCTATCGACTAAATGTTTCGTCTAGACCCACCACTAACCGTTACTTATTATCCTCAAAACCCAAGTTGGAATAATAACACGTCATCACAAAACGATTATTTACTTCATCAATGTCAATAAGAATACGTAAAGTTTGGAATAATACGAGATAAACATAAATGTGCTTATGAATGGTATTGACTTTCAATCGTAAAATGAACATCTTAATTGATTTTCAAAGCAATGTTTGTAGAACAAGAGGATCTGGTTTAGCCAAACATTAGTTTCAACGCACTCATTTTGCCGGATATTTTTCTTATACGAATGGTTCCGTATGAATTGGATCGTCAATTAATATACAACAGCGCTGCAACCAGTTTAATTCCACGCAGTCTAAGAAAGATAATATAAGCGAGAGAAATGCCTGATAATCCACAAACTAAAAATTGTATTGGCATAACTCTAGTTTTATTTCACATAAAGATTTTTGGGGCATAACATCAAACTAGGATAGTAAATAACCTATCAAATAATAGGAAAGGTCTTCTCGGTAACGTGAATCAAACGTTATTAACAAAAAAATGAAAGCTTGATTATCTGAATTCTTCCTAGCAGCCATGTTATTAAAAGCTTTCAACCATCGGTCAGGATAATCATGCACACCCTAACTTAGTAGTCTAAGTCTGTCAATATGCATCCTAGACCGACAGTTGATTAATTTATTGAGTGATGCTACGTTTACATTTCGCCGCCTCCAGAGTCCTTCCAGTCTACTCCCACATCAGGATTGTAATCTTTTGGAAATGAGTGTGTTTGCTGTAGTATTTCTTATTGTCGTTTTTTTCCTTTATTATATTTTAGACTAACATTCGGACTCAGTGCATGTTATTTAGTCAACAATATTCTTGGTTATAATTCATCGGAACCAATTGATTCTTCAATTCTTAATCATCAATTTTCACCTTTTCATCATTATTCAACCAATGAATACCATCTACTTATTTCATATATTAATTTTATATCAGGATTATTTTTCTTTGTTCGATGGGTCCATTCTAATTCAGAGTTTATCGTTGAAAATATTCATATTGATATCGTCTCATTATATATTGAATGTTCTGAGTTAATTCATGGATGCCTTGTATTCATTATTCGATATCTTATGATCATTTGCTCACAAGTAGATTATTGCATGAAAAAGTCTAATGATAACGCAGTTGTTATCAGTGGGTTAATTCAGACAAATAGTTTGTTAAAAGTGGATTTTGATCAATTGGCTAACCTAGGTATGTTTCATATTATGATGCATTTTATTGTTGTGTAGTTTAGCTTATTTACAACGTCTGTAATATTCACTAAGTGTATATTATTCAGCACTTCTGTTCATTTAGTGGGGGGGGGGCTAAGTGGCATGTTTTACATTGGAACTTTCACTAAACATTTTATTTCAATCAACCGGAGTTATTCGCCACTATTTGCTATTAATATGTTAAGCGTAGCGCAAACATTGTAAATGGAGGTGCATAATTATGGTAAAAGTCAAGCTGGGATTTACTCTTTAATGGGGTTTACATCTTAATATGAATCGTGCTAGTTGTGACCTTCATTATAGTAACCAATCCCTGGTGACTTTGAATAACATGGCTGGGAATTGGTCGTAATGTTTTTAAGAATCAGCCACTTAGGTTACTTGTTCACGCTAGATTAGAAAGTACAAGTTCAAAATAGCAGCAGTTAAATCTTTTGCTGAATTATACATTTCTCGAAATTCTTATTTATCGAATACTAACGAAATGGTTTTGTTTATCTTACTCAATTGGGAATTAATTGGATGGTTTCCTTTCCTTCCTTTGACATTTATTTTTTAGCTGAACACTGTTTCATGTTGCTAACCGATGTACTGACAACTCGTATCTCGGAACAAGATATACAGGTTTTGCAAATGATCTTAACTCAGCTGAAACAGGAATCATCGTCAACGTTACCGTCATTATTTCATTTATTTCCTAAATTTATTTTTGAAGAAAATAATTGGCCTTTAATTTATCAGTGCATTACGTTACATTTATTATTCAACGATACACGTTCTCTTGATTCTCTGATAGCATTCTCGTCAATTCACCAAAGTATATTATTACGACAAACGGAAACAATTGAAAATGAGTAGGTATTTTTCTTCAAAAAACAAATGTTAATTTAGTGTATTGTGTAATAACTAAATTATTTTCAATTCACGCAGATATGTACAAGTATAAAGAACATAAATGTACCAGAAGCTGTATATCAAAGGCGGGGTAATTGTCCACATACAACATATGTATATGTTTACATAATACCTTAGTGACCCTGGCGAATGCCAATGGGGGGGAGGGTAATTCGTTTATTCACGATAACTTTTTCAAGCTTGAGTTTCTCACTCCGATATGAAATTGAGATGGAATACGATTTGTCTGAAAATTCCCGGCTTATTACCGCCTGATAAAGTGTTTTCCTTTTTACATTCATTTGAGATGAGAAGACACCATTATGATAAAATCCTTCTGATAATTATATTCTATAAAGACTATATTACGAAATTTTTTTTATTAAAGAAGTTGTAAATTGATATTATAGTCGAGTAATTATTTAAGACATTGTAATAGGATCCTTATTCATTGGTTTATCAGTCTAGTTATTTATTTCACTTGTGGAGTTTTGATAATTATAACGCCTGTTTCAAGTTATTAAAAAGAGTGAATGGGCTGTTAATCCACTAAATCAAACGCAAAGATATGATATGACATCGATATTCAGCTGATCATTAGGCTGAATTTGTGATATAAGCTATCAAATGAACGCGCAATGTTGACTGATATAGGAATAGGATGGAAGAGAGTTAGAGGCGGCCAAATGAAAACACAGCATCAGTCCATGAAGTCATTGATTGACGGTTTGAGTCGTGTCGGTAGCTGCAGACTACCTGGATGGGGTCCTCGCGATTGCCGTAACCAGTGGCTAGAAACACTGAGTGACATGGCCCAGAATCGGTCACAATGGCGCAGATGCGTTCACTCATTGTCCTCCCATAAATCATGAGCTTTAAATTATTCCATAACTTTCTTTCTACGCTTCCTGAACCATATTCTATATATTCACACTCCTTGTTACTATTATTATTTTATTTTATTGAAGTGATTTCTACTAATGGTGGTGGTGTTAATCTTGCGGTGCCACAGAGGTATGGCAACTTGAACCGATGCACATATGTGCCAGGTTCTATGTTGATTATACATATATACATGCATACATACATTAAATGAACTAATATCAAAGGCTAAGACGTTTGAACTAAGAATATTCTTTTCGATAAATGCTCATCAGGTACAACATTAATTAGTTCAAAATTATTAGTGACAAAAATAGCCAGATTGTATCCAAATTATCCTTGATATCTAAATTGTGTTATATCTGCCTCAGAACTGGCTATTTTTGTCACTAATAATTTTGAACTAATAAATGTTGTACCTGATGAGCATTTATCGAAAAGAATATTCTTAGTTCAAACGTCTTTGTTTTTGGTAAACATGAGAATTTTTAAACAATTGAAATAATATCAAAAGCTAAATCTACCAGCCAAAAAAAATCGGTTACGCCTGTTTACAATATGTTCGAAATGACATGAGGGAGATTGTAGGACATAGATTTTGAATGCTGTTCACTTAACAATCAAATTAGGAAGTGACTAGTAGGCTTATTCTCCATCATATCAGTGACACTTTATGTTTAGGGATAGTAATACTACCCGGCTGACCTAAGTTAAGTGTGCGGGGTAGGAGTGGAGCTTGTGACCTAATGCTTGAAAGTCGTATGACTTAACCACTAAGATAACACTCCATTGCCCAAGTATGCTACTTTTCAGTGACACTATACGTCCACGATTCTACAAGGGATTGAACCCACGGCGTTCAGTCTTCGCGTCGAGCACCTAATTTTTAGACCAATCACTCTTTAAATACTAGTGTTAGACAAACGGAAACAATATCGGATCTAATGTGAATATTTTTCGATACATGCTTACATTTCAGTTCAACCAGGAGTAAAGTTAACAATTGGCGAAGCAGGAGTTAAAGTAGCAATAATAGGAGACTAAAATACAGAGAAAGACGTTAAAATAATGAGGAACGGCAAGTACAAAATGGTCGAATGTTGGTTTCCTTTCATTGCTTTACCAGAATCAGTGACTTTATTGAATAACACTTTTAAATATGTCAATACTTAATCACACTGAGAGGTACTTACTTGTGAATGCCTTATTGAAGAATAGTTTTCTTACACAGATGCATAATATTACTTCCAGGGATCAGGGGTCTGTTATGTATCACACAGATGATTCTTTTTGAGTCGCATGATATTTCCTCAATGGTCGAAAGCTAATCCATTGAAGAGTTTGTAGTTTCTGTATTTCATCTCTGAAGGAGGATTACATCGCTCCACCGAACTGAAATTTGTAAAGATCGAACATGTTACTTCTCTCCTGTTTATTATTTTACTCAATCTATTGTCTTCCTAAATTTTATAAATATTCCTAGTTTAATAACGTTACGCTGGAAATTGTCAAATATTCAGACATTTTTTTATTAATGACAATTTGGATATTAATCAAAATTCTTTTATATTTGTACTTTGGTTCAAATGTAATTTATTGCGGCAAAATGTTTACAGTACGCTGGACAAGTAGTTTCTCATTACTAAACTTTCAGTCTCAGTCATTGGGTTTATCACTCCTAACAATCAATTATTGCAATTCATCTACTGAGCCACTATTCTATTTAAGTAGTGGTGTTTAAACGGCAATAAAATTTTCCTCTAGTGTTTTCAGTCATATGACTCTTCATAACAGTGTAGGATCAAAAACTGTTGATAGTTACAAATGACTTTCATCCGTTTCGTGTCTTTAGTGTTTCATCAACCCTGGTGGATTATTGTCTGACGATATCTCACCACGGGTTGAAAGAACTCATTAAAACTTTGCTGGCACGCGTCACTTGAAATGTGGGTGAGATATTCGTTTGTCAACCAAAAGACGATTATACAGCACAGCAGTCAACTCTGTATTAACCTGTAGCTGGGAAACATTGACTATGAAAGTAGAAGACATATGTAAACTATAAATCATAGGTGTCTTTGAAGCATTGCCTCACGTATCCTGGGACGATCGAGTAAGCAATAGTGAGTAATAAGTGAAATATAGGTTCATAAGGTAGTTAATTTTCATCAACTGAGGTGACTGGGACGTTGTGTATGCCCAATCATCGCTGACATTGACTAGGTGTTGTGCTGGTGTAGAATTATTTTGGAAGATAACTAGGGTAGTTAAACGAAGAAGTGGAACCGATTTTTTTTAGAGGTGTGATGGTTATTATCAAGAAACAGCACCATCTATGAATTTTTTGACCGTTAGTATGACGTATTGGTGACTGGCAGTGAAATCTAGGAGGTGCGTTTCATTTACAAACTCCAAACTGGTTCATTTCGCTTCAGACACCAATGCGTCATCAGCTGAGATACGAAATATGCTTAAATATGTACCTGCTCTGTTGAGGTCATTCGTTTAGGGTGCTTACTTGAAAAAGTGATTGATTAATTGTCCTCTTAATTATCAACAAGGATATTTGCGTTAGTTTTCTTTTCATAGTCTGAATAAATGCATATTTTAACTTCATTTCTGTCCTAGCTTTCCAATGTCAATCTGCTTGAATAATTGTGATATTTCAGCGAAAACGACTTTAATGGGTAGCAGTTCGCCAGCTATAAGAGCTGTTTGGTTAGCGCTTACACTCGTTCATCATTTACTGGGTTTGGAAAATAAATTATTGATTGAACCTAGTAATTCGGATTCAAACACTCCTCTACTGACCAGCATACAGTCTTATTATAATTCACTTACTGGTGACCATTACATAACTACTTTATTTTCCTATCTTCGGCATTCTTGTAGTGTTGGAATTTCTCGTTTGGTAGTTGCATTACTAAAGTGGATAACACAGGTTAGTATTGATGCCTTAAATGTTGTTAAATCTTAATTGATTCTGCCCATTATTGTCTTATCGTTATTACAATAGTTAGACGAGTTAATTACTCATCTTCCGTATATCCCTCTTTTGTGCTTGTAGTATTCATCTGTTGACATTACAAATTACTTGGGCAATCAATCAAATCAGATACTCAATTGTTGCCTAAAGAGATTAGTATCAACCACAGAAGATCAACTTGTGCGTGTTGGGTTGTATGATTTATTATCAGAGGCAGTATTAAATAGTGGAAAGTACGGACTTGTTAATTCACGATTCCCAGTTGGCCTACTACGTTTACTATTGACAAATGGAACTGTTATGGGTTCAGATAGAAAGTTAAGTGGCAGAATCACCACGGAATTCAAAGAAATTACAGATTTTGATTGCCTAGATTGTACAATGGAGACACTTAAGGAAATTCAGGTATACCTGTTTGATATTTAACAATTTTTATCTTATTGGGATTTAACTTTTTACAACACAGTCCAGATCATGTACCATAGGTTATTGAAAGAATTATGAAAACTGTTAAAAACTTTGTTTCCTGAACGTCTGGAATCATTTAATAAGTTATTAATAACTCATTTGCCATGTCCAGATTTATGTAACTGGTTTTTAATCACACTCAGAATACGATTATTGGTACTACTAGGTTTCTTAGAAAGTCAGTTTACTTGCTTACAGGATTTATAAACTGCTAGGTTTTTCCATTTTTACGTCACACTGGTATATTTCCTTAGTGATCATTTAGTAGGTTTGTTGTTCATTACATGGAATGTATCCTTTTCTACATATCATTTAACATTGCGTTTTATTAATTTTTTGTTGTTAACTTTATGAACTTACTATATAACTCTTCATGTGTGGTTACAATTGATGATCATTTAGACAAAACAAGTATTTGTTTTTTAATAATACTCTATGAAATCAACCGATTTCAATGACATTCTCAAGATATTTTTCTGATTTACACTTTAACCATTAGTTGTAACTTAAAACAAATGTTCACTTATCCGATTTAACCTTGAAACGTTTTAGAAAATGTCTCCCATTTTAAGAAATCATGAAAAAATTAATAAAATGAATTCTAGTTTTTTATTTATCTTGTGTGAAATGGACCGTATGATGGAATTATGATACGTTTAATATTACTTATTTCAACTTTACTCTCTACAAACAATAAACATGTCTATTTACAGGAAATGAACAGTTCTCATTATGTCCTTTTGGTTAAGAGGCCTAATAGCCACATATAAATGGCACATGTTTCTCAATAATAATTAAGATAAGTTGTATTTATTTATATATTAAGTGTAAAAATGTCATTTTATCTTTTTGCATCATAGATTACATTTACCCAGAAATCATTTACTCTGAATAATTGTAATCAGTTGTCAATTGTGTTATATTGGAGTGTGACGAAATTCGTCTCTTCTCTTTATCTTTTAACTATTCAACCGTGTATTGTTAATTTAAAACAAAGGCGAGTTCAAGTATAAATTTTTACTTGTTATTTATTACTTTTTAACAATTTACAATGAATAATTCAATGGGGAATATTTATTTTTCGGATAATTTCATTTTCAATAGCTGTACAATCATAATTTACGTGAAATAAGGATTATGATCAAAATCAGAATTTTTGATTGTGTACGTAGTTTACCAAAACTTGTTCGCACACATCCTCTTCGTGTTGTAGAAACCTCAGCGATTCACAATATAAAACTAGATTTATACGTACAATAATAGTTTGTAAGATCTTTTTCGTTGTCATGCCTCCAGCTTCTTCTGTAACTTTCCTTTACACATCATTTATATTTTTACCATACCTTTTAAACACATCATCTTTACAATTCCTACATCCGGATATATTCTACTAGCATATATTCATTTCATTATTATTACTATTTTTATTCCACAGGCAATCTTGAGTCTTCATTTATGATAACTTATGTTTACGTACTTGCAAAATCAAGATGAAATCTTTCATCTTGTTGTTGTATCTTAATCTTCAGTCACCCATGTTTTTTTCAATTAATCCAATCGCTCAGTTGTTTAGTATTATCTATCTTACACATTATTCCGATTATACAGTATGATTTCCATCTATTATATCCATACACATTAGCATACAAAATTTGTTTGTCACATCCTTTGTTTCATATAAATTACAATTCCATAGGTATTTAAAATAAAGTCATCAAACAGAATAATTCTCACTAAAGTGTTTTTTGGAATTCCTTGTGGAGGTTATTAATCCTAGTAATTTGTCCAAGTAAATTACAATGTACTGTTTCATCCGCTGAATGTTATATTAAAAAGTGTGCATTTAAAGATAATACTTTAAAATAGTTAATTTTCAGTCGTTCGTTTCACTTCTGTTTAGGCATCAGAATACAGTACCAGTAGGCGTTGTACGAACAGTGCGGATCATTGTTGAGTTCAGGGAATTGTGTAGATCCTTTGATATACAATCTACCATCAGAATTATTGCTAGTTATCCGATAATTACATATAACCTAGCTCGTAGTATTTTATTTATTAAGAGATGGCTTGTTAGTTATGACATTTGACTTTCACTCATTATGTCACACGTCTCATCAACTAATTCCTTTTAAGTAACCAGGTTGTATCAGTAACCATAATACTTTGGAAGTAACTCAGACTCGAGTACTTTGAAAACTAGACGAAATTATTTTATTTTTTTTCCAAGTAATCCAACATTCGTTTTGATTCTTTTGTTACTCATCAACAGTTTTCTATTTTAAGTTGTATTCGAAAATGTAGTAATACAATGCAGTAAGAATTATTTCAAGTTTTTCTTTGTACTTTATATATATATATATACTATTGATTATCAATTTGTTATTTTGTTTTACCTGTAGGCATGATTTTTGGAAGGCACTTACTGATCCTTTTTTCACTCTCTTAAAATTACAAGAATCCGAAAAGGTATGTATTTTAAACAATATGCATTTGTGTGTTAACCAATGCAAATTTGTTCAGTTTACTAGTTCTATATTTGATTTTTCAAGGAGGTGTCTTACTAGTGTATGAAGTGTTTTTTATTCCAATGGTGTGATTTAATAATATTCGTTCATGAAGTTATCTATACGTTTGCATATATTACTCACTGATTTGAAATACCAATTATACTTAGTTTTCTTATTATGAACTTGACTGCAACTATACATGACATGAGAAGGCAACCTTGAAAAAAGATATTTACCATCCCCCTGGATGACTTGCTTACTTTTCATAATCTTAGTGCTAAGTAGGATAAAATCTAAAACTTCATATTTTATAACTTGTTCAAAGTTATGGTACAAAGTTTTAAACTCTTTAATTATAGAATACTCACATCAGTTGACTTTGTAAAAAGTCTGCTTTTATACTCAAAATGTACCCTGATAAATTTAAAGAATTAGCAGAAATTCAATGTGATTTATTGATGCTTCTTAAATTAGCTTTCATTCGTTGTGTATTGTAGTCTTGAATGATGTTCTACTGTACTGAATGCCCATTTTAAATAATTCTTTAATTTTGTAGAATTAAATTGTTTTGTTTGCATTATCTAGGAACCATTATCAGATATTGAAAATGAACTATGTGGAAATGTTGTCACTATTTTGGCTTTGGAACTGTACAATAAGACAAGGTCAGTTGAGGTTTGTTTGTTCAAACTGGCTAATTGTATAGTGTAAATTTTATTTACGGTCCATTATCTGAAAGCTATTGTATGTTGTTTTCTGGTAAGGCATTTAAACATTTAAGTAAACGTTTTGTAATATGTGTGTGAAGTTTTTCATTTTTACATTAGTATTATGGTTGGCAGTGACATACGTTTCGTTATATTTCAAAGGACAATCCATCGATATTCAAAACCATAGATACATGTTTCACATTTGGGTTTTAGTCCTTTCGACTAAAGCACGCTTTGCGTGCCTATATACTGGAAAAGACTAGTTGGAATCGAGTCGTTAATCAACATTGGGACAATTCAGACCTTTACTATTAGATTGATCTTTTTTTGTTCCAAGAATTTTTACACCAACTACCTTTTTTTGATATATTTAGGTAAAATCCTCAATTTGTTGCTGATTGATTAATTTATGATTAACTAATTTCACCTCCATCTAATTTTTGCATTGGAACGTTTTAGTGTTTTAGTGTAGTATTTCTGTCGAAACAGTCTCATGTTTATAGCTGATTATTTTTAAACATGACGTATACAACAATACTTAATATTTATGTGCTAGGAGCACTATGTAGTGTGCTGTTATATTATTTCAATACCTATAAGCAGATATCCTCAAATCTTAGCCTATGGTTTTACGAATAAATCTTTATTGATAAATAAGTAGGGGTAACGATATTTGTTGATTAAATTGTAATCTGTTTCTGTAAGCATTATGATATAGCTTCATTTTGACGTGAACTAAATAGTACTAAATATTCTGTATAGTAATTATTTGATGGATTCATATAGTAAATCAACATATGATCATATTGTCGGGTAAAACATTAGCGAACAATTAGGGAGTCAGTTATAAGCCAAAAAATCAAAAATTAATAGCAAGAGAAATTTTTGCATGAAAAACAGTTTTTTGTAGTGTAACACTTAAGGGGGCAGATTTTACAAGTCATTCCACGGGTCTAAAATCTTCAACCAAAAACAAATTTCTTAAACAGGGTATACATTGTGTAGATCCCCACCTTGGTTGTGTTACACGGTAGCTATAATGGTCGTCTATCAGTTTTATCATCTTAAATTTTGATTTTCTGGAGCTTTGTTTTAATTTATTTGCACTCGTCACAGATTATTCTTGCATGCCACTGAAAATTAGGGAACCAGGATTCCCAGTAGTGTTGATGGTCCGTCAGGGTTGCCCCTTATCCCCATTTTTATTTAACTTCATCATAGACATACTGTTAGAAATCTCTCTCACTTCTTTTAAGTCCTCTGGGATTAGTCTCCTTCCAGGAGGCTCTCTCGTCGACTTAGAATATGCAGATGATATAGTCATATTTGGTGAAGATGCACACAGCATTCAAGGTCTCTTGAACACGTTGAGTAACAATGCAGGCATATTTGGGATGCGCTTCTCCCCTCCCAAATGCAAAATGTTACTCCAGGACTGGTCTGCTTCTTCCCCCAAATTATTTATAGGGAGTGAAGTAATTGAATGCGTTGATCGCTTCACTTATCTCGGAAGTCTTATCACCCCTGGTGGGTCGGTGTCTGATGAAATCTCAGCGCGGATCCAGAAAGCCCGATTGGCATTTGCCAATCTACGGCACTTGTGGCGCAGACGAGATATCCGTGTCTCAACGAAAGGCCGGGTGTACTGCGCAGCAACCCGCGCCATCTTAACATATGGCTGCGAGACGTGGGCCATGAAAACTCAAGATATGCGTCGTCTCCAGATATTTGACCATAGGAATCTTCGGAACATCGCTCGTATACCATGGAATAACCGGACTAGTAATAATGAGGTTAGACAAAAGGTTCTTGGGAAACACGGTAAATCAGTCGAAGAGGTCATTAACCTTCATCGACTGAGATGGCTAGGACATGTATTGCGCATGCCCAACCACCGTCTATCCCGTCGCGCCTTGTTAGCTAGAGCTGAAGTAGGATGGAAGAAGGTTAGGGGCGGCCAAACTAAAACATGGCATCAGTCCATGAAGTCCTTGACTACTGGTCTAAGCCATGTAGGTAGATGTAGACTACCTGGTTGGGGTCCGCGTGATGATCGCAACAAATGGCTGGAGACACTAGGTGATATGGCTCAGAACCGGTCACAGTGGCGCAAGTGTATTCACTCTTTAACCTCATCGAGATCTTAAATTCTATTGTTATTTTCTGGACATCTTTACTTACTCTTCTCTCTTGTATTCTGTCTATACGTTACCTCAATATTCTCGTAATGCTATTGTGGTATGGCAACTTGAACCTACAGGCGTTTGTGCCCGGTTCTACGTTGCTGATGATGATGGTTAAAAATTCACCATAAACTTTGAGTCCTATCCTCGATATAGTATTCGATACTGAGAAGGAGCCCCATACTTGGATGATACAACTCCCTGGTTTCCAGTGGTACTTTATTGAGATATGTGCAAAATACTAATGTTCCATTTAATGTATATATATATATATATATATATATATATATATATATTTATTTATTTATTTATTTATTCTTTTTTTTCAGCTCTACGACGAACGATGAAAGTTATAAGCTATTTATGTCAATTATGGATTATATGGTGAAGAATAATCTGTATAGTTTGTGGTTTAACGTAAGCAGCAAATTCAGTTTTTTCGGTTTCTTATTTACTGTATTGCGTTTCTGACTTTGTTTTAATATGTTCTCACACTACACTTGCATACAATCTTTGAGTTGGATTTATTTGTATTTTTATACATGAACTGAAGTATTATGGACACAACTAGTTACTAATTACATATTAATTGTAGGCCTTTGCTAGGTCTCATAAGATTAGTTATATTACTTTATCATTACATAACCATAACACATTACGAGTTATTTTCTTGAGCTTGCGTAACTTTATGAGTTCATCTTGAGACATGTAACTAGTGATCGACAGTGAAGATGACTTCATTTATCTTTAACATATCGTATCTCCTTGAATTATGCAGACAACGCGATCTTTCCAATTGAAGAAACTATGACTTCTTTCTATTTCAGTAGTTATAAGCAATGAAGTAATTTCTCTAATTTGCGACTACATTCATTTAACATCCAGTAATTTTTATAGACTCTTAGTCGGTGAAATCACATCATGTGTATATACGTTTTACACTTAATTTTCCTGCCTGTACCTTTTCTGTAGACGTTCAGTAATATGAATCGTTCGTAATTAACTAAAATCATACTAGTTCACTGTTTTCCGCAAAGTTCTAAGTAACGATTTTTCCAGCTTTTAATAATTTACAAGTCATTCCGTTGATTTTGTTTGTTTGTTTTTATATATTTGTTTCTTTGAAAGTTAACTCGCAAGTGTTTAAATAAAATGTTATCATGCATTGAATCAGATAATATGTCGATAGAACTTCTTCAGTCTCGTTTAACATCTTTACACAATGTAACGTGTCGTTGGAAATGTTTGCTATTGTTAAATTACAATGATGATAACGATCTTACTATTGTTAGCGACAGTGATTCCAGTAGGAAGCAATCAATGGATGCAAGCAAAAAGTCGAGGAACGACTTTATCACTATACCTTTATCTATCCTTGATGATTTAATTGAATGCATCATTGTATTGGTATGTATTATATTTTGATTTAAAGTAATGTTTTTTAAACTTGATTGATGTTGGTATTCATTTTAATCTTTCTAATTAATTGCTAATACTATTTGTTTACTGAAGTGATATACTTATGTTCGAACCAACGATGTGATATCTTAAATTTGAGTATTTTTGGGCATATACAACTAGGCTTTTAAACAAAATTTAATTTTAACTTTTTAAATTTTACAGTGATTATCTTGAGAATTCACTTATACAGAATAGTATTTAATGCCGAGGCAAGAAATTTAAATTGAGTTTTTTCCCCTATAAATCATCAGATATTTTATTCAGCTTTCGTAATCGAAACATGAATGTTCTACTTTAATGCAGTGGTTACTATTTATGATGATTCATTTTACTTTTGTTCATATTATACAAATTAATAACATCAGTGATATACAACATACCTTATGTAAATCCATGTACTAGGTTGCATATCGTAATATTCACGTGTTAGTCTATGCTAGAAAATAAGAAAAATTGTCCGTAAAATCTATTTAAATCTGAACTAGTTAATTTGGTGAATCTTTTTTACCTATATTGTGAATATCTCAAAAAGTCACCAGATTTTGTTTTCTTTTCTGGTTAGCGATTTGCAACATTTTTAAGTAACCAGTAGTTCGTGTTTTCAGATTAAATATAAGGTCCCCAGTCCAAACTTTATTAAGCGATTTACCGTTTGTAGGTCCGCTAAGCGGTGTTCAGTGACCACACGAAATATTAAGTTTATGCAGTTTAATTTTGGACTGCTTGTTCACAGAGTAGTAGCTAACGCTATACTTGTCTTGTCCTCCGTACTGTAAACTGAGCTGCAATGACAAGACATAATTGACATTGATTACAACTCACTGACCAGTTAGTGTAAATGTCAATTCTACGAGACGGGAGTTGCGGACTCATTAGTTCAGTAGTGACATTGACTTGAACTATACAGGGAGCATCACTTGTTTCAAGATTACATGGATGCTTTGCTAATTGGTGACAACTAGCACAAAATATTGGTTCAAAGTTTCCTGTCGACTATTGCTAATTCAAACTAACGACAGAGGATTGTATATGAAGAAAATTACAGTAGAAACTACAATAAGAGATGTAATTAAATGCTTGTTAAGTGACTGTTCAGTCAGTTCAGTTTTACTGGTCAGCTTATTTATTACTGGTTTTAGTAAACTTGAAGTTTTCTGTCATTATATATTCTTTCTGCGTATTTCATATAAGTTGCATTAGAAATCTTATGTATCGCGGTTTTGTCATAAGATGTTGATGGGAAGAAAGAGGAATAAAATGAACAATTCCTTTAATTAGTCTCTGTAAATTGGGTTTAGTGTGTTGATGCGGAATCTAATGTATCCATAATTGTAATGTCTAGCAAACTGAAATTTAGTATCGATAACGGGAAAACTCAAATGCCTACATACATATTAACTTGGTATTACGAATTGGTTTGAAGTAAACAACGATTGATCACCAGAAAGCTTTGAACAGCTGTTTAGTCCTAACATATGAATCTCCAACAGTGCGCATACACGACCCTATCAGGGCTAGAATCCAGGACTGTCTGACTCCGTGGCAAACGCTTTACTATTGGACCAATGAGTCGGCTTACATATATAAGCAGTGTTGAGAAGTACTATTCATTGTTGAATGGATATTTTATATATATTCATCTTTCGCGTTCATGTCTTGCATTTCAAGCACATAAAGTATTCAGAAGCAATACATTGGAGAAGGTGGACTCCCTCTTAACCTCAACGTATGTAAATATAGATTAGCAGTAAGGCTTCATGATGTTATCACTGAGATCAATGCACGTTGGCAACTGTAGATATTACCTCAATTAGGAAAAATAAGAAATCTGCGTTAGGGAAATTTCTATGAATTTCGGATAATTTATAGAAGCATGACACTAAGGTCAATTGTTAATCGGTGAGCACGTCGGAAAGAGTCAATGAACTCTATAATCTATCGTCAACTAAGGAAGAAGTTCATCAGAACTACGTGGACACTAGAAAATAATAAAACCTATGAGAACAATCAATCACAAAAGAATTTATCAGAATGAACTAATGTAACCCTCGTAGAGTGATTGAAATGCTCAGTTCTACATACAGTAGACAAATGATACTATCCAGAGCGATAATAAAAGCTTAGAAATCAAGCCATCCAGCTGTGTAAACACAGTGCTAACACATCCATTTATGTGGACCGTAAATCTTCTCTATTTTAGTTCTATGTGTATCATTAAGTTTTCAGTCGAACATCTATTTACAACTATCAGTCATGAAGTGCATTTCCAAGAATATATGTTGAATGCTTTCAATTTTTCATGTTTTTAACACTCAGAATATTATCAACGAATATTTCTAAATAACCCATGAAAAGACTACTAAGGTTTGTGCCTTCTTGAAACTAACATTATGATAATAACTTTTACAGGTATATATTTATTTGTTCTTTAATTCGCCTTGTTGATTGTTTCTCTCTAAATTTTCATTTCAGAGAAATTTCCCACCTATCCAGTCAACTTTTGATTTAGGTAACCAGTTAGCTACAACGCTGACTACGACTTTAACCTATTTATACAAGTGAGTAAATTAACAATAGTGCAACTGGATTATTATGTATTTTGTCACTGTATACCTCTTTCTTTTTCATTGAGTCAATAAGATGTGATTAGATTTCTTACAGCTTCCAGGTTAACCTCCCTCATAGCTCTACCAGATAATGACTTATTAAACCCTATCGGTCTATATAATTCAGTTATCTTCTTTGTCGAATTGTAATCAGGTTACAGATTGAAGTATGTTGAAAAGTCACAATAAATGTCATATGCCTTTCGTTACATCATTGAGTTAGACATGTATCTATAATAAAGCTTGGCTAACCAGTGACCTATGTGTCATATAAGTTTTTTAGTGTTACATCGACCTTCAACAACGATCCGATGTTCTGTATCTTTAGTCTACTTCAGTTCTATCTAACCGTAGCCTGTAAAGAGATACACACGAAGTCAATCAATCTACTAATCTGCCCAGACAATCCTTTAGACATATACTTGCTCGCTCAGGTCACGCAGCAGTACAGTTAGCAAGATAAAATCATACAAAACAAATACATTGAAATAATTTAAAACTATGGTGATGGGTACATAAGTAACTGGTCCTAGTTCATTGGCAGAAAAGGACATGGTAACAGTTATTGATTTAATCAAAGGCGTAGGATGAAAGAAGTTAAAAAATAATGGGAATGAAATGCTAGATATAGATTCGGTCACAATATTTGCAATAATTTTCCGAGAATTGTTCTGAAAGGTCTTACTCTTTAGACAAATCTCCCATTATAACATCTTCAAAAACGCCAAATGTTTACATGATTCAATTCAATATTAAATTAAAAGTAAGGGCGTGCTTACTTCTAAGGAGTTATATACCAGGACAAAACAGATATTCACTGTTCCTTAAGTTTCGATGATTATCAATCTGTGAGGAATTTAGCCTACAGATCTGCTTTTTCCTAATGTAGTAATGCATTCTGATCATTCTCCTTAGGTTAACTGAAAGATTCCCTCAATCACTGGTTATTACAGCTGACGATCTATTATATATATATATATATATATATATATATATATATTCTGTTAACATTTTTTAGAGTGTATAGTACACCAAAACGAAGTGGATCAATCGAATCATCATCAGCGAATGACTTGGCAAATTACTTAGCAAAATTAACTGATCTCTTGTCAAGTTTTCGTCTTACATTAGATATTGAAGTTCAGCATATGCATTCAGATATTCTAGCCAGCACTTATATACTCCTTAATTGGTATGAAGCGAAACGATCAAATGAAAAGTCCCCCACGGATGCTCAATTCGAATTACTTCAATCTTCTTTATTCAGTCATGCATTATGTTGTTTAAGCTTACTTACGCGTAATCCTAATATAAGTAGGACTGAAGAGTCTGTAAGTTTAATGAGTGATTTATTTACTATTCTTCAGTATAATGTTTTCCACAAATTGTATACTAGCGTATTTTGTATGTGTTTCCTTCCACGACTGTTCATTTTCACTGTTTAACTTGTTAATAAGTAATGAGGTAGTTGAGTGCATTCACCACTTCAGTTATCTTAAGAATTCCACTCATCTTATTAAGTCGGTAGCCGATGAAATCTCCTTGCGGGTTGGAGTTCGCTTAACGTTTGGCGTTGGCGGGATCTCAATCTGCCCACTACAAGAGGAATCTTATTCAATAGCTGTATGGCACACTATTGGAGGGAGCACTCGTTAATAACTATTATTTGATCTTTGGTATCTTCTTACTACCGAGTGATCAATGCTGAGGTTAGGCACAGGTTTAGCTTTTAAAAATATCGAAGCCTTAATGGAGCTGAAGATATTTTATCTAATCACCGCTTAGTTGAATTTTTAGTAGTCTTGACGTGATGTCATCCAACTCGTCACTGGCTCAACTTCTCACTCCCTTATTTCACTAATCATAGTGTTAATATCTGGTTCGCCTAGAACTTTAATTACGTGTAGTGTGTTGCACATATTTGAAACTTACCGGAATGCAGTCTTCTCGTTTATTTTTTGATTTACAAAGTGAGAAGTTTTATCGATTCGAGTCAAATAACAGTCTAAGTTCAACTACACATTTTATCAAAGTTTTGTGTAAAATAAAATCATTCTTTGAAACTGTAAACTTCCATAAGTTTGAGTTGTTACGACGTGTTATATTTGGTTAACGACCGTTTTTCTAGATGTGCCATATTGCTTGATATATGACTAGGTTAACGAAAATTTAGGGTTTTCCAGGTCAAATCATAACATCAGTTCTTGAAATCATTGGCTTTTTGGTCTAAACGGTGCCAAAATATGCACATTTCTTGGTTATCACCCACACAGGTGCCGTAACTAGTGATTGGTTAAGGATGTTGCACAATTTAGAGTCAATCTTAGGTAATCAGTTATGTTTGTTCTTTATTTTCCTTTTAATCATAAGTTAATTAACGTTACTGGCTTCCCATCCTTCGATCTCATTTACTCATTTTAATCACATTTCTCATGTTCGCTTTTCGATTACAGTAGGTATTGTTTCCCATTATATGCCTTTAATCTTATTGACTCATTGTGGTTTGTGATTGTGGACCCATATCTACCTGTTCAATATTTCATACTGATTAGGACAGATTTATAAAATGTTTCCTTAATTAAGTGTATTTCGATCACCTCTCCTGTGTTCACAACATTATCTGCCAAAATTACAAATTTGGTTCACACAGTAACTAAGTTCCATCTAGTATACTATGTTTATGCATCATTCACTGTATGAGTTGTGGAAGTGCTAAGTAATTTACATTATCTTATCAGACCACCGAGATGCAAATCTATCACTATTACATATTATGTTTATGTGTATCACTTTATGTGTATTTCTATCACAAATTATACTAACATTGTGCTGAAGTGCCTTTCGGAATGTCTGGGCGAATATATTACAACTAAATGATATATCTTGTGATCGAACTTAGACTTCCACTCATTTATCAACGTGCTAGTTTTCTTAACTCAAACCTATTAAGCCCACGTTGAAAATCAAAAGGCAGAGTAGAACAAAGAAATGTTTACTTCAATAAGTTTCAGATGTGTACAGTAAGCTGTAAGCTGATTAGAAATCACCAGTGTAATTTATTCAAGCCGAGGGCAAAAATTTATGTAATAGATTCATGGGACTATGTTAAATCAAGGCTTTTAAAAAGTTTGAAGTTTAATGATGGTATGGAATAACTTTAACTTCTTTGAGACTTTTTTATGGATTTCTACGAATAATCCTAATATTAAACAATTAAGTTGCCACTTCGTGGTAGCATAATTTTCATGGTACTTATCATTCTATATTCGTAAGTCATCATCATCATCATCATCAGCAACGTAGAACCGGGCACAAACGCCTGTAGGTTCAAGTTGCCATACCACAATAGCATTACGAGAATATTGAGGTAACGTATAGACAGAATACAAGAGAGAAGAGTAAGTAAAGATGTCCAGAAAATAACAATAGAATTTAAGATCTCGATGAGGTTAAAGAGTGAATACACTTGCGCCACTGTGACCGGTTCTGAGCCATATCACCTAGTGTCTCCAGCCATTTGTTGCGATCATCACGCGGACCCCAACCAGGTAGTCTACATCTACCTACATGGCTTAGACCAGTAGTCAAGGACTTCATGGACTGATGCCATGTTTTAGTTTGGCCGCCCCTAACCTTCTTCCATCCTACTTCAGCTCTAGCTAACATGGCGCGACGGGATAGACGGTGGTCGGGCATGCGCAATACATGTCCTAGCCATCTCAGTCGATGAAGGTTAATGACCTCTTCGACTGATTTACCGTGTTTCCCAAGAACCTTTTGTCTAACCTCACTATTACTAGTCCGGTTATTCCATGGTATACGAGCGATGTTCCGAAGATTCCTATGGTCAAATATCTGGAGACGACGCATATCTTGAGTTTTCATGGCCCACGTCTCGCAGCCATATGTTAAGATGGCGCGGATTGCTGCGCAGTACACCCGGCCTTTCGTTGAGACACGGATATCTCGTCTGCGCCACAAGTGCCGTAGATTGGCAAATGCCAATCGGGCTTTCTGGATCCGCGCTGAGATTTCATCAGACACCGACCCACCAGGGGTGATAAGACTTCCGAGATAAGTGAAGCGATCAACGCATTCAATTACTTCACTCCCTATAAATAATTTGGGGGAAGAAGCAGACCAGTCCTGGAGTAACATTTTGCATTTGGGAGGGGAGAAGCGCATCCCAAATATGCCTGCATTGTTACTCAACGTGTTCAAGAGACCTTGAATGCTGTGTGCATCTTCACCAAATATGACTATATCATCTGCATATTCTAAGTCGACGAGAGAGCCTCCTGGAAGGAGACTAATCCCAGAGGACTTAAAAGAAGTGAGAGAGATTTCTAACAGTATGTCTATGATGAAGTTAAATAAAAATGGGGATAAGGGGCAACCCTGACGGACTCCACTTGAGGATGAGGTTTCTCGTGACAATTCGCCATAAGCTCTGACTCGACCAGTGGTGACCGAGTAGAGAGCCTTTATAAGGTTAATGTACTTTTGAGGTAGGCTTTTTAATGACAAACATTGCCACAAGACTTCACGGTCAACAGAGTCGAACGCTGCTTTTAAGTCAAGAAATACAACTATAGTTGGGCGTTGGTACATATGTCTGTGTTCGAAGACCTGGCGCAGGGTGAATATGTGATCAATGCAACCTCGTCCAGATCTGAAACCAGCCTGGTTTTCTCGAGTCTGTTGTTCCCTAGTGTTGGTTAAACGTCGGATGATTATAGTGGCTAATATTTTAGATACTATATTAGTCAAACTGATTCCTCTGTGGTTATCACAAGAGGATTTCTGTCCCTTTTTGTAGACTGGAACAATCAGCGATCGAGACCAGTCAGATGGGATGGAGTTTAGTTCCCGACTAGATACTGCTTGGAAAGATGTTCAGGCAGCTGTGTCATCTACAATGATATCTATTAAAGACTTAAATCAACATGTCGAGAAAAATCAATGGATCTCAATGGCTTCTGTTGATTTAATAGACTCCCGAAGACTTATCCCATCGGGCTCCGAACACGATTATGAGCGACGAGTAATCAAGCATAAACTGACGAAAAGTCTGCGAAACGACCGTGAGCAGTGGTGGGTAACGAAAGCAAAGGAAATGGAAAAGGCAGCGGCGATAGGTAACACTAGACAACTTTTCAAGTTAATAAAAGAAACCGGGCTTAGAAAATCCAGCGTTAGTGAGACGATTTCCGAAAAAGATGGAACGCTTATTAGCTCTCAGTCTAGACGTTTAGAACGATGAGCTGAACACTTCAAGGAACAGTTTAGTTGGCCTTCAGCTACTCTAAAACTTCCCACTATTTCTGGTGTAAGAGTAGGCTGGAAGAAAGCTAGGGGCGGCCAAACCAAAACATGGCACCAGTCCATGAAGTCATTGACAGTTGGGCTGGGCCATGTTAATAGGTGCCGACTACCTGGTTGGGGTCCGCGTGATGCCCGTAATAAATGGCTAGAGACCTTGGGTGATATGGCTCAAAATCGTTGGCAATGGCGTAGGCGCATCCACTCCTTGTCTTCCTCCAAATTCTAAGTTTCTGAACTTATCATAATTTTCTCTCTACTGAATCATATTTTCTTAAATCTTATCTCCGATCTCTATTCCCTTCCATTAATACTAACTCTGTTACTACCTGCCTTACTCTGGGATTTGATTCAACAATTTAATCTCTATCTGCTAAATGAGGCATGACAACTTGAACTGACGTACGCATGTACCAAGTTATACGTTGTAACTGTCTGCCTGTCTAGCCAATCTAAGGCGAGGCAAAACAGCGGGTCCAGACGCATTATTCTTAGAGGTCTTTAAGGATGGTGATCTCACATTGACAACCAGACTGACTGATATTTTGACTAAGGTTTGGAAACTTGACGTAATTCTGTCTGACTGGTGTCGATCGTTAATCGTCCCAGTACATAAGAAAGGGTCAAAATCGTCCTGTAATAACCATAGAGGAGTTAGTTTGACTAATATAGTGTCTAAAATACTAGCTTCTATAATTATCAGACGCTTAACTGCAATTCGTGATCTCCAAACACGAGAAAATCAGGCTGGTTTCAGACCTGGTCGCGGTTGTATTGACCAGATATTCACCGTTTGTCAGATCTTAGAACACAGACATACTTTTCGGCGGCAGACAATAGTGGTTTTCCTTGACTTGAAAGTGGCATTTGATTCTGTAGACTGTGAAGTTCTATGGCAGTGTCTTTCATTGATAGGCGTGCCCCAAAAGCACACAAAACTTGTTAAGGCTCTTTACTCAAGCACTATTAGTCGTGTCAGAGCATATGGCGAACTGTCATCTAAACTTGTAACCTCAAATGATGTCCGTCAAGGCTGCCCACTTTCTTCATTTTTGTTTAATTTCATAGTTGACATACTGTTGGAAATTACACTTTCATCGTCTGACTTTTCAGGAATCGATCTCCTACCAGGAGATCCACTTATTGACTTAGAATATGCTGACGATATAGTTCTGTTTGGTGAAGACGCTGATACGATGCAGAATCTTTTAACAGCAATAAGCTCGAATGCAAGCATTTTCGGAATGCGTTTCTCTCCCTCTAAATGCAAACTATTGCTCCAGGACTGGTTTTTGTCAACACCTGAACTAAAGATAAGAAGTGAAGTAGTTGAGCACGTCGACCATTCCACTTATCTTGGAAGTTTGATTGACCCTAATGAGTTAATCTCTGACGAAATCTCAGTACGAATTCAAAAAGTTCGTTTAGCTTTTGCCAACTTACGTCACCTATGGCGCAGACGAGATATTCGTCTCTCAACGGAAGGGAGAGTGAACTGCGCAACAGTTCGCTCTGTCTTACTGTATGGGTGTGAGACGTGGCCATTAAGGGTAGATGACACTCGACGGTTGTTAGTTTTCAACCATCAATGTCTACGTAACATCGCTCGCGTTAGCTGGGATCACCGAGTAAGTAATAACGAGGTTAGACGACGGGTGTTAGGTAAATGTGGTAAATCAGTCGATGAGGTTGTGAATCTTCATCGACTGAGGTGGTTGGGACATGTGTTGCGTATGCCCAACCACCGTCTTCCTCGATGCGCAATGCTGGCTGATGTAGGAATAGGACGGAAGAGAGTTAGAGGTGGCCAAACGAAAACATGGCATCAGTCCATGAAGTCACTGACTGCCGGTTTAAGTCGTGTCGGTAGCTGCAGACTACCTGGATGGGGTCCTCGCGATTACCGTAACCAGTGGCTAGAAACACTTAGTGACATGGCCCAGAATCAGTCACAATGGCTCAGATATATTCACTCATTATCCTCCCTTAAATCATGAGCTTTAAATTATTCCATAGCTTTCTTTCAACGCTTCCTGAACCATATTCTATATGTTCACACTCCTTGTTATTATTATTATTATTTTATTTTATTGAAGTAACTTCTACTGATGGTGGTGGTGTTAATCTTGCGGTGCCATGGTGGTATGGCAACTTGAACCGATGCACACATCTACCAGGTTCTATGTTGATTGTACATACATGTACTGAAACCAGCCTGGTTTTCCCGAGTCTGTTGTTCCCTAGTGTTGGTTAAACGTCGGATGATTATAGTGGCTAATATCTTAGATACTATATTAGTCAAACTGATTCCTCTGTGGTTATCACAAGAGGATTTCTGTCCCTTTTTGTAGACTGGAACAATCAGCGATCGAGACCAGTCAGAAGGGATGGAGTTTAGTTCCCAGACTTTGGCTAATATATCAGTCAACCTGCACGTTAAAACTATGCCACCATCCTTGAAGATATCGGTAGACAACATATCAGGCCCTGCTGATTTCCCACGTTTCAATTTACTTATGACGTTTTCAACTTCACTGAGAGTTGGGGGACCTGTGTCAGTTTTCCATTCGGGTAGCTTGGAGATTGTGGGTAAGCTAAGCGTGGCTGGGGGCCAGTTAAACTGTTCCTGAAAGCGTTCTGCCCAGCGTTCTAATCTTCTAGATTGAGAGTAGATCAACGACCCATCTTTTTCGGAGATGATTTCACTAACTGCCGATTTTTTGATACCGGTGTCCTTAATAAGTCGGAACAGCTGTCTACTATTGCCTGCCGCTGCTGATGCTTCTATCGCTTTTGCTTTTGTTGCCCACCACTGTTCACGATCCATACGCAGACTCTTTGTCAGGCTACGTTTCAGTTGTCGTCGCTCTTCATCATACTCCGAGCCTGCTGGAATGAGTTTTCGAGCCTCCATCAGTTCCCTAGAAGTACTAGAGATCCAATGGTCTTTCATTGGATTGGGGTTAGATGCCAATAGCGCTGCTGCGTATACACCTGCTTTAAAATCATTCCAAGCTACTTCGGGGGAAACCTGTTGGTCATGGGCGACTAAATGCTTAGCCAAACCATTCCTAAATGCAATCTTCGCCTTCTCACTTTCAAAGTGATATCTAAAGGGTTTGCCCGATGTAACCTTTCTGCGACCAGTAAAACGCATAGAGATACGTGCTCTTACTAGGGCATGGTCAGAGTCTAGGCAAGTGCCCCAGAAAGAGCGGCAGTCCTCTATACAACCTCTCCAACGGTAGCTGATGCCGATGTGATCAATTTGTGTCCATCGTTGCGTAGATGTTGGAGGTCGCCAGGTTAAACAGTGTCTCGCCTTATGCTTAAAGTTTGTGCTAGCTAAGAATAAACGGTAGTCTGAACATAACTGCAACAGACGATCTCCGTTGTCTGTTCTCTGGGCTGGGATGCCGAGTAACCCACCTAGGTGCTTTTCAGCCTGATTTAGTCTACCTACTTGGGCATTAAAATCTCCTGCAATAATTACTATGTCTGAGTGCTTGGCTTTCTGAAGGAGGCTAGAGAACTTCGTATAGAAGTCGTCTTTCACTTCATCTGTGCTGCAATCAGTGGGGGCATAAGCAGAGACGACAAAAAGGCATCGGCGTGTGTCCCTATCTTTCCGAGTTCGTACTGAGCCATTTAGACGGACAGCACATAGACGACTGTCTACAGGGATCCACTCGAGAAGAGCCTGTTCTACCCGTAAGCTGAGTGCTATACCTACACCAGCGAGGCCACGTGAGCTAGCTGTAGGGTCTCCAGATAAACGAAGAGTGAAGTGTGCAGTTCCATTGCATTGACTAGGTGAGGTCAAACGGATGACCATGCTGGGATCCTGTATGCGTGTTTCGGAGACACAGCATACATCAATTGCAAGAGATTCTAATGTTTTAGCTAAGGCAGCCTGTTGACCGATTTGACACAGCGTACGCACATTAAAAGCTCCAACATGAAGTTTAGAGCGTGGCTTCAGGAGACCTGGTATGATAATTTGGGAACTCGGGTAATCAGTAAAAGTGGCGCGCATAGAAACTGTAGGAGAAGAAGTGTTACAAGTAGAGACCAGAGAGGGAGAACGTGTTTGATCATGAACAAGGTGAACTCGAGTGCTATTAGCGGTATGAGGGCGGTTATCACTTCCCGGTTGCCCACACCGTGGAAGGGTCATTAGTGAGGAACCTGAAAGAGAAAGAGGATTAGAGGAGGTCGTGATGACCTGAGAGTGTGATCGCAGTGCCCAGGGGACAGCTGTTTGAGGTCGGTCAAGTATATTAAGTGTTGCTCCGGTTGTCAGAAGGGGAGGCATCGGCCTCATGGCTTCCGAAGGAGCTCGGCTTTCACCATGAAACGTCATATTAGTCCTTCCAACTTCCAGGGCAGAGTTAGAATGGTTGTAAAGATTTTTATTCGTAAGCTGTTATTTAGCATGGTAGTTGTTTTACGGGATGGGGTTGCTAACCCCATGCCCAACCCTCCTTTATCCAGGCTTGGGACCGGCAGAAACCCTGTGGGGGCTCCAGGCGGAGTTTAACTCATCGAATAGTTTCCTATCATGTTGATATGTATCTGTTGTTGTCAACTGTTGAGTGTATAAAACCTTTTATTCCTTTAAATTTATAGGCTATTTTACAATCTATCAGTCTAATCATCTTCTTATGGAATCGTAACCAATCTACAGCGTTATTTACACGCCTTACCGAAACTGGTGTTTTGAACAATGTTTTCATTTTACTAACTGAATGCACTAAAGTAAGCTACATTTTCATGAATACAGATTATTTCGAAATTGAGCGAATAAACGTTTTTATCACATATAATCATTAATTCAGTGTACTTAATATGGATTATTGTGGTGAAATGTGAAAATATAAGAAGCGAGATCGAATGAGAGGTAAAATTTTTGACTTAGTTATGCTGCTTATATGTGAATAGATTGGGCAGAATTAGATATATCTATCTATTCAATTGAAATTCGATTACGCAAGTTACTGAAATGTAATCTTACAAATATTATAGTAGTTATCAGAAAAAAAATTTTAAAGGCAGGTCCGATTTTCCTTCTGTTTTATCTATTCAAAAAAAGTAAATAAGCAATCACCACTGGTTTTTTTCGCGGCGTTAAAATATCTTCAGTTATGTTATAGGCATTGAATAAATACAAGTTATCTTATGATTCTGTATCGTTACATGTTTCCGCTTTATCATTTACGCAACCATTGTTAACAGACCTAATTGAATAATGTATCCAATGTAATTAAACTTATTTCGTGTAAAGCTAGCCCTCTTCGTAGATTGTACGCATTATAGAATGGTAGTTTCTCTTTAGGGACCTGAGAAAGAAACTGCCTTTGAAAAGTCTTAATGACCCGTTATTGTGTCTACAGATTCCAAAAAACAATTACTTGAGGCTAATCACTGGTTTTTTTTAAAGTATTTTCTATATGTTAGCTTAGAACCGTTTAGGTGTTAAAATAGAATTAGGTTAAGTGGCAACAATTGTCCAAACAGTGACAAATGTTCTAGTAGTTTTTAGTAATGAATTGAGGATTAATAGAAATCACTAATTGGACCCTGAATAGAAATATCCACGATAAACCTTCAATTGAAAATAGAAATATTTTACGTAGATTTGTAATTCTACTGCAATAAAACTAACTTAGGATTATCGTAATAACCCTGACTTGTTTTGAATTGCAATGAACTGAAATGAACGATTCTACGAATTACGTGAAGTATTCAACGTCTTAGTTAGGCTTTGGATATCCAGCATTTTGCTGAGTTGTTCGAATTCATTAGGTCGGAAATGTCCGAATTCTCGTTCGAGTGAAGTTAAGTTATATTCAAACGACTTGGAAAAACTTTCTATATATCTAAAACTACTTAAGTGTGTGTCACCAGAAATAATAAGAATAACGAAAAACAAATGGTATGGCCTCATTATAAACTATTCATACAGAAACAATCACACATAAAATAGTGTGTAAACGAAACTCTTATGCTCACTTTGATTGTATCTTACACTCGTGAGTGAATTCGTTTAAATCGTACTCCGTTTAATTTATAAAATGTTGCAATTGTTTTTACTTGTTTAGTACTTTTGTAATCAAATAAACCTATTTTTAAACTATTCTATTATTTTTCTCAGATTAAAGATCGTGCAACACTTTGTCATAGTTTAATCAGCTTACTTGCAAAACTAATTATCAATTCTTGTCAACAATTGTGTTGTAATGTAGCACCACCACCGTTAACTAACAATTCCATAAATGTGAATAAATTGTCATTTCATCGTATAACAATAGATCTAGATGAATCAGCTGATCACTTTGTTAATTATTCAGAGAATATTTTGTCAAATAAGACGAATAATAATATGATCACTGAATTGATTCTATCTTACCATGAATATATATCACAATCATTCTGTTGGCCACAATTAGATATCCTACGGCAGTGGTTACAAGACGGTGAGACATATTCAAATGTAAGTTGTATTATATCATCGTGTCCGCCATTAAGCTGTCTCATGAGAAACATGAATTGTTAATTTCATTTTCAACCATAGAGTTCCAGGTTTGTATGTACTTCACCCACTTGTTTTAATTTACTGGTTAGATGTTTGCACTATTCATTTAATTCATATGGATTTACTCAGTTTTAATGCATACTACCTAGATTAAGGTTAGTGTGATACTCTAGCTATAATAGACGGAACAGGATTGAAACTTATGATTTTATGTTGGCTAACAAACATCTCAAAAAGATTTAAGAAGTACCGGTACCGTTCTATACATTCACCGTTCATTATGACTTCCGTAATGTTTGATTCAGTAGTTTCCCAATGACCGGTTACATATCTTCCTTCGTTTAAATTTGATGAGCTATGATGATGATGATGATGATGACTTCTAGCCACATACACTTCTGTACATATTCGATAGTTACTTACAGTAATGTTCCATTCTCTGCTTTTGACTTTTGGTTTGTGTCAGTCAACCACAATCAACGTTACACTTGATGCAAACATCCTTTAGCTTAAATCATATTATATACCACATCACATTATCATGACGTAATGCATGATGGTAAATACAGAGTCGAAACAGTTGATATCGAGATAGGCTAAACATTTAGAATACAGTTTGGCTAGATGAAATTAAAATCGTTTGTATGAAGCTATACTGTATTGATGTTGTATACAAGGACTTGAATTTATGTCGATTGCTAATTAACTATTGTTATTTTTTTATGTAGATGCATGGCAATTCGTTTGATGATAATTATTGTATGAAAGAAACACAGTCTATCCAATACGACTGGAGTAGTGTGCTTATCTTGGAGATGCAGTTTCTCTGCTTACTTCATGACAATCTTGGTGGTATGAAGCACCCATTAGTTTGTTTATTGATACAGAATTTTTGTATGGATAATGCTAGTCAAATGGAATTTCTTGTGAACTATTGGTGTTCGTCGTTGTATAATAGCAATACATCGGTTACTGATCAAACTTTAATGTCCCCGTTGCCAATGACTAGTGTATTAATCCAACAAGGTTTATTATCAACATGTCGAATTCAGTTAGCTGAAAACATTTTAAAGTTATACTGGCGTATTCTGGTTGCTGCTGAATGTATCAGTACATCAGGTCAGCCTATAATAGCACCATGCATCTTATACTCAAATCATTCTCAGAGTTTACGTTCATCGACATGGGTAAGTTACCCTAATATTTTTTTCGGTTAGAAACAATCTCTGACCATTTTACTTCTGTTTTTTTCTACAGTCATCTTATGGTCCTGTTGTGCACTCGGAGTTCTTTAACACCATATTAAATCTTGTCCAGTGTCAAATACATTGTTGTTCAATACTATTTCAACGTCATGGATTTAAATCATTCAAAGGTGTTCCAGTGTCAGGATCACATATAACACCAACTAAATGTGGAATAGCTTGTCCATCTACCACATATTCATCTCCATTACCCAAGACAACCACAACATTAGTGATGAGTAATAAGCCAAGTAATGACGTGCCAAGTCCACATCCACCTAGCATAGTATCAATGGAGCTAATTTCTGGGTCAGAAACAAATGGATTAGAGCTTATTTGTCTTATACGACATCTTGTTATGTCACTTAGTGTGCTAATGGTTCAGTTGCCCACTCTTGGAAAGATCTCTTTAATGACAGTGAGTTACATGAATTTTTTAATCTTTCTTTGTTTTGTTAATGAAATCTAATAATTTATAACACCCAAGGATATCATATATATATATATATATATATATATATATATATATATATATACTGTATTTCTGTGTATACATCGTTGGCGTTATTGGTTTTTATTCTAAAAACTGAACTCTAACTCTGCGAATTGTATGAATTGTGTACAGTCTGTTGATTTGCAAACCACTTCCATCATTATCAACACTCCAGCTAGTATGTCAAAGGATAACACTTACTCTGTAAAAGCTAACAATATCTGTAGAACTATGACTTAATGGTTAAGACACTTGACTTTCAACTACCATGTTTCAAATTCTTACCTGACTGTTAATATTTTGCTATTATCACCAGATTTCGTACCTAGAGTGGATTAAAAGCCTCGTCAACACAAGTTTGTTCATATTTACATATTATTGATATTAAAAATCGACATAATGCTGAAATACAGTTCAATTAATGTGATGAGAGTGAACGTCATTGTCAAAAATACGAATTCTATGCCTATCAATCTAAATAAAACATGATTTTATTCTCAGTATAAAAATACTATTATTTTGTTTTACCTTTTCGTACTGTTACATTGTTTATTTCTTCTTTTAGTCTGATGAATTAAAATACGTGAAAGTTCATGTTCACCTTACATTTAATAGTCCTAACTTAAGTGACAATTCGACCGTATTAACATTTGGTGTTCTAATTACCTTAGCTAACTCATTGGGTAGTTTATCTTTAAAAGTGAGTCTCTCATTTTTGTTGTTATTCTTTTTCCCTCTTTTTTGCTATTTCGACTCATTTTATGTTTATTGTTGAATATATATTATATAGACGTATACATGATTAAAATTATTCTACATAATGATTCTAAAGTAAAGAAGTAAGTTAATAATCTCTAATGTTTTTAAATGCTATATATATATATATATATATATATATATATATATATATATATATATATATATATATATATATATATATATATATATATATATATATATATATATATATATATATATATATATATATATATATATATATATATATATATATATATATATATATATATATATATATATATATATATATATATATATATATATATATATATATATATATATATATATATATATATATATATATATATATATATATATATATATATATATATATATATATATATATATATATATATATATATATATATATATATATATATATATATATATATATATATATATATATATATATATATATATATATATATATATATATATATATATATATATATATATATATATATATATATATATATATATATATATATATATATATATATATATATATATATATATATATATATATATATATATATATATATATATATATATATATATATATATATATATATATATATATATATATATATATATATATATATATATATATATATATATATATATATATATATATATATATATATATATATATATATATATATATATATATATATATATATATATATATATATATATATATATATATATATATATATATATATATATATATATATATATATATATATATATATATATATATATATATATATATATATATATATATATATATATATATATATATATATATATATATATATATATATATATATATATATATATATATATATATATATATATATATATATATATATATATATATATATATATATATATATATATATATATATATATATATATATATATATATATATATATATATATATATATATATATATATATATATATATATATATATATATATATATATATATATATATATATATATATATATATATATATATATATATATATATATATATATATATATATATATATATATATATATATATATATATATATATATATATATATATATATATATATATATATATATATATATATATATATATATATATATATATATATATATATATATATATATATATATATATATATATATATATATATATATATATATATATATATATATATATATATATATATATATATATATATATATATATATATATATATATATATATATATATATATATATATATATATATATATATATATATATATATATATATATATATATATATATATATATATATATATATATATATATATATATATATATATATATATATATATATATATATATATATATATATATATATATATATATATATATATATATATATATATATATATATATATATATATATATATATATATATATATATATATATATATATATATATATATATATATATATATATATATATATATATATATATATATATATATATATATATATATATATATATATATATATATATATATATATATATATATATATATATATATATATATATATATATATATATATATATATATATATATATATTCTTTGAATCAGTGTTTCAAAGTATTACATGACCGTATGAAGGCCTTTTTACTAAGAACTAATTTATGTACATTATTTACGAGTTACAGTCTATGTTCGAGAGGTAGCGATGCTTTTCGTTTTTGCATACCATAGTTGAACATAGTTCGAATCTGCCTCTTAGTATAAGTGAAAGTCATATGCCTCGACCACTGAGTTTTCACACAACTACTGATCTTTATTGGATATTTTTATCACTATTTTCATTTTCACTGAGAATAACACTGAAACAACATTGTGTTTTAAAAAATTTAATAAAACTAATTATATTTTAGTAGTCTGATGGTCTTATTGTTAAGCAAACTAGAAAACATTATCTTTTCGGGGTATTTTTCGCTACCTTCTTTCTTTTACTGTCTTTCCTTTATTAGTATTACATTGAGTCCGTTTTTTGTATTTCTCCCATTTTCAGTTAAGTGGTGCATGGAAGTCATCCCAGTCAAACGAATCGGTAACAGGGAGAAGAGAACGTGAACTGTGGTTAGTACAATGTGTTGTTTGCCATCTTTATTTATTGTGGTTGTTTTTTTTTTCAGTTTCTTCACTCATTGACTACCTCTCTCTAGTTCGAATATGCTACATAAATTACTTATATTATTACATTGAGTCCGTTTTTTGTATTTCTCCCATTTTCAGTTAAGTGGTGCATGGAAGTCATCCCAGTCAAACGAATCGGTAACAGGGAGAAGAGAACGTGAACTGTGGTTAGTACAATGTGTTGTTTGCCATCTTTATTTATTGTGGTTGTTTTTTTTTTCAGTTTCTTCACTCATTGACTACCTCTCTCTAGTTCGAATATGCTACATAAATTACTTATATTATTACATTGAGTCCGTTTTTTGTATTTCTCCCATTTTCAGTTAAGTGGTGCATGGAAGTCATCCCAGTCAAACGAATCGGTAACAGGGAGAAGAGAACGTGAACTGTGGTTAGTACAATGTGTTGTTTGCCATCTTTATTTATTGTGGTTGTTTTTTTTTTCAGTTTCTTCACTCATTTGTATACAGTTTTATTGTTATAAAGAATCAGTTAATTATACTTGTTCAAGTCGTTTTGTGGAGATTGATTTTAACTTGTTGGTTGTACTCTCAATTGAACTGTTCTTGAATCAGTGTTTCAAAGTATTACATGACCGTATGAAGGCCTTTTTACTAAGAACTAATTTATGTACATTATTTACGAGTTACAGTCTATGTTCGAGAGGTAGCGATGCTTTTCGTTTTTGCATACCATAGTTGAACATAGTTCGAATCTGCCTCTTAGTATAAGTGAAAGTCATATGCCTCGACCACTGAGTTTTCACACAACTACTGATCTTTATTGGATATTTTTATCACTATTTTCATTTTCACTGAGAATAACACTGAAACAACATTGTGTTTTAAAAAATTTAATAAAACTAATTATATTTTAGTAGTCTGATGGTCTTATTGTTAAGCAAACTAGAAAACATTATCTTTTCGGGGTATTTTTCGCTACCTTCTTTCTTTTACTGTCTTTCCTTTATTAGTATTACATTGAGTCCGTTTTTTGTATTTCTCCCATTTTCAGTTAAGTGGTGCATGGAAGTCATCCCAGTCAAACGAATCGGTAACAGGGAGAAGAGAACGTGAACTGTGGTTAGTACAATGTGTTGTTTGCCATCTTTATTTATTGTGGTTGTTTTTTTTTTCAGTTTCTTCACTCATTGACTACCTCTCTCTAGTTCGAATATGCTACATAAATTACTTATATTATTACATTGAGTCCGTTTTTTGTATTTCTCCCATTTTCAGTTAAGTGGTGCATGGAAGTCATCCCAGTCAAACGAATCGGTAACAGGGAGAAGAGAACGTGAACTGTGGTTAGTACAATGTGTTGTTTGCCATCTTTATTTATTGTGGTTGTTTTTTTTTTCAGTTTCTTCACTCATTTGTATACAGTTTTATTGTTATAAAGAATCAGTTAATTATACTTGTTCAAGTCGTTTTGTGGAGATTGATTTTAACTTGTTGGTTGTACTCTCAATTGAACTGTTCTTGAATCAGTGTTTCAAAGTATTACATGACCGTATGAAGGCCTTTTTACTAAGAACTAATTTATGTACATTATTTACGAGTTACAGTCTATGTTCGAGAGGTAGCGATGCTTTTCGTTTTTGCATACCATAGTTGAACATAGTTCGAATCTGCCTCTTAGTATAAGTGAAAGTCATATGCCTCGACCACTGAGTTTTCACACAACTACTGATCTTTATTGGATATTTTTATCACTATTTTCATTTTCACTGAGAATAACACTGAAACAACATTGTGTTTTAAAAAATTTAATAAAACTAATTATATTTTAGTAGTCTGATGGTCTTATTGTTAAGCAAACTAGAAAACATTATCTTTTCGGGGTATTTTTCGCTACCTTCTTTCTTTTACTGTCTTTCCTTTATTAGTATTAACATTGTTTTATCACCCACCTTATTTAAACTTTGTTTCTGAGACCAAAATTTCAGTGTGAACTTGGCTATTAATTATTCTTACTAGATCACCTTAAATACATACGGAAGCTAGACTCATAGTTGTTAATTTGTATGTTTCCTACTAAAATTTGAACCATATTTAATGCCTAACGTGATTATGTACTTGAATATTAAGTAACTTATGTCATTAACATTTTCAGTTTCTCACTACGTGTATTATACTCAACTATTTCAGTTGTTTTTCTGTTCATTTAATGGATGAGTGCTACTTGTTAGAGTGTAACTTTAAACAAATATTTCGTTTCAAGATCTATATTTAGCTATATTTGTGTTTTTACATCCAGCGTACCTAGCTGGCCTACACTTGACATGTTCGTAACTAACAGTTGTGGATGAATCTTATCCGCTTGACATGAAATCTTCGGTGAATATTACATTTTAATATATAGCAGCCATTCAATGAATGAACTGAAAAGTAACAGATTGTGTTTGTTATAACGCTGTGAAAAATAGATACGTTGTAAAAAACCGGCTATTGATTTGCTCTTAACATTATTTCCAAACTGAAAACTTATTAAACGAACGATTGTTCAGTTGTTAGATAAGTGTACATGAATGTATTTGGTCAAATAAGTTATGATATCTTCTGTATAGGCAATACTTTACAATTGGTAATTAGTGTTCATGTAATACGTTACGTGGACATTTTTGACAAAACAACTTATTATCATAGAATTGTATGCAATTCACGGGAATATTTAAACTATTATTTCATCATATGAGTATGGTTATTTGAAAAATTCCCTGAAGTACCATTTTAAATAAAACATGTTTATTATCTATGTATTTTGTACTATGATTTTCATTCGTAGGTTTGCTGAGACAGACATTTCCTCATAGATCCGTGTACAAATTTGTATCAGTCTGAACACCTCTTCAACATTAGCACGGTGAGGTTAAATTAACACAGTGGAATAGTAAATGTGTCGAAGTAATAGTAATGTAAAAGTGACTAAACATTGAACTGTACCATTAAGGTGCCCCATGCTATCACAAAATAGTTGTTAAGTGCCTGTTAGTTCTCACTGATATCCAACCGAGATTAATCTGTGACGAATACTTTCAACAAAACTGAGTAGTGCTATTTGAGATAAAAGAAAGAATTTTATGTAACGAAATTATGAAACAATAATGAAGTTTAAGACTTACAGAAAGATGAAGAGTGAATGCTTCACTACTACCGTGGTCGATTGTAAAACATGTTACCGATAGTTTTTTTCTCCCTATATACAGTCATTGTTTAATGACAATCATTTCTTTTTGTTTGTTTCCCTGTATCTTTATTTAGGTGTTTGGTTCAGCGTGCTTATGAAATGGTTCTCTCAATAATTTTCTCTCAAGCCACCATACTTTTGACAAATCCATCTACCCGACTTATCGACAAACAACTACTAATGCGTGAATTAACCGCTGAATTGGTTAGTTTTTTTTATTCCACAGTTTCGTTATGAATCGTCGGATGACTGTCGTTTTAGTAGGATGGGATAAAATTAGTTTCATGGATTTATCAGAATATGGCACGACTTAATAAATCCATCAATTGGTGGCTTCAGCCTTCTTTGTATGCTGAGACCATCTTGTGACTTTAAGTTACTTGCCTTAGAATAAACTGGAATATTGCAGTTGTATTAACTCTATGTCTGCCTTTATATTATGAGCTTCACACTTATTGCTTAACTTTCTTCTCACGAATCATTTCTTCCTACTGGAATTGTATTATGTATACTATAAATATTACCATTACTTTGACATTCATCGTGTTGTCCTGAGAGGTACTTATCAAGTTGGATTGATGCATATCTGTATTTGATTATATACTGTAGCTGCGTTACTGAATGTATGATTAGAATATTCATATATATATATATAGTGAATTACTTTGCCAATTTATTATAATAACAGGTTATCTCTTACGCGATTGTCACTGATCTATTTCTAAATTTTTGCAGAACCTCACTCTGGCACAATCACTTTATTCAATTTCGATGTAAATGAATCCTTATATTTGTTTACCGAGATAAATTTCGTCATCTTTCACAAATATTGTACATGTGGAAATGTACATTTGATTTCTGTTTTATATCTTCTCTTCGTCGAAAGTATCTTTTTTGAAATAATCTGTCTTCTTTTAACTGTACAAGATGGCAACACAATTTGAAGTTTGTTTTATACCACTTATTAATAGGCATAACCACATATACATAATCGTTGTGCATTTTTCAAAAAGTGAAAGTTAACTTCCTATCATATTTTATAATTCGGCATTCTCTTCTTATTGATTATTCATAATAGGAAAAAGATAAGTTATTGGTAATAATTTAAAATAACACGTAAGGTTTGTCATTAAAATTTTCATTTTTCGCTCTCATGAAACGCAGAGTCAGCACTCATTTACGAAACCCTTTGCTAGTTAGTTGTGCGACATATGATTTAAATTTTGTTGTTTTTTTATTTATGATCGTATACAGTCATAAGTAAAAAGATTTCCCTTTTTCCAATAAAACCGAATGGTTCTACGTCAGTCGTTATATGGTTTATAGCTTGTCATAAGAAAACGACTATATTACTGAACATTACAGTAGATATATATGATAGGTGTTGGATTATAGCTGGAAAGTGGAACTCAGGACGAGTGTTCTGTTCTATTTGGGACTGTCTTTTAAACGAGCTTACTTCTAAATGCCAACGTACGTACTGGAACCCAAAGTCAGTTCATTGCGTGTTAAAAGCCATGACGTTAATCAACTACTTTGCTTAGCCCAAGCATCCATCCTTGTGCAGCGGATATATCCACAACAACATCAATATGGCGATACATTCTCTTCTAATTTGTATATATGTCTATATCCGTTGGAGAGGGCTGGTATTCCTGGGTCGTCTGCTTTGCAGTTAGACAGGGTTGGCGTTTTTTTTTTTACAAAGTAAACTGAGTTTGAGTTTTGGCCTAACCATCAACGCGGATGCAAGTGTGTCGTACTGGTAAGTTCGAAGTTTGACCTCAAGTGCGTCCTAGATTTCACCTGTCAGCTACAATCCAACCCTCATCGATATTCTTTTGAAATGCCGCTGTATCGAGGGAGTCCGCTTATAGTGCACATATAGCTAAAAAAACTTATTAATTACAGTCTATTACTTCATCAACGAGATATTACAAATAGGTACAAACTATATTTTTGGTTTTGCTCAATTATATTTGTTAATCCTCGGTTCCATACTTATTATATCTCAACAGAAAGCATGTCATTCATTTGGTATCTGTTCACGTCGTACTTCATCTATTGGACATTCTACAACTAATACCGTTATATCACGAAGTCCGAGCAGTCGATCTTCGAGTACACATCTACGTTTAAGCTCAGCATCTCCGCAAACACCTGTTTGTAACTTAGGTAGTTTACGGAATACTGCTTCTGCTTTTATTGCTTCAACTATACCTTTGACAGATTCTTCCAGCTTCGGTTTTGATAAAGCTGCTAGTCGATTTGTAGAGCTATCACGTTTTACTTTGTAAACTGTATATGCATACTTGTAAAACTTTCCAAATGAATTTTTTTATTCATTTGTATATGTTTTACCCTACACTTTTTGGTATAAATGTATATTATCATGTCTACTTGTCTTTTTATTCAGCCTTATCATTTTTATCTAAGAATAAATTGTCAGCAAAATTCTTCATAAAGTAGTTTATCTTCTAGTGTTACAAAGTCAACGTATAAAACAATCTAAGGAACATAACAAAAAGTAAACTAAAGTGATATTTCCAAATACATGCGTGTTTGAAATGATAATTATGTGCTAAAACTAAAAGTGAAGCAAATTCATTCAACAAAGTTCATTTCATTAATAGCTTTAATGCGTTTTCAGTAGATTCTTTGAATAACTTTAAAGTCAGAGCGTATGTTCGTTGAGACTCAACAACATTATGTGGAGTGATGGTTTTTAATAGCTGCATATTTTCTAGTTTACTCGGTGCTATGAAGATACATTTATTATAGTCAAGGTACATCGTCAAAATGCATGTGACAGCATATTCCAGCTTAGTTTTTTAATGATAAAAGGAAAGCGATTTAGTGTTCGAGTCAGAGTGCATCTGTTACTTCTTTGAAGTATATGTAATTAATACTTTTCACTTAAATGTCAATTATTCCAGCTATTTTGTCTCAGTATAGCTGTCGTCTGATCGCTCACATCGATATCTACAGGAACATCAGCTTCACATTGCATAATGTAACATGTTCATTTGGTCATTCTGCAAGTTGAAAAATTATTGAATTATAACTCTCAAGACGTGAGACTTTCTATACATTGCGCTTTAGTTTCATTGCAGTATTATTTGATTTTCTGTTCTGTTGCCTCCTAACACTTTGAACTGTTCACTAAAATAATCAAAAAGACGACATGAGCATGGATCTTTATTGGCAGACTAGTATATATACATATATATATATATATATATATATATATATATCGCTAAGTTTCTAGGCCACTAGATAATTCCTTTACACTAGTAGCATTCATTCGCGTGTTTATGACCTCACTGTTTAAGCTTTACGCAGTAACTGCTGACATACTAACCTATCATTCTGAAATATAGTAAAATGAATCCCCAGGAACCGGTCAGCGAGAATTTAGGTATTTGCCCTGTAGTATTGTCAATCGAAGAAATAATTGGGTTGCTCAACACGTCTTCCGATTTCGTTGCCACCATCGGATAATTGCTGATTTCCTGAAATGTGCTATGCTATTTCTAAATAAGTGTTTCTGTGAGTATATCACTCTTACGTTGTAAGCATGTAAGCGTGTTTTATTTGTAAAACGAGGAAAGAGCATTTCATCTTACTTTATTTTTTTCCACTAAACATATGGACACTTTTTAAACGAGAGTTTTCTTAAAATGTAACTTGCATTATACCAATATTTGTAGAGAACTGTTTAAGTTTCTTTTAAAATTTGCCTTCTTTATATACAGATCGGCCGCATACTGTAATTTATTACATCTACTGATATATACACTGACAATACCCAAACATTAGTTATTCATTAGATTAATTTTATGAGACTTCACTTACTATCCAGTTAGTCGGTGAATATTCAATAAGTTTTACAATCACTTGGTCATAATTATCACAGACTGTCGTAGATTGGTTGGTCCAGGTTACCACACATCATAACGTGATGAAAATTAAGGTTGTAAAGATGACAGTAAAGGAAATACCTGACGTAGAAAATATTACTCAAAAAGAGTGAATCCACAGAATATAAGATATAAACTTCTGAAACTTATTATCTACGGGGAAACAGTGTAAATTCACCTGTACTATCGTTACCAATTGTCATCTCTGTTACTCAATATATCTAGTTAAGGCTTAGTTAAACAACTGATTGATGTAGTAAATATCACCACCGTTCTTTCATTGTGAAACATTCAGGTGGATTTTATTGTTTTTGATATGATGAAAAGATACTCGAAGAAAACGAAATGTCTCAATTTCCATCTAACTTTTCTTTTTCGAATACACGAAATGAAATATTTAAAAAGCATCAATCAAACTTACGATTCCCGTATTTGTAGAATATTTAGTTTCAGATACGATTATATTTCCATATGTAAATATCAATGAAACTCAATCAAATTAGACCTTGCATACAATATAACAAATTTCTAAATACAATTCATGTGAGAATATTCATTATCTATGTATCATATTACTTGTAAACATTTTCAATATGAATCAGTATTGCAGTCATATAAACTTGTTAGTTTAATGCTAAAGATTTCATTGGCTTTCTTAGATGAAATCACTAACGAAAATTCCATAAATGGAAAAAATATGCAATAGATCAATAGTAATGGTCACAAACTTTAAAGTGGAGTAATACAAGTTAGAGTCTCATGTAAAGCAACAATTTCAGCAAGATTGTCGGTACTCTTTATTGATGACTGCTAGATAACCTGAAATATAAATCCAGGGCTTTTTGACACAATAACATTGTACATGCGTTAATAACACAGATAGACTAATAGCTGTATTACAAATTGTATGGTAAAATTCGGACAGTGTTAAATAAAAGTAGAAAAAGAATATTAGTAGTTCAATACTCAGTGACTAATTAATATATGTGTAAGTGCATATGGTGAATGTATTGGATTTTGTTATAGAATTTATCTTCACGTAATTTCAAGTTATCCGTCTCAAAGTGGGTCAACAGATTAGAAACAATTACCTATTTGCTTATTGGAACTTTAATCCAAATTCCAACGGATAGTTCCATAGTAGTTGAATGTTACTTATATGCAAGTCATCAAGAACAGATTCTATAAGTAAAAGTTAATGACTGGATTTTAAATTGGCTCCATTTTTCTCGAGCTTAAATAATAGCAAAAAACATTAATGTTGAGTATGGAAATATCAATATGAATCAAGTGATTTAAATGTTATTTGTATTCATCGCAGATGGATCTCAGTTGTGTCTATTAAAAAAACATAGGGAATTTGAAATCCGTTTAGTTGTAGTATTGGACTCCTTTGCAGTGCACACGACTCTATAGGGTAACTGGATCCAGGAGCTTCAGCATTTAACTACTAACACTAGTAGGTCAGCGTCCAGTAATAGTATCTCCATTTCATTCAGTTTGGAATACTGTGTATTACTCAATGCTATTTGTGATAACAGGCTTACTCCTGATAAGTGTGAGCTCCATCAGCCACGACCTTTCACCAAAGCACCTTTAGGCTAGTCATGAGTGAGCTGATCATAGTAGCTGGGTTAATGTTTTTGTGTGGGAAATGGTACTTAATTTTGTTGGTCGTATTTGTCGTGACTGGTGGCGTTTTGACATCTGGAGTAGGATAGTTATCCCCAATGCAATTAAACAATCATCTTGAGGTATCTCAAAGTTAAGATACTAACATTGGATGTCAGCTCACTGGTGCTAGGAGATTAAAGTTTACAGCAAAATTTGGAGATCGTGGGTTTGAACTTCTTGAAGGATGACAGTTTTATATTACTGAGTTCCGTACTAGGACGCAATAAATGTCTTGTATCCCATAGTTTTTAATTGCACCCAACCGACATCATTCTGTGACGAATATAGATAACAATATTAAATACCATTCTCCATAAAACCATCTCAAATTTGATTTGATATATAGTTAAAAAACAAATAAATGTATGTATGCAGATCTTGTGTGAAAACCACTGTCTGTACCTTTGTAAGCTGTAGACAATTTGTTTAATAGCTGCAAATTGAACTTGTTACAGAGTGCATTGATTGTTCTCCTCACGTTACTCATAGTATGGTAAGCATAGTTACTGAATTATTTAAAACATTAATTCCTTAATGAAGTATAATGATTACAACAGATGGCTCTTACATCCTGCGGGGATTATTCTGTAAGTGAACCACTATTTCGGAAACTAACTACCCAAGTAATTAACGGTTAAAAGAACTTCTGTTATTTTATAAAATCGACAAATTCCTAACTCATCATTAAACGTTATTACGTATGCATACATGCCTATGCAGTGTACGTTACTTGTGACCAATAACAGGATGAATTTATTCCAACTTCAGTACGTGGATTATTTTATACAGTTTTTTTATAAAGATTTTTCCGTCTTCTAGAATTCTTCAACTGTCGAACATAAAAAAGATAATAAATATCGCAATATGTTAAACAGAAGCTATCTGATTTATGCACAAAGTGCGGATATTTATAGATAGTTTGTACAGAAGTTATTCATTCTAGGGATGTTATATCTTTCTCGCCAGACGGTTCCAATAACGACAGATTGAATGAACACTGTTTTTAGCATTTTGTGATATTCTGTAAAATTATCAATGACTTCCTACAGTTTATATCATTATATTTGATACTTATATTCATAATTGATTAAGTACGTCAAAGATTGAAGTTAGCAGGGTATTAATAAAAATCGGAGAGCACTGGACAGCTGTTTCGTGACTGGTGAAGTTCATACTTATCAGAAGTGAGACAGTTATCACCGATTTTAATGGATGATTGTCGTATTATATATCACAAAGTGATTAGAGTTGGGACTCTACCACTGGATGCCAGCCAGCCCAATGGTGCAGAGGGTTAGGTGTTTATCAACCTGAAGCTCCTAGGGCGGAATCAGGGGTTCGCACTACTGAAGAGTTTGGTACTAGAACTAAATGTCTGTCCAGTGCTCTCTAGTTTTCAATAATACCTTGCTAATATAAATCTGTGATGCATTCAATCAAAAAAAATACCAATCTTCACGAAAATCCATCTCATTTCAATTCTATTTATTTCATTTTGTTAATGAATATAAAGCAAATCAAAATTACCAACTGGTATTTTGATTAAAAACAAAAAGAAAAATATAAAAAAACAACGAGAATAATGAAGAAACAATCAAAAAATCGAAAAAAATTTCCAAAACTCAATATTATTCTAACTTATAATCAAATTAATTGACAATGTTAAAGAGAAATAAAGATAGAAAGTAAATTACATCAACATGAAATTTGATATATTTTAGATTAATCTCATTATGTAACTATATACGCATGCCTTCATGCCTTCATTCATTCATTTTCTTTTCTTCTCTACATTTTTTAATATCGTTCCAGAATTATTGCAAGTCATTTATGCCTACTTAAATAACACCGTAAAATATGCATTAAACTAAGCGAATTTGAGTTAAACTATTGTTTCAATAAGAAATTAGAGAAACAAATAATACAATAAAACAAAATAATTGTGTATAGATGATTTAGGATAATGCATACATCCAATAAAAGTAAAGGTTAAGTAATTTGATATTCTAATTAATATCTATTAAATTACACTATATAAGTAGTATGTATTCAGTTAAAATGAACTATTCAGCGTAATCATTTAATATTTAAAGATGAATATTTGGCTTAAAAATATCATTTCATAACTAATATAATGAATTCAACTATTTCTAATATCAAAAATAATATTGAAAATAATGAAAGTAAATGTAATTCATCATTATCATCTTCATGTAGAATAACAGATTTATGTGCATGGTGTCAAAAACCAAATCGTCAAACGTATAAATATAATTCATTACATCAATCAGTTAATGAGATAAATTACGCTAAACATGAAATAAAACCTGTACCAGTATGTTGTTCTCAAATATGCTTTGATAATTTACGTCGAGCTTATTTTAAAAACCGTCGACATCAATTAAATCAAGAATTATTAGATGAAATACCAGCAATGGCTATCTCTGGCAGATTACCATATACATCAGATTCGGATAAGGAGAAACTGTTTGATGTTGGTAGACAGTCGGATTTATCATATCGTTCAACTACTGCTACCACTACCACTACAAATAATATATCGTCCATTAGCATTATTACTACTAGTACTATCACTACTACTACTAATACGACTAGCAGAATATCATCGAATAAACAATTACATAGTCAACAGTTTGATCGACAATTTCATTCATCACAAGATACTTTTCAAAATCATATACCTATTGTAAATAATTCTCATCTTAAATCAAAGTCTATAACAGAAGAACAAAATTATGATTTAGTTTTGAATTTACCACTCTATCCACAATTGAACAGTTGTTCTATAAACAAGGAAGATATTGAAATATCTACACAATTATATGAATATTTTATGCAACGTATAAATGTTTCTCAATTTGTAAATAATTTTGTGAACGCTATAAATATTGATCATATTCCTATCACTACTATGACTAATTCAACAACAACAGCAAGAACAACAATAAACGATGATAATAACAGTGAATACGACATCAACATACATTCCATGCCTGTGGATAGCCTTCAATCGAATGTAATCAATCCAAATGTAGAATATGATAATCAGTTGAATGATTCTAGCATGGAAATGATGAATTTAATCAAACAATTAATGAATTATACAAATGAAAATGATACTATTCATAATAATCAGTATGATATGAATTGTTTTAATCAATCATTCATTATTCCAATACCAATACCAATATTTAAAACAGCACCAGATTTATTAAATGTTCTACATCGATATGGTTATCATTCAATTGATTCATGTAAATATTATAATAATAAACTGAATATGAAAGATGCATCAACTCAAATAAATAAAATTATATTAGATGACAGTATAGAAAATGACAATGACAATGATGATGTTGAACAGAATAAAACTAATGAATATATTAAATTAGAATTTATTGAAAATATACATGAAAATACTGAAAATGCATTAGATTTAAGTTTATCAAGCAAAACGATAAATAATCAAATAAATGAACATTTTACAAAACGACAAAAACAACAATCATTGAAGAAACAACAACAAAGATGTCATAACAAACGTTGTTCATATAGAAAACAAATTAGGAGATTAACATTTTCAGGTATCTATAGATTAATTCATCCTGTAACAAAACATTGTTATACAGTCAGAATAATACCTATTAGACAGTAATAAATATGTAAAATAATTGAATATGTAAATAGAAGTACATTTAAACAGTTTTGGCATATCTAATGTACATTCATTCAGTATTGAATAGTTTGTTATAATGAACTAATTTTACATTATAAAATACTTCTAAGATATTTAATGTTCTATATGTTTAAAGTAATTCAGTGTAATCTAAGTTTTTTGTGCATCTATTAGTTAATAACACTTAAGTTATTCGTAATTTTGCTAATGTTCACTAAGTGCATTGTAAAAACGAAAAAAAAAACACTTTCAGTCACTTTTTCTTTCACTTAAGCAATGATTATTGTATAATAAAGTGTAGTTTCATTAATGATTTCATTGATGATTTCTAAAAGTACCAAAAATTATCTGTTGTGAACATATTCAGAATACATAGAATAGAAATGCTTTAGTGAAAAAAGAAACATGAATATACAAAACGTTTGAGTTTGAAATGAAATCTTTACTCATAACATGTAGACTTAACTCAAATAAATGAAAAAAAAACGATCGAATATGTTTTGGAATCTTCTTGCTGGTTTGATATGGAGTGTAATTGATCAATCTCTAGTGCGATATGTGCATCCTGAACGGATTACCTCGACACATCTGAAGTTCACAAGTATGATTGTGGCTGGTAAGTGGAATCTATGACGCGTGATTAGTTTTATTTTGGACTCGTCACCAGGAGGCGTTTGTATTACAGTGTTGATTTTTACCCTGGGATATGGTACAAACTGAGTCTGAGTCCCAGTGTAAGCGTAAACATTGGAATGCAGGTGCATACAGCTCATAAGTCCTAAATAAGACGGAACGAGCATCATAGATTCCATTTGTCAGTTACAAATTCAAATTGAATCAGTTCGCAAGTGTTAGATAAGACAAACATTGTGAACGTTTAAAACTTTATGATTAACCTCAGAAATAACTGGTGATGGTGAATTTTGGCATTGAGTCAAATTAATAAATGATCTGCTTTGCTATACAAATTTGACAACGTTGAGATGTACTACTATGATTAACGATACTGTCAGAAGTTTATTTGTAACATTCAAATGTCTTGATGCATGATACATGCAGAAAGTCAGTAAACTATAATAGTTTTTGTACTGTATATATCCTTAATAAATTAAGTAAAAGCGCTTCTCAGTTAATGATAACCTACGTATAAGGAAATCAGAAAAATATGAGCTTAATCCCAATTGGTGTTGCACTCTTCCATTATTAAGGTGCATCAAAGTGACAAAGTTTCCAGTTCTCACTAGTTTAACATCCGATATCTATTTGAGAAAAAGTGATCAGTGAAATTGATTACCTTGATTTATTTTTACACAGGTGCAAATGTAATTAGCTGTTTGTTACTCAAAGATGTTATTTTTCGAAATTTTGTAAGAACTCCGAACAATACAAGTTATATTTAAATGCTACAAAAAAGAAAATCATACTACTTATAATTCGGGTCAATGTTCAAATGCAAAAAATCCCCATCATATAAATTAGAATTATGCATATATAAGAGCCATACAAATATAAGATACGTTGGGAGGTAAACATTTATCAGTAATGGTATTGACTGATCATCGCCCTTTATCATAAACTGATTAAAGTGGAAATCATACAATTCAACAAAACATGTCGCTCCCCACCCCACTTGATAAAATATTCACCACGAGAATTGAAAATCTTACGCTGTGCCACTGATGAAAGTTGGAGGCGCAGACTCAGGAAAAAAAACCATTGTAGGGCGAGATAACGGTTTGGTGCCCACTGTCATTTTTAATAATACACTGGAAATCAATCTGTGATTAACACAAACAACAGATAAAGTCTATTCTCCACAATCTCAATCCAGTAAGACTATATTAGTTATTTAGGAGTGATAATTAAAATGCATACTTTACAGTCCTTTTAGCAATCCGGTTTATCAATAAATAAATATACTATTAAAGTAAATGAAAACAAGTTTTATCACTTAGTGTAGTATTTATTTGTACTGGGCTAAGTATCTGCTAACGGGGAATGTGTAATTCAAAGTAACCATTAAAACCTACAATATAAGTAGTGTGTGAGTAACTAGTCAAAATATAAACGTAGTTCAAAATTGATGTGAATAAGAGAAGGAAAAAAGGCTATAACGAATTTTTCAAGAAGTCTATTGAATCATTATTTGAATATTGAGTTAAATGTGTCACAAATTATCTTTGAATGTACAGATTTTGTTTACTGACTGGAATTCTGACAGATTGTACTATATGTGTAGACGACGTATGACTGTCTTATTTTAAAAATTTGCAGACAACTGATCTTAAAATCGCTTCGCACTACCAACTCTTAATGATAATTTCTATAATCTACTTAATTGTTATCCTTAACTCATCAGCTGCTACGATAAGAATAATACAGAGAAGCCTTATAAAGATCTAGTTTGACACAATTGCTGTTCAACTAAAATGAGATAGGTTTGTGTAGATTGGTATTAAGTTTATTTGATTAGACTCGTCACAGACTGATGTCGGTAAGGTACCAATGAGAACCAGGGAGCACTAAACAGCTGCTTCGTCGTAGTATGGGATTCTTCAGTAATGTGCAACATAAATTCATCCAAGGGAATCGGACACAAAGCCTAACCCTCTGTACCACTAAGGTGGCGTTCAGTCGTATAATTCTTATACCCATCAATCTGTAATACAGCGTGACAATCGCTCATTTTACTGGTGATAACTCTCTTATCCTAGACAAGAACGAACTCCACCAGTCACGACATATCACTAAAAGTCCAGTGCAGAAAGTTAAGGTATTCACCAACTAAAAGGCTCTAGGTTCGATTCCTCCAGAGGAATCGAAAGGGGTGCACTGCTGAAGAACCCCATACTGCGATGAACCAGCTATTCAGTGCTCTCTGGTTTCGATGGTACTCTACCTACATCAATTTCTTCTGAATCCAGTCAAATAAATACTGTTCGTTTATATGTGTTATTCAATGTCTTGACTAGTAATCTCTTATTTCAAAAATAATTTTATTTACATTTACTTACATGGATTTCTGATTCAGATTAATTATACAATCTTGTTCACAATGCTAATCAAAACTATACAGGATAGATAAATGAGGCTGCAAACATCACACCAATAAACAATTATTCAATTATACTCAAGTACTGATTTGTAAATTCAGCAAACATCATCACGGTTGATGCACGCTAATTCGAGCAATGAGTTCTAAGAAAGATAATATGCTCATAATTATCCACCATCTACAACAACTAAAGTGATAAGGAATTAAATAACGATTAAATTTGAATTATGATTGGTAACAGAAATCTAATATGCATATACCATCTTCTTTGAAATTAGTCAACTGGATGCATCTCTTCATCTTGGTATTAATGTTCATATTTAAACTTGAACTCAAATAGTTCATATCGAAAGTCACCATATTCAACAAAAGGAAGATACGAATATTTTCAAATTATGAATATAATAATGATTTATTATGCTTAAACTTTATTATTGATTAGAATTATTATTTATTTAATACAATTGTTAACTATTTAAAATAATCAAAAGAATCATTTAACAAAATTTTATAATCAAAGTTCAATGTTCAATGTAAATGTTGACATAGTTCTCATCCAAAAGTAATTTATCAAATAAAGATAATTCCTATAAAATAACTATGGAGAATCAACTTTGTAAATGAATAAAGACATGGTAGTATAAACTTGATATAGCGTTGATTATAACAGAAATGTGGCTAAGAATTAGAATTTACTAAGTGAGTTTCATCTGATTTGAAAATTGTTGGCTGGAGATGCTTGAATTCATGTTAGTTTTTTTAAATTTTGAAGTCAAACTAAATCTATTCATATGGAACACTACCACGTTATTTACTGAGTTACTGAATTATAAGCTAAATATAGTGACTAAATTCAGTATTTTATGCAAAGATACAAAATGTGAATAAAGTTAATAAGTAAATGATTGCTAAAGTATTCTTATTATAAATTATGTAAAAAAAGAACCCAGATTCACTGAATGAAATACAGACTACTAGTCAAGGTACGATTTTCAAGTAAAAATTATATTCAAAAATGTAACATACTACTTAATTTGTCTATACAAGGAATAGAATATATCAGATAACACATATTAAGCTTATATAGTAATACAGCAAGAAACCTTTTCATGTAGACGAACTACTGTATACTTTAAATCTTCAATAAGAACTTAAGAACAGTCTTTGATGAAAAAATGAATAAATAAACAAAATTAGTAGTTGAAATATTGAAAGAAAAGAGTAGTATGTTAATGATAGTGAATAATAATTTGTACAAATAGTGATCTCTCCTTATTGTAGTCAACTTTTTAGCTGAATACTTTCAAGAAGTTTGCGCTTGTAAGGAAGAAAATGATTAAATTTTAAGGAGAACGTATACTATCATAAACTTGTTGATGAATATTAGAGACACGATTAATTCCTTTGGCTGGATTAGTTTTAATTGATATTTGATTTGGATAAAATATTCTATTGTCATTTGTATGTTGTATACATTTATTGATATTTACATTTGGATCAGATTGAATTTGTTGTAATAAGGATAAAATAAAATCACGTAATTTGGTTAAACTCTAAAATAAAAAATAAAATATTTAATAATTAGATTTTGAAAAAAAAGTTAAGTTCAAACGGTAATGCTTAACTATAGACATCATTGGAATGATGTTAGTTTCAACCCCAATAATCATCAATTCTTATTACGACTTTGAGTCTTAAAGTAGATTACTAGTGGATTCAGGTAAGCTAACGACTTAACTGATTGTCACTGTAAATCACAACTTAATTGAGGTAGAAATCATACAATTCAATAACACATGACCCCATCACCCTTCTCGGTTAAATATTTATCACGAGAATTGAACATGCTATACTATGCCATTGATGGGAGTTGAGAGTGCATACTGAGGAGAAACTTCATTGTACGACGATACAATTTTGTAGTAGCGATTGTCGTTTTCAACAATACACAATCGAAATCAATATGTGATAACCACAAACAGCAAACTCAACCCAATGATATAAGTTATTTATAATTGAATTGTAGGAGGAATAATCAAAATTTATACTTTACCGTAATTTTAACAATATGGTTTATCAATGAACAAAGAATTTGTTAAAGTATAGGGCATCATTAATATTAGATGAAAGCAATTTTTGTTAGTTAGTGTGGGAAGTAATTGTTCTGAGGTAATTAGTTACTAATATGGAGGAGGGAAGATGTATTACTTCGAACTAGCCACAGAGATTGTTTAAAATAACCATTTTTAATTGCTAAACTACGCACATACCATAAAACTAAGCTACATAATACGCACAAGTTGATGAGCTGATTGTCAACAACGAACTGATTTTAGCTAAATCGGTAGTACAGGTCAATCTATGATGGAAACTGCAAGTTAAGCTGAAACTTCTTACGTTAAATATAAAAATCATTTATGGCGTATTCAGAAAGTGAAACACTTATCAGAAGATCATTGTGAAACTGATATTTTGATCTTCTATTTGTTACTATTAAGAAAATGTTATGAGAAGAATTTACTTGGCAATGAATACTGGTTAGCAACAAACATTACTTAATAAATGAATAACAATCACAGTATAGTCATAGAAAATATCAACAGTGGCCAAAACAATATATTAATAACGATTTTAACAGTGACACTGTTATGTAAATCTTAAAATTTAGTGAAGTGTTACTAATACAATTTGCCTTCTTTATCTTGACAAGATAAGTCAATTTCATCAAAATAATTCCAACTGATAGTCCAAAAAATGATAATTGTCCGATTCTGTGAATTAATTCAAATTAAAAAGGCAGATGACTGGATTCAGACAGCTACATCGCTGCATATATATAGTTAATCCGACTTTTGTATTTGAACTGATTGAACTAATAAAACAGAAGCTCGTATCTCGAGAATCTGATAAACTACTGCTGATTTAGTGTGGAAGAATCATTATGCCTAAGTTTCAATCAGAAAACAATAAACAACAAGCTTTTGCTTCATACTTTCTCTAATTTGACCTAAGACATAACAGACTACAACATCCTCCGAATTTTAAACAGCAGCCTACACACTATTAGGGCATCAGCAGAACACAAAACAACGAAGACGACACACTAAATATAAGTTAAGATTAGCAACAGTCACAGTAACAGTTAAACCATTTACAAAATGGACAACATAAACGTACACAATAAACATCCATACAATAACAATTGAACAGAAAATAGTTCGGAAATCTCCAACTTCAGGTCTAACTCTACAAATCGTAGTGCAATTTAGAATCGTGTATTCTGTATAAAAGCATGATAATATTGAGTGTGAATTAAACTCATGTCAGATGAGATTTATTCACATACAACATCAACAAGCTTGGAAAAAAGATTACATGCTTCCAATTCACGTAGTCACGACTCTTCATAACATTTATAACAATAATTAAAAGCATCATTCTTACTATAAAACCTAATCAAACCTTATTTCAATCTTGCATGAATCCGCACTACAGTAAAATATGCACCCAGTACTCCTCATGTATATTGCAAAACTTGTTTTCCTTGGCAAAAATGATGTGATCGTAAAGCTTTTGCTGTCCTTCTAGATGACACGATTAGCTGATATTTCCGAAATAAGTGGTCTATTGCAACCTATACTTGACTAAGTGTGTTTCCAACTGACAGAAAATATTAATAATTGTTTTCCATAATGTGAATTATAAAATAAGATAATATGTGTCAAAACTTACTTGTCTTCTTGTTAAAAGACGTTCCAAATCTTCACATAATAAATTACGTTCATACGCTAATTTATCTCTTTCTTCTTTATACAATAAAGATTGTTTCTCAATATCTGCTAATTGATTATGTAACGCATGAATTTGACTATCTCTTTGTGACAATGTCTGATATAAACCACCAGTTGGTTGACTGTTAGTTGGAGATTCCCGATTCGTGCCTTTATTTAATTCCTGTCGAGAAAATTTGTGAATACAAATATTAAAAATCCTTTTGGATTCTCCGTATATATATATATATATATATATATATATATATATATATATATATATATATATGCCATGCCATGCCATGCCATGCCATGAATAAGATCTAATAGGAACTTGGATGTGATTGGATTGGGAGTTAGATTTACGCGATAGTCGAACAAACTAATCGATGAATGAACCAAATCCTATTTCATTTACTCATTTTTGGATATAGATTCATATGCATGGTTTTAACCATTACTCTAAACGTAAGAATCAATGATATGATTCAATTGCTGGAACAGAAAATGCTGATCATGGTTCAAATTCAGTGGCTGAAAGCTGAATTATTTAACTATTACGACATAAGTCCACATGGTTAACAATTTGTAGATAGCTATACTAGTGAAGTAGCAACCACTGAATCCTAATTCTAACATGATTTAGGTTGTTTGGTAAGAAATAGTTATCATCTCTGTACATAAACAAAGCAATTGAAAATATTCACCAGTAAAATCATTTACACTGACTAAAATGTTAGTCAATTTCATAATAGAGCCAACAACTCTATAGATCAGTAGCTGAAACAATCATTATCTCATTGTGTTGAGGAATTGAATTAACAAGTTAAAATTCGTTGTAACGATACATTCAGAATATACTGGCGATATTAAGTTACTATGAAACTCACTTACAAGGAATACAACAAAGCTATCTAGTCTCAGAAAAAGAACATTTTCAAACATGATAGATTTTACTCAGCGTTCGTGTTTCTTTAATCTAAGGCGTTAAAATTAGCGAACATACTTAAGCTTCTAATAATAATACCTGATCATAAATTTCTACGAAGTACTGTTCATGTATGATGGGACACCTTAATTAGTAATGATTAACGACATTAAGTAAAATGGTTCAAAATCGATAACAGTTGATTTGATACATTGGTTCATTCACTATTTCTAAATTTCTTGTACTATTATTACAGATTTTAATTTGTAAGCTCATTCCCCCTTTTCAACTCCGCCTGTAGCTCTCCTAGGGTTACTGCCGGTCCCAAGCCCGGGTAAAGGAAGAGGGTTGGGCATGAAGCTAACATCCCCAGCCCGAAAAACTCAAACTTGCTAAAAAACGCTAATCAGATTAAACATCCATTCCTCCGTATTTTTACTACGACCAATACTACTACATCAAGTCATGTATTATTCATCTTTTTTGAGTTTACCTCAACATAGCGATGGGCTTTAATTGAGGGGTTGGACAAGACTGATAACAGAAACTTGACAATAAAATGAAAGTAACTAAACACCTTAGGTACATTCTTTATTTACATGAAGAGGAAGGAAGCATACTCCTTTTTAACAAGATCTTAATTTCCTCTTTATATACTGACTAAGCTATCTTTAACTCATCCAAAGTAACCATTTCAAGTGCTTATCGTTTGCCACTAAACCTGACAGAACTAAGGCCGCGCTAAAGAGAAGTTTTATAAAAAGATGAAATCGCTGTCCATTAGTTTGTAATTCTCAGCAGTTGTATAATGTAGGTTAATTCGTGACTTTGAATTCATAAACAGTATTTGTCTTCAAATAAATAAGCCTAATTACTGCATACATTCCAACTAGGAAAACAATAACCATACTAACCTAATTGTTGTGATAATTAAAAATGAACTGATATCATTAGAGACAAACTCATCTGATCTCCACTAATAGTCAAACACTATTTTGTATACAATCAAATTATGCCTATGATATCTTCCATATAGTAAATAACTGTAGATAATTACACTGAGTTAAAACAAGTTTGATTTTAGGATCCGTTTATTTTCTGGCCTTTGTATCAACAGATTGATGTTTTAAGTATTACTTGCATATCATACAATAACCTTAACAAGCAACTCTGAGATTGAACACTGAGAACTAGGAAAAGATGACAAGGCTACCAATAAGGTTTTGAACTTTCGTTGACTAAGGTGGTCTAGGTATGTATAGCGTATGCCCAACCACTCTCTTCCTTATCACACAATATTGGCTGGAGTATGGTTAGAATGGCCAAACCAGAACGTCGAATCACTCTATGCTGTTGTTAATTGATGGTCTGAGCCTTTCAGAAAATAAATAACTAAGTCAGTTATACATCAATACATGAAATCAGATGTTAATTATTGAGCCAAAACAATTACTCATTGTCTGAAGAAGCGATTTAAATTAAAGTTATGATTATACAAATATATATTAATTAGTAAAAATAACCCAAACCAATGCTTAATTTATTTCAAATTATTAAGTTAACACTTGGTAACGAATATCTATACGCATAATTGTTTCACTCCTTGATGGTGAACTATGTTGTTAATTTAATTTTATTGAGCTAATATGGCATGACAATCTGGAATGATGGATATATGTTCTAGGGTATACTTTGTATATGGCTGATTGACTAACTGTCACTTCACATTAATTCAGACAATCAACTAAGCAAATGTATATACATCATAGTTTTTTTCTCAAGATGATAAGAATGATTTAAATCTAAGAAAAAGCCGATGTGATTTAACATTGAACATTCATTAAGCAATGAGCTAATCAAAGGTCGAAGAAAGCTACATGGTAAATGCATAATACTGTAAATTATTTTTCTATGTAGAGATGTTAATACTTACAATTACTAATATTGTAGCATCTAGAAAGAAATAATTTCTAAAATGAGCAGAATAATAACTAAGATGAATTTGCATCATTCTGCTGACTTGTTATGGACTAAAGCTGGCCGGTCTCTGCTGCTATATGTGCATCCTGAACGAATTGCCTCGAGTTGGCGATAATTCACAATTGTTTAAGTTGGATTTTGGCTGAAAAGCAGAATCCAGGACGCTCGCTTCATACCATTTATCACTAGTCGGTTGGATGTACCTGCATCCTAATCCTGGTGTTCACACCGGGATCCAAACTGATTGTAAGGGTACAGTAGCCTAGTGGTAAACGCTGTGGCGTTTGGAATGAAGCGAATTGAGTTCAAATCCCGGTGTAAACATCAACATTGAGATGCAGGTACATTCAGCGGACGAGTCCCAAGTAGGGTGAAACGCGCATCCTAGATTCCGTTTGCCAGTCACAATCCAACTTAAAGAAGAGCAGAATAATAGTTTCCGTAACACTGAAAATACTTCTTGGTGATGACTGATAGATAGATTTCTGCTTACCAATAAATTTTTTCTCTGTTTGAGAGATTCTAGAGAAATCTTATTTATTACTATGTTCTTTCTCATAGCTGGAAGTAATTGTGAAATGTACACCAATAAATTAGCTTAAAAGGGAGTTGTAAACACTCTGATTAACAATAATGACAGCGTTAGTGATGTAACAACATTAAAAGTAGAGCTTATCAATAACTCCGTTTCCTAACTTTTATAAAGAAGAAATGATTTACTTTATGGCTTAATATTGAAGACATCGCAGTCTCATCAATTTGTTTATATGTATTTGAACAATAAGTTCTATTTAATAACTCAGTTAATAATGAAGCAAATAGCCGAATACAAAGGATGTATTTTTAAACCTTTATGCTTAACAATAGCCATTATATTCAAAACAATAATGTGCAGGATGTCGATTAATTAAAAAGTCTAGTACTTAACACTTTCTTCAACACTCAAACCATCAATTAATAACATAAAGCAAATAATGGAAACTGAAGTTTGCTACCTAAAAATATATTTTGGTTGGCAAGTGGAATCTTAAGTCAACGTGATCATCAACATTCGGATATGTGTACATCCAGCTGACCAGTTTCAACTAGAACTAAACAAACGTCCGCGATCTCACTTGGAAACAGGAAACCAAATCTAATTATATTAGTGAATTAACCCTGTATAGAGGCATCGCTCTTAGGATCTATATATAGCAACATTGACTGGTCAAATTTAGTGCTTAAAGATATCAGTGGAGGGATATACCAATATCAAACTGATATTAGCATTTATCAAACGACAATTTGACATAACAAAAATGTAATAACTATCCAGTAGGGATATGACAGTATGACTTTCTAGAAGTTTCTAACCCTAATTGAACGAGGAGGTTTTTAATAAATTCTCTAGCTTCTAATAGTTTTCATGGGAAATTGTCGACGAATAGAAACACGTATTACATTTCCTATATGATAAGCAGTGAATTCCAAATCGACCTATTTCACACCCATAAGAATGGTAATTCACTTGATACTACACATTATGAATTCTATTTAGTTTATCAAATATTATAAAATTTATCATCAAAACAACTTCATCTCATATGTGCATAACATTTAGTCTATTTCCAATCTATTAGAAGTGACAGGATGTAATAGACATTTGAAATAGATAGGTTAATATCAAATATCAGAAAGATATTAAATTTCTTAATATAAGGTACATGATTAATAAGGTAGACATTTACACATCTACATACAAGCAAACAATAAGAGAATAGGGAAATTGAGATGAGATCAGATCAAGTTACTAGAGTAGAAAATTTATCGTCAAGTATTTGCATTAAAAAAAATTTTTTTTCAAAAGTAAAGCAAAACAAATGTATGAAGAATAAAGTCAAGAAGATAAAATGAACTACGTTTATTCAAATATAAGAATATTTATAGAAGTAAGCGGTGAATATGCAAAATGATAACAATTAACTTACAGTCACCATTCATTTCTGGTAAATTCATGTTAAGATAATCATTAAAATCTATAAACAAATAATGAGACTTCATTATAAAAAAATTAAAACGAATTCGAAAGCAAACACTAGAAACCAAAGTGTACTAGGCATCTTTTAGAACTGATAAAAGGTATTATTGACCTCTAGAACTTATAGCATTCACTTAAGTTAAAGGCATGTAGTTTGCACACAATGGTTTGCATTGCCAACAATTTCATTTTCTACTAACTATGACATTGAATTAATATTCATGAAAAACGATTTTCATAAACTTGACTTTGTAGTACAGTAAATTGCCCTGAAAGTTTATTATTTGCCACTAATCGATAAGCATAGTTTATCAATTATCCAGAGGAAACTCATTAATCTTTAAAAAAAAATTAAGCAGCATATCATAATCAATCAATCAATGCCTGTTACCCCAGCATTCTCCAGCCAACTCTGTCCTGGGCTTTCCTTTCCAGCTCTTTCCAAGTGCTCTACATTCTCTTCATGTCTGTCTCCACCTCCAGTGTCTTTTCCTAATTTCTTCCTTGGCTGGAAGTTAATTTGTTTTCTGCCTTAGAAGGTTGTTGTCGATGGTATCTGGTTTGTAAAAGTTTCAACATCTTCCAGAATTTCACGTCAAGTGTAGTTGAGTTAGTGTTCGTTGTTTTGTATCGAGGGATCTTTCTCTTCTATTTGTGTATGTTAAGGCCTACTGCTACTGAAGGTGCTGCTACATTGTTCGTCTTCACCTTTCTTTGATGCTGTTATGGGATTGAAGAGCCAAGTCATCTAGTTGCGTCGATGTTGTCCATTGTATTCCAAGTGTCTTGAGATGTTGCATTCTTCATGATCCAGTCGATCACCAGTAGAAAGAGGAAGGGCAAGAGTAAGCAGCCTTGTGTGATACCGGTTTTCACTTCGAATGAATCTGTGAGCTGACCTCCATGAACGATTTTACAATGTAGTCCATCGTAAGAATTCCGTATGATGTTGACTATCTTTTAGGGTACGCCATAATGTCATAGAAGGCTCCATAATATTCTCCTATCCATGGTGTCGAATGTTTTTTCATAGTCGAGGAAGTTGATGTAAAGTGGTGAATTCTATTCAATTGGTTGTTCAACAATGAACCGTAGAGTAGTGATTTGGTCGGTACACGATCGGACTTTACGGAATCCAGCCTGTGGATCTCGAAGTTGGGAGTCGAATGGATCTTTCATCCGATTCAATAACACTCTGTTGAAAACTTTTTCTAGTATTTAAAGAAAAGTGATGCCTCCGTAGTTCTCGCAATTGCTAAGATCGTCTTTCTTTGGTATCTTGATGAGGTACCCTTCTTTCCATTCTGCTGGCACTTGTTCTTCCTCCTAAATCTTCCTGAAGAGAATGTGGCGTATCTTCGATGTTGCTCCTATATCTGTCTTCAGTGCCTCAGCTGGTATGTTGTCTGAACCTGCTGACTTGGCACTCTTGACGTGTCGAATAGCCATTTTGATTTCTTCGACTGCTGGTGGGTCAGTGTTTATAGGGAGATCCGTGGCTGCTGCTCCGATGACTGATGGGTTCAGTGGAGCTGGTCTATCCAAGAGTTCTTCGAAGTGTTCTACAGCTTTGTTTCGTTGTTCATGCACTTCAGTGACAGGCTCGCAGCCTTGTTCTTGATTGGCCATTTTGGATTACTGGATTTCTCATCTAGCTTCTTCGTTGTACCATATTGGAGTCTCATGTTTCCTTCTCTTACAGCTTTTTCCGCCGTCATTGCTAGGTCCACAACATAATTCTGTCTATCCGACCTGATGCTTCTCTTCACTTACTTGTTGACTCCGGTGTGTTTGGCCTGTGCCTTGGCTTTCTCTATTCCTATCAGGCTGTTATTAATCGCCATCTTTCTGCTCCTTCTTTCTTGGATCTTGTCCAGAGTACCAACGGAAATCCATTCTTTATGGTGTTGTTTTTTGCGACCCAAAACCTCCTGATATGTTGAAGTTATTGTCTCCTTAATCTCTTTTCAGTTGTCTTTCATATCAGTCCCACCTTTTTCTAGTAGGTCGTGAAATGCTTGGGACTTATTATTGAGAATTATTATTTTGAATTCGCTGCGCTTGTTAGTATCTCAGAGAAAGGCTATATTGAACTTTTGTAATACTGCTGCTCCAGAAGTCCAGTGCTTATTCAGCTTCACTTTTATTTTAGACACTACCAAATGAGGATCTGAAGCTAAGTCAGCTCCTCTCCTTGTTCTTGCATCTTCCATGGTCCTTCTAAACTTCTTATTGATACAGATGTCGTCGATTTGGTTCTCCGTAATGTGGTCCAATGAAACCCATGCAGTTTTGTGTAAACGTTTGTGGGAGAATATGGTGCCACCCATAATCATCTTGTTGAAGACATATAGGTTTACAAACCTCACACCGTTTTCGTTCCTTTCTCCCAGTTCATGTCACCCCATGATGTCTTCATATCGAATGTTGTCCACTCCAACCTTGGCGTTGAAGTCTCCCATCAGAATGGCCAGGCCTTTGACTGAGCATTTATCTATTGTTGATTGCAGCCTCGCATAGAACTGGCCTTTTTCGTCTTCGTGGCTGTTTTTGGTGGATGCGTAGCGCTGGATGACATTTATTGTAATCCCTTCCTTCTTTGTCTTGAATGATGCTTTGATGACCCTAGGTTCATAAGGTTCTCATCCGATAAGAACCTTCTATGCTTCTTGGGACAACATCAGTGCTACTCCTTGTGTGCGGGGTGTTTTCTTTTTCGTGGCCGGAGTATAAAAGCACATTTTCTGGGGATAATTGTTACTGGCCAGCTTGTAACCAATGGGTTTTGTATATTCCAAGTATCTTTTCATTTCTTCAGCTATTTGCATGCTTCTCCCTGTCTCCCACATCGTGCAGACATTCAATGTATCCATATTAATTGTTTCTCTGGTTGTCAGAAGGGACATCGGCCTCGTGGCTTCCGAAGAAACTCAGTTTTCACCCTGAGGCGTCATAACAAACCTTCCAACTCCCAGGGCAGAGTTAAAAATTGTTATAAAGGTTTTAACTGGTTAGAGTTTTTTTAGCAAGGTAGTTGTTTTACGGGATGGGGTTGCTAACCCCCTGCCCAACCCTCCTCCTCTGTTCGGGCTTGAAACTGGCCCCGCCTAGGGCCCCCTAGGGTTGCTGCCGGTCGTAATACAATGAAGAAAATTAGGTTACTGTTACTGATTAAATTTGAAAGTATACTATTATTGCGTTAATTAGATTATCAAATGATAACTGATGTCAATCTCGAATACAAAATTTTAATAAAAGTTTACTGATCACTCAATTCACTATGGTAACTTTACACTAAATTAAACAAAAAGAAAACTCTAAACAGATAATCTGAAATCAAAGTTAACATATTACTTTACTTAAATTCATTAACAGAAATGTATTGGTAACTCAATTATAGGAAAGTAGAACCCGGCACTCGTGTGCATCAATACAAATTGCTTCAATATATCAGCACAACAAAATAGGTATTACAGTATGAGTAGCATCAGTGATGATAAAAACGTCTAGACACACAGAATATGATTCGGTAAAGAATTAATTCATGAAATGAAGTGAATGAAATAATTTTGAAGGGAATAGGATAGAAAAGTTAGAAAGTGTGTTATTGTTTGTGATCGTTATCATAAATGCTGTGGTCTCCAGGCCTAATTTAATACGAGATACACTAGGGCATCGTAAAGCTTTAAAGAAATCACTACACAAAATGACGCGAGTAGAAGCTTTATTGATAGACTGAAATCATATATGTATAAGCATTTTATAGATAAAAGTAGGATTAGTATGTTAGTCAATGAAATCTATTGTGTTAAGATGAAAAGTTAGGTGGAGAATATATACAAGGATGAATGATATTGCACCAAACAAAATAATAAAAGTTCCATCATGCTGGTTATTAAATGGCCCAAAGATCTACCAGTTACTAAGGCATAATCCCATTTGTAAAACGCTTGTGCATATACACTTCGGGTATGCTCAGAAACTTTGATTTAATTTCAACAATATTTTCACTTCGCTAACGAAGTGGTAAGAGGTGCCAAAAACATCATCTTATCTCATACTAGATGGGACACTGCAAACCACAACAAAACCCCAATTTCTTTTCTGTCAAGGATCATACAAGCAGAAAAATACGAATGAGGAAGGTAGTGGTTTATGTTTAATAGAATACACACATGCTAATTGTTTGCACCATTTCAGATTTTTATCCACAATTTCATTCACAATAAAGTCAAAGGTTCCACCATATATCTACATACTGACAACGTTCAAGACTATAAAAAAATAGCCTATTTAGTTTTTGAAAGTCTGAGGAAAAATAATGGGGGATAGCATAAAGTGATATGTAATACACATGAATTTACTAATCTTAGTAATAAGTGTCTGGAAATGTTAAATCAATGTAATCTGATTGTTAAATTGACTTAACGAAAAGCTTTCTTAATTAATCACAAATTATGTGAAGAGCGGGATAGATCAGAAGTAAAAATTACACCATGATAGATGACATTCGGTAGCATCTTAATTACAGAATCTTTAATAATATAAACCTCATGCAATTTCAAAAGAGCGTTTAGATCTTAGACGATAGTTAATAGAATGAATTTTAAAGAGTAAAGTGTAAAGTCATTCAACTCGATCATACTTCACAATTTTCAACGAAAATAATCGTTTAGTGCAACGTGAAGAGAAATAAACAAACAAAGAAGTAGTGAGGTCATTAACATAGATGATTTTCGTAGGAAACGGCAGGTCATATAAGAAAACGAATAAATGATGAAAAAATAATACGTAGAGCAGCACCACTTTCAGTTAATAAGTGAAGTAAGTTCTTCAATGCACTATATATTGTTCTCTTGCAGAGAAAAAGAAATGTAATAAGTCAGTCTTCTAGCGAAGTCGCCTACATTTTACACACAATACATAATGGGTTGTAAGAAATATCAGCATTTTAATATTAACCTACAAACAGTCGGCATTGATTATTTTAATTATGGTCTAAATATCCTTTATGTTACCTGTAAGATAGAATGATTAGCTGTTAAATTATTAATATACGTAATTGTATTCACTATAGTGTGTATTAGTGTGCATTAAAATATAATAGTCTAAAGCCAAACTCAATATTAGTTAGGCATTAACGACTATTTTCAATATTTAAGACTGGATTGTGGCTGGCAAATAAATTCGAGGCTTTACTTTGGATGTATAGACTGAATGCATTTACATTTCAGTGTTAATATTTGCAAATAAATTTAAACATCCCACACATGTCAAAGGTCATTATTGTATACGCTGAGTAACTAAGTCCTAACAGTTATATCTATGCAACAAGTATGCATACATAATATAAATGTGTTTTCATGTACATGTAACTGATGGGTCCACAGTAGGACAAAAAAAGCATTTTGAATTCCACTTGACAACCACAATCCACTTCTCATCATACTTGTAAATTAATTCTGTATCGAAGTAATTCGTACTGAATGGACATATGGTAACACAGACTGGTCATATTAATTGGAAAATACAAAATGCATTCAAATTATTTCCAATAACTGAAGCTAAAACAAATCACTAGTTGATCAATTAAACTGTAAACATTACTTCAATTTCTTGAGATTTTCTGACAAGTTCACTTTGTAGATTACTAATTTCCATTTTTAAATGTTGTATAGTTTTAATTAAATAAGTTGTATTTATTGTTGGTTTTGAAAATGAATTAGGTGTATTAATTAACGTAGATGTATCACATTGTAAATTTGTTAATAGTAATTCATTCATCTCTTTCTCAGTTAACTCGTATAGCCGTAATTTTTTCTCATAATTCTCCTCTTTTATTTTCCAAATTATCTTTTCTTGATTGAATCGACATTCCAACTATAAATAAATAGATATACGATAGAAAAAAAATACTTTACACTACTGATAAAATTTAACATAAGTAATCAATATATAATGTGGTTTATAACTAATCTAAATTGAGTAAACAGTTTGATTTTTGAAGAAAATGAAAGAAGGTTGTCGTATACAACGAAGGGAATTAAGTAGAAAAATAGCTGAACAATCCTTAGAAGTTTGGCTGTCTGGATTCAGTAGCCTAGTAGTGAACGCGGTGGTGTTTGACACTAAACGAACTGACTTCGAGTCCCGGTGTGAATATCAACACTGAAATGCAGCTACACCTCGCTGACGTGTCCTAAATAGCACCAAACGTCGGTCGTGGATTCCGCCTGCTAGTCACAATCCAACAGTCCTTGGAACATTTAAAATTATTAAGAAGCATTTATTTTTATTACTAAAGAACAAACACGGAAGCTTTAGATACATCAAACGTGTAAATTTTCTAACATCGATTCCATGGTTAATGCATAAACCATTCGATTATTTAATCATGTACTTATTTTAACCTCAACTCTAGCTTCAATTACATACGTTTTGAAAATATTAAAAAAGAAAATGTGACTACTTATATCAATTTTAAGTAGTATAACTAGTTCTAGAAGGTATCACAGTCTAAATGAAGGGCAATCATAATCCACTGACTTATCGTTCACCAAGAATGCGTTGTATTTTCTGAGATAATACTACTCAATTTTATACGGATTAAAATATACATTAATTCTGATTCATTTTAGATATTCAGAGGATATATGCGGTATGTAAAAAGGTTCTATGTTGATTATACATACATACATGCAGTATAAAATAAGTGATATATATTTGTAAAATTCCAATGAGTAAAAATTAAAATTTCTGACTTTTCGCGGCTTAGTGCAAGTCGCTTCTTCAGAGAAATGAATAACCGAATTTAATTAACACAAGATTAAATAATATAATGGAACAAATCAAAAACAAAATAAACTCGTACAATCAAAATGCGAGTTTATTTTGTTTTTGATTTGTTCCATTATATTATTTAATCTTGTGTTAATTAAATTCGGTTATTCATTTCTCTGAAGAAGCGACTTGCACTAAGCCGCGAAAAGTCAGAAATTTTAATTTCTACTCATTGGAATTTTACAAATATATATCACTTATTTTATAAACATTCTACCCAATGCTCAATTTATTTGAAATTATCAAAGTTAACCTTGGTAATGATATGTACATACATGCAGTATGTAAGCAAAGCATAATAAATGAATGATTATTATATGAGTGATTAACAGAATAAAAGCTTAAGTGTGTAGTTTTAAGGTAATGACTTGTTCGAAACAATTTTTACTTCCATCTGAAATTCTAAACCTTAATGTTATAAACCAGGTTTGTAAAAGTATGAATTATGTGCAGTATTTAGACGTCTCGAATTCAAATTAAACAATTTACGTTAGTTCATAAGATGATGTTAGTGATCACTTGAGTTCAATCAATGTAAGTATTAAAGTTACCTACTATCGATACTGAAAAACAGTTGCAAGATAACTCATATTGATTTTAATCAAAATTATAAGCAATCGGATGTCAACTCAACGATCTGAAGATTAGGTGCTTGTTCTGAAGCTTGAAGGTACTGGATTCAATCCCTTGTTCCATCGTACACTGGTGACAAAACAGCTGTTCAGTAAAGACTAGCTTTCAATCGTTATTTAGCCATAATCAGTTTATACTGTACATCAAGTAACATAGTGAACCGTTTATATAAGTACACGCTCAATTCGTAATTTGTTTCTTTGAATTATTAAAATAACCGGTACAAACACGAATAAATATCAATAATTTTATAAGTGATTCACCAGCTTTAATGGTTTGACCTCTTAATAACTTATAAGTATATTTAATACAACTGTAACTTACTTCATAGTATGATTTCTTACTAAACTCTAGTTGAACATTAAGTTTCTCAATTTCTAAAGATGCATCTTTTCTTGCAGCTTGTTCAATTTCTAAATTCATCAGTGTTGTTTTAATTTTTTCACGTAATTGATTATCATGTTCAATATTCATAATTGTATTCGAATTTTTCATTTCATCAATCTTTTCTTTATATTCACACAACATAGATTCTGCTTGTTTTAATTGTGATTTTAAATTGGTACACTCAGTTATTGCGTTTTCTTTCTGTTCACGAAGCAAAATCACTTCTTTATTGTGTAGTTCTTGATCAATAGACTTTAAGATTATGGAAAAAAGTAGTAAATTTTTTAAGCTCAATACGTTAATATAATCTACTAAAAGATCATTTTCTAGTCTTCACTATTTATGAGATGATATATTCTTCATCTTCAATTCTAACTGCCCTGAAAATCCTGATGAAGAAATGATATGATTAATTAGAACTAAGCGTAACATTCAAGTTCTAATTCATCAGTGCGCAAGTGACCTTTATAGCTGATATTCTCTAACTGTGTATAACATGCAATCATGTTTATCTTCTGTGTGTAAGTGTTCTATATATATATACATGTAATTTTGTTATATAAAATAAACTTATTCTTGTTTCTAATGATCTTTTCTTCGATATTACTTATTTCAGGGAAAAAGAAGTTGAATCAACAATCCATTTATAGGGACAAACACTTGAAATGACATAGTTGATCGTAATGGCACGACCATTGGTTAATAAAGAGTTAATTATATTCAAGTCTACGAGTTCGTGGCTCGAATCGCCTAAGCTTTGTGTTCGGCTAACAGTTCTTTGTCATAGTTCTCCAGAGAGAAAAGAGAAATGTAAGGCAAACATTTTCCAAGTAGTAGTATGTTATTTAAGTGCAATGAGTCTTGAGTGTCCAGTTACATTTAAACTACTTGACAACATGCCAGATAATAGAAGCCATAACACGCATACAAAATAGGGGTTGATAGGTTTATGGTTAATTTGAAATAACTTGGAAACGGAAAAGGTAATAATAACAGATAATAAGTCGATTAGAAGCTTGTAATCAAGGGAAGCATAGAAAGCTCATGAACTATGTATTAAATAAATGCAATTTGAAAATAGAAAAAATTGTTTCCTTAGTTTGTTACTTCCACACTTCATCTCATCGTAACAGCATCACTTGATCATGTCACACAATTGCATATCACTCATCATTCAACACTCTCTTCATTCACTTAACTACTACAAATTTTGCTCATTTACCAAACCTTAATGCATAACTAGGAACGATAAATTTCTCATGTGAATCAGAATTGCATATCAAGGGCATTAAATTAATTTAATTATGTCTCTCCTTCTATTCTAATAATACTCTAGCTATCAAAATACTGTCAATAATAAGATGGAACAGTTAATGTTTCAGCTGATTCATTTATTGTTGATTCATAATCTTGTACACTGATTTGCTTTATATGCTTAAATATATCTTTGAATACTGAAGCATTTTTTATTACTGTAAGATTAGTTTTTTCCATCTTGCTCAGAGTTATTTGTAAGTTATTTGCATTTTTCCAATAGTGCTTAGAGTGAAATCAAACGGTTTCAAACTCAATCCTGTTTAATGTTGTGAATACATATGACATAAGAGTTCACACTAAAATTAAACAGCTGTTCCTTACTCTTTAACTTTCAATGGCTCTTAAAATTTCTACAAACTTTATCTCTATTCCAGAAATATAAAACTAACCAACATAAGAACTACACTGATGTATAACCAATCATTAATTAATAAACTAATAAATAATAATAGTATGATAGAAATAGATGGATTGTGTCTACCACTGGAATCAAGGACATATATAATTTCTTATTTGTAATTCATTAGCTTGATGTACCTGTTTTCTCGGTATTAATGTTTACACTGAGAATCAAACTTAGTACCCTTCTCTTTATGTTTCAACTCGTCTTTCACTAGGCTGTGACATATCCGGCATACGATCGTGATGATTTGTTAATAAAAGCGTAGACAGATAGATGACGAATCACAATTGTATGGATAGATAGCTATGACTGATATATTCGCCATTTCATTTGGTATGTGTGATTTGTCACTTGGTATTACTGTAATATATGCCTTATGCATAACTTGTATGGTTCTCGAACGTCCTGTCGGATTATCGTGTCCGAATAATAGATTAAGGCAATGTTAGACATAGTAGAAGATATTGTGTTGCGTGTAAATCAGTATCAATAAACTGGCCACTCCACTTCGACATATAACATACTACTGCGTCTAAGTAACCACTAACTTGTTCAACGAGTATGATGCTTATGTTCTTACTGGTAATAAACGTCTAAATAACATTACAAATTTAGTTCTGAAGATCAGTAACAGGATACTTTAGGCTGTTATAAATAGTAATGTAATAATATAAACGTAAACATTAATTCAGTGATTCAATCAAGTATACCTTTAATCTTTCAAATTCATTTTGAATTAATTTACTTAATTCACCAGTTTGATTTTTAATTGATGCATTTAAATCAAATGGTAGTTGAAGTTGACTAGATAAATATGTATTTTTATTCGCTATTCGACAGGAATTACTTTCTAATTCAATAATCAATTTCTGTTGTGAAGTAATTTTCTCTTCAGCTATTGTTAATTGTTGACGAAGATGAGATAACTGATATTGTAAAAGACAAGAAAAAAAAAACAAAAATAAATTTATAATTTATTGACAAGAACAGTAGAGAATGACAATAACAATAACAACTTATCAATTAGTTTATAACAGTATTCAGTTAGTATTGTAATCATTGAGATAGATGGTATAAGTGCAAAAATTTCAGTATTGTTGATGAAAATCAAAACTGGGTTCTTGATGATACTGTCCAGAATAACAATGAATGCTTAAAAATAAAATCATCTAGATTTAGAAAAAACATATTACTATGAAGAGAATCTAAGTGATTGATGAATTCAACCAATAATGAAACAAAATCATTTATCATCTTGAATAATGTTATGATATACAACTTTAAGTTGTGTTATGACTGAAGTATTCACGCTAAAATAGGTTAGATTGTGTCTGGCAAGTGGGATCCAGGAAGCGCGTTCCATCAGGTGGGTGTACGCGAAGATTCAAATATCTTCAAATTATATTCACGTTGTTAATAACTCCTGAATATCTAGTACGGAATTATGTATATATCATCTTATATTATAAAAGCGCTAGAGATTATTCAGTACAAACTGTATGTACTGTTTCAATCAAAATCTAATATAAACCATCAGCCTTTAAGTTTGTACCTAGCAGCAGAACCCAAGACTCGCTCTTTATTCTACTTTGAACTCTATAGCTGAATTCAACTGCTAGCCACAGTACATCAACACTAAAAATGCAGTAAAACGACTATACCGAAACAATAATTAATTGAACTAACTAAATTCTCCTTTTGAAATAAGCAACTATTTTAAAGTGCGGTTAGTATATGCTCATTTTATGCCGATCATACTAAACACATTAAGTGCGAAGCAGAGTAAAGGTAATCTTGCTAGCCTATAGGCTATATGGTAAGCAAGTTGTAAGTGAAGGAGGATCATCGTGAGCAGGTAGATTACTTAGGATACCATGGTCACCAACTACATGTCCATGTCTCGAGTCAACCAAGTCACATAAAAATATGTATGACTTGTAGGTATTATCATTAACTTTTTTATCTGTACATCATCTTATTTAGTCATTTTCCCTACCTTCTACATGGGTAAATTTATTCAACTTTAGGAATATACATAGTAACTAGGTCACATAAAAGATCACAATAACATATGGGTTGAAACCGTACTGCTCTTTAAAGTTAGGTTACATCATTTTTTCAATAAAGCATCATAGGCAAAGGTGTCTAGAGTTTTATTATTATATAAGGCTGTTTTCTCTGAAAACTAACAATTTTACTTTAATTTTTTACTCAAAATACTTATGATAAGTTACATACTAACATCATATTTTCTAATGGAAGTTTTATGTGACAAAGTAAACTTCTAACTAAAAGTTTGGAAGCATACAGTTCTCATAGAGTAACTTCACATAATTAAGATCGATGTTTCTTCTAGACTAACATAACAAGAATCCAATTGTACATGGATAGATAAAATGAGCGACAAAATTCCAACTACTAACAAGTAGTATAGACAGATGAGTATATAAATAATACAAGTCTTCCAGTGAAAATGTGGTATTAGTTGACTAACAAAATGGTTCCTATTCAGAGTGTTAAGTTATTGCTAGTCATAAAAACGACTTCTCTCACAACATTGCTTATTACTTCAAACGCTGTTAAAGCTTCTTGCTATAGACCAACCAGGTTTCTGACTTGAAAAGTATTAACAATTCCAATATATGAAATAAACCTATTGTATTATTAATATTACCTGTTTCAAAAAATATTCTTTATCTAACTTCATTAAGTGAATTTGTTTTTTGATAACTTGAAGTTCAACAGACTCTTCCTTATTACGATCAATATTGTCACTGTCAACACTAATATTTTTATCATTTTTCGAATTGGTTTTCTTTTCGTAATGAGATGGATTTTGATTTAATTGTTTTATACATTGATTATCTTTCCCTAGTTGTACATTTGATAATGATGAGTTAGATGATAATGTTACTGGTGTTGTATCAATAAATTGTACATGTTTACGATTTGTCTCTATATTACAGTTATTAACAGTGATACCATTACGAATGAAAGTCTATAAGTGATAAACAAAAGTAAAAGTTTAGTAAATAGTCAACAGTTATATATATATATATAACATAGACTCCAAATGTTCAGTATACATTTTAAAAATAAATCTTCAGTTTTATTGACAAAGGTCTTTATGTCTACGAATTTGGAAGTTCAATATTTTAACCATGTTGATAAGTACGGAAAGTTCACTCAGGAGAGCTGAAAAAATCTTGATTTTAAACCACTGAGATATATGGGTTTCAAGGTTCTGAGAGAAATGGTGTACAAACCAACGAGATCTCATTACTGTTGCAGTGAAAAAAAAGGAAAACGATTATTTTGAAGTACTATATTATCTGCAAAATATTCCTTTAAAGTGTTGTCCTTTTTAATTTTCTAACTTTTTTAATTGAAAGCTAGCATCGTCCTATTATATTAATTGCACTATGTAGTGTATCTAAGTCATGGATGGTTTTTTTTTATTAGTTACTCGTCCTTTGTACTCTAACGTCCTAGTTTACTAAAGTACGAAGATATTTTACTATACGTCAGGGTCAGAAGAACTATCTATTTAACAGTATGCTTTACATAAAAGTGGCTGATGTACACCTGTTCATTTATGCCCCTCTCATTTTCATGTGTGGGTCTAAAAATATGAGTCGGTTGAAAACGCCGAGGTTTTATGTAATAATTCACAGCTTAATGAGATGTTGGTCGCGTAGCGGACTTCTCTTTATTGAAAACGTTGGAAGTATCATATGTCAAAATCAACCCACGGTTGTAACAGTGGGACATCACCCTTTAAAGTTGCTCAGCTGTCTTGCGGATCAAAAGTTAAGTAGAAAGGCTTGGGGGATGGTCTCCTAAAGAGACTACCCGTTTGGGCTTAGACACTTGAAAAGTATTATAGACCATACGAAATCGAGTCTGTAAATAATTATGAAGAAACTGCTTTATTCATGGTGCTTAAAAGCCTCTTCTTGTCCTTATTCTTTACTCAATTACAATATTATCGACAAATTTGTATGTTATATTTTCCGCTTGTCCCATTTTATTGAAATCAATGTGCGTAAGTAATATGTTGAGCTGAATATCGTCAGACTGATACGAAACGAGTAACCATTGAAAAACAAGAGTAGCTGGACAGTAGCTTGGTTTTTGTCAAATTGAGCACTATTCATTCTTTTCTGTGGATTCATGAGTATTTCTGCATTTTTTTCACCAATTCACCACATAAAACAACTCTGTCACTAAGTAAATAAAACTGTGAAAATATAAGTGGTAATTTTCATCCATACCTCAGTAATGCAATAAGTTCTACTTGTTAAGGTTCTGGAAGTTTAGGTCATTCATATTCAAAATAATAATCATGGAGCGTTACAAACGGTTACTAGTACTTTTCTATGCATTAGAATTCAGAGTGAAGAGTGCTGGGTTCGATTCTAGGTGTCATCATCAGACGATACGCAGATATATCCAGGTGACAAATCCAAGTACAAAGGAATGCAATTCTTGGATTTCGCTAATAGATACCCAACATAACAGTTTCTACATTTATTAAGGAATATAATAATTTATTCGTTATCAGAGTTTAACATTTTTTAGCAGTGTGGAAGATTTTTAGAAAACAAACTTTATTTGGTGACTCAATAAATTTATATACCGTAAAAAATTTATTGCTCATTAAATTGGTCACGAATCAAAGTAAGCATTTTGCGCTGTTATGATTTCCGTCACTATACCCCCCCCTGGCCATTATAATATATGTTATCAATAAACAATTGGGTTAGAACACAATGACACCTAGAGAATATACTCAACAATTCACGGTGTCCCAGTATCATTTAAAGTAATAATTTGGTTTATTTATCAAGAATTTTGAAGATCATATTTCAGATAAAAAAAAAGTTGATGAGATCTTAATGGTTACTTGGAAACATAGTTCAGTTGGATTAGTATGAATAAAATCATCTCAGTATTCTCTCCAATAAGGTTACCGACATTTGATTATCTGAGTGCAATCCTAAGTCTTGAATTAATATCTTCTGAAATCTTTACCGTCTAGTGCTATAGTTGATAAAACTTATTAAACAATTTAGTCACTTAAATATTTCATCCTATTATTCAAAAATAATCTGTTCAGTTAAGTTAACTTGTCAAATATATTTCAAAACATTAAATTTCATTTCTTCCCTACAACCTTTTTTGTTTATAATTCGTTATTAATACTCTGTAATCCGTTATTAGTAATACTTAGAGCTCGTTGTGTTCTATATTTTTATATAGTAGAGAACCGCTTACCCTTTTCATTTGCATTCTATCTGAGATTTCGGGTCCTTTTCCTTATTTGTAATTGAGTCTCTCCCCACTTTCTAATTATCTAGTCCCTTTAATGTGCATTACCAAATTCGGATGTTATTTATTCTAAACAGTTTGGATATTTTGATTGCACACAGCTTGATAATTGTAGAATAAGTCGATTGAATTCAATACAGTAATATGAAGCCTAAAATTTACATTAAATTGTATTAACAGCCCATGAACACTATATGAATCAATATTTATGTGCTTGGTTGTTTATATGACGTTTTACAGACAAAATTTTATGCTCTGCTTGATCTCTGGGTTGGAATATTTAAAGGAACTCTATATAGCGTTCTATTCTCTATTTTCCTAATCAAATGTATGTCAAAAATTAACTTCAACATCAGAAATTAACAGAAGTTACAACCGTAAGTGATTGAATACTATGTCTACGATTTAAAGATTAAGGGATCTCTATGAAACCTGCAGATCCCAAGTTCGATCACTTATTAGTGTAAACATGTACTACGGAAGTGATCAGTCCTGGAACAAAACACTTGGCTAGCGTCTAATAACTTAAGAAATTTTATAACCAAAAGCTATCAGTAATGTAGTGCTTCCAATTTAATTATTTCTATAACAATCTACAGTATTTATAAATTTTAAAGTTCGTTAAAGTTGTTTACAAAGTTAATTAAAACTAATTTATGTAATAGATGAGTTTTATCAAATAAAAATTAGGTAACTAAATGCAGATTAAAACGTGAACATTGAATTCACTAACTTGTATAATAAAACTGAAAAATTTATGTATCCATAGTTTCACTAAATCTAAAGTTGATAAATTATCCACAGACTTATTGTTTAATGTATCAAATTCTTCTGAAGATAACAATGAATATTCACTGATATTTATTTGATTCATATCAATATATTCTAAGTTCTTAGGCAAATTGGCGATTAATATATTACGTATTAGATTTAATTGACTATGTAATTCTTCGTTTTCATTTAGCAAGCGTCGTTTACATGCTATTGTTTCGGCTAGATCAGCTTTCAATTCACTAGATTCTGTTGTTGCTTCTAAAAGTGTATCATAACGTGCTGAGGCTAAATTTAATCTAATTGATAATGTCTTAATTTGTTCCTAAATGGGAAAATAACAACAAAGAAGAGCAAATACAAAATTAGGGTAAAATTTAAAAAAATCAATAGAGTATATAAAGAAATGTACTTGCAGATATTTTATTTTACGTTAAAAATGCAATAACTATCAAATTAAGTAAGTATTATGTTTAACTATTCACGAAGCTTTAGAGTGTCTCACTTCTTAATAAAATAAGAGTAAAGCTATTGTTATGATTTGTAAGGGGCACCCGATCAATAAGTAAATGAGAAAACTGGAGATAGGTAAAACGATTTAGTAGTAAAACTGATATATTTTGAACATATTTATACATTTGTCATTATTAATGCATATGGGTTAGACTATAAACTTTGGGAGAAAATAACTAACATTTAAAAACATATTGCCTTTATTACTTCGCGTTTAGAAGTTTATTTAGAAATGACTATGAAACCTATGGCTTGATAAAGGTCGGGTTATGTCTAGCCTATTAGTCACCTTACTTACTGCTAAAACTTCAGAAAAAGAATATAAGTGATGGACAACAAGTAACCGTTAGCTTTATTATGAACCACAAATGTTTGTCAATACTAGAAATCTGGAGTCAAAATAGCCAACTCTTTCTATAACTATTATTTACACATGAAAATAATATGTATTGAATCGTCAAATCTAATTTGGAACTTAAATTTCTGTTTTCAACCATCAACTATGTTAGTTGTTAGAAATTATGATCTGATGAATAATTCACGGATTTATAACAAATAAAGTTAATGAACTGAATAGCAACGAATATTACAGAGCGATAAACACTCATGAGACTGATTTATCATGGTAAGTCCACCAATGTAACAGTAATGAAGGGTAATAATACTATCCAGTAAAGATTTTGCTTCAAAAATGTGTAATAATGATAAACACAATACTAAAACATTAGTGAATATAATTTGATGTTATAAAAGGTAGAAAGATGTCAGTTTTTGACTGTAAATGGAAACATTCTAGATAATATTTTTATTGTAGGTGTATGTATTCGCCAATATCAAATGTGGTCACTGACTGTTATTATTTCTGGACATACTGTCAATAAAAGAACTCTTCCGTGGGAGACAGGTTCTACAGTTTTTCAGAACACACAGATGCCCGGTTTCAATTATTGTTATGATCAATGTTTAGATAACTTTAGCAAAATAATCTAAGTACATTTTGACCGAATGCATAATTAAAGCTTATTCACAAATGTCCACGATACTAATCGCCTTAATTAAAGATCAGTAGTTAATAGAAAAAATTCTGTAGCAGCAATATCCAATATCGTTGTGATGAGACAGTATAAACCTGGTAGTCTCTTAGTGATTGCTTTTTGATGTTAGCAGGGCGGTTCCAGGGTGTTTCTCTTTCAGTTTCACAATTAAGACAAATGTCTACTGTGAACTCATTGTACTCTAGTAAAGAACTCATGAACATGAGAGTGTACTGTAAAGAAATAAAAGTAATGGATGGCCAAGTTATGTGATTATGTTATGAAGAATTATACACACTAACAGGGAAAACGTCATTTAAGCTTCTAAAGTATCTTGTTAAAGAACATCACATTAAAGTATCCATCACGTTCTAATGAAGAGGACGTTAACATACAAAAACGTAGACATAACGATACGTATCATATACATTCATCCTAAATAAGGAAATATAACATTAAGAAAGCTTTCTTAGTCTAGACTAACGAAACAATAGATTCATTTTTGTATAAGAGTCCTACCAGGAGTTCATCTTCTCGGGCTTTTGAGAGAGTCTTAGAATTTTGTAATTCCGCTGCATCCTTTATAAAGCGCGTTTGTAACATGCGCATTTCGTGCTTCAATTTTCCTTTTGAAATTGTTTCAGTTGTTAGATCTTCTCCAGTATCAGAAATATCTTCATTCAAAATTGAGTCCAAAATATGAGCCTGAAAATTGCTCGAGCTTTCTGCAGCTGTATCAGAAGAATCCTTTCTTTCAGACGATATCATATTTGTCGTAAAATTTGAAAAGACGCCACTTGGAGAGTCAACTGTGTGCGAAATGCAGGTAAATAAAAACAAAGAATACGGATATAATTTAAGTAGCTTTGGCGACGTTAGGATTCGAGGCGTAAAGTGATATGATACTGGCTACATTTTATTTCTGCATCAATTGTCTAGCCACACTCCAAATCCTTTACAACCGTGGGTAAATGTAGGGCATGTTGGATGTTAGGGATTGTAAAATGATCATACGATTGTTACTTCTGCCTATGTTATGGAAAATATGTGTTGAACCCTCCTGTAGCTAATATCTTGTCAAACTTTAATTTATGGTAGAGACGAAATTTCCTTAATAATGTTTTAGGTTACTCATAAAAATTCATGGAAATATGATAAATAAATAAATAGCTTTTATTCTCAAGTATCATTGTGTAAATGAGAGCATGCCAATTCGCAAGCATGACCAGAGTAATATGAGTGATCAGAGTGATATCATGCATAATATCTTTCTGGATTTTAGTGTAAATAGTGAGGTGACAGAGCAGACGATATTCCATTTTTATCCATAAAATCGGCGTTGGTAAAAGTTGTAGATGTGAACAGGTGCTTCGTTGTGCTCCACTCATCTCTCATTACAATGTCGCATGAGATTTCCGTTCAGTATCATTCTTCGTTAATTAATTTCAACACTTGAGACACGTAAGGGGGGACGAGATTGGTAAGAATAAAGACGTCTGGTCCCATTCATGCGTATAAGTTTGGATGTTTTATTTTTTCAACATCTCACACCGACACAAAGCTTTGACTATTATGGTATCTTCAAAACTGCCATTTTGCTTTAAATTATATTGTTGAACTTAGAAATTTTCGAATTTTAATGACAGTTTCTCCTTGGGTATCGACTTACCTTAATTGGGAAAAACTTATTTAGAATTATCAAAGTAATGATTTTGCATTAATTCTTGCTGTACTTGTTTGTGAATGCCTTGTATTGTTCAGTTGGCATACAGTGAAAATCGAGGCGTCACAAGGTTTCATTCTAAAACAACAAATCTATGTATGGATTATAAATTCCTTACCTTCTAAATTAGAGTCATCAACCCTCCTAGATGCTTGCGATCTGAGGACTTGCAGATGCCGTGGTTACTTACTAACTTAACGGAATTTGCACTGCATTTTTCTTGATTACACGTGTACCCTGCTATTGTCACGTGTACTTGAGTTAGTCTCTAAAGGTTAGAAAATAACTGAGAGTATATATATATTTATACTTATTGAACCTAACGAGATTATGAATCCCATAGCTCAACCAAAACTCAACAGAAGACAGACTCAAGGTCTCCATAATATGTTAGCTATCCTAGAGTACATGGATGCGTTGCACACCCCTGGGTCACGAGTAAAGTACTTCTGTATGCTGCACTAAGTGAATACTAATGGTGGAAAATGGGCAACCCACGAACCTAGGACCTGATCTCTTTTTTAGATAATTAACGAGGATGCATACTAGAGTTCGACATATTATAGCTATACCGAACTGCGATAGCATTTCCACATCTTCTTGGCGATAAACTCCAGATCACGATGCCGCACCAAGTGGGAGGCAGCTCTGCTGCATCCCAGTAAAGACTAAGTGCATCCTGATCACCGTATTAAGCCTATAAGAACTCACACGTTTTTTGTCTCATCTGACTGAGGGGGCAAGCATAACGATTGGCGATGGGGTAAGAACAAACAGTCTCTGCTTAAACCGGCGACATATCAGTGGCAACTGTCTAAAAAAAATGGATTCAGCTAAACTGGAGATGCTATTGGAGCAACAGATGGAGTTAATGCAATTACTCATCGACTCGAAGACTGTATCCAACGCAACATCGTCTGTCCCTGCTTTCAGTGCTGCACCTTCAATAGATGCTATTGCCAACAGTATAGTGTAATCCACTTATGATCCTGACGCAAATATTACTTTTGACACTTAGTCCCGTAGGTATAAAGATCTCTTTAAATTTGATTTCGCTGCTGAGGACGATGCTTTAGAAAGTTCGATTGTTACTTCGAAAACTAGGACCAGCAGAATCGGACAAATACTGTAATCTCAAATTACCACGAAATCAAGAGACAGGACATCCGATGAGACATGTAAGTCACTTAGTCAACAATTTGGTGATACCTCTTCATTATTTAACAATAATAATAATGATAATAATTTATTCTCAAGTAACAATTTGTACATGAGAGCATACCAGTTTACAGGCATGATCAGAATGATGTGGCATAATCGTAACAGAGTTTTAGTAGAGTTATTGTTATGGAGTTGACGATATACAAAGGTATTAATTAATTAGGAAGCCAACGGTAGCTAGCTTCACAGTTTACAGTACTGCAGTACCAGAGGTATATTTTTGTATTACAAAACACTTTCAGTAAACAACCGCGCGCTTTTTGTCCCTGGTGCTGTAATCTCAGGGAATAGCTGCGAGAGAGCAGGACGAACCATGGAGACTATCCAGAGACAGGATAAGGCTGGTATTTTGAAGTTTGGATAAGGCAGCCAGTTTGTGTGGACTGGTCTTGAGCGGTGAGTTTTTGGTGCATTGATTGCGTTCCAGGCCAGCGTTTGGAGTAAGTTGCTTAAAGGAGATCAGTTCTTTGCCAGTTCAGACCATAGACTCGGGAAGACGGTGGCATAGATTATGCGATAGAAAGAAATAAATAAATTTGATTAGTGGTATCAAAATAATCAGTTTCAAACTAGAGTCTTCTTCCGTTTTTATGTTTTTTTTTTTATTTACTACAACGTACACGATTTTAGTGTTAGCAGTTTTAGTACCCTAATAAGCCATTGTTTATTGATTCAAGGTTTAGTGGTAAGTCGTCGAAGATTTGGTACAAGTCTTTTGATTTTAGATATTGGGAGATCAGGCGTTTGAATATTAGGATAGATTTGGTAGTGCGGATATTTTGTGGTAGTTTGTTCCAGAGTTTGCTGTAGTAGACGATAAAGAACTTACCGCGATGTTGTGTTTGGTATTTGTTGATAAGTAATGTTGCTTCGTAGTTCCGAAGTTCGTATCTAGGCATTTGGTTCCACATGGGAGAGAAAGCCGAGAATGATATTCCGTTGATTACTTTATAGAAGGATATTAAGTTGTGTCGTAGTCGGCGACGACACAGGGGTTCTAAAGAGAGTGTTTCACATCTAGTCGTGTAGTCCATGTTTCCGTTAGTTGCCAGAATTCGACGTGTGAAACATCTTTGTACACTTTCGACGCGTTTTCTATCTATGCTATTCATACTCGAAAAGATAAATGAGCAGTACTCCAGTATAGGTCTTACACATATCTTAAACAGAGTAAGTTTAGCCTCCGTTGTATGGAAGTTTTTAAGAAGGAAGCCTGTTAATCTTCTAGTTTTAGAGATAATAGAGGAGGCATGTTCCATGAACTTTAGGTTGCCGGAATATTTAATACCCAAGTCGCTTGTTGATTGGAGTATTTGGACCTTTGACCCATCTAAATAAAACGTGGACTGTGGGTTATAGTTACCTATGTGCATGATTCTACATTTACTGTAGTTAAGTGGTAGTTGCCATTTTTGGCTCCAGGAAGTTAGGTTATCGAGGTCCTTTTGAATTAGAGTCATGCCTTCTTCTAAAGAGTCCGGTTTAAAGCTATAAACAATCTTGAGATCGTCCGCATATAAATACGGTCGACCATGTTTTATAACGTTATTTATGTCATTTATGTAAATAACGAACAATAAGGGACCCAGTACACTTCCCTGTATAACCCCGCTGGTAATTGGTTTAGGCGATGATAGACTATTGTTGAACTTTACTGTTTGCTTTCTCCCTTTCAGGAAAGACGCAAACCATGAATGAAGTGGGTCTTTGACCCCATATGACTTAAGTTTAATGAGCAGTCGTTTATGAGGGACTTTGTCAAAAGCTTTACTGAAGTCGAGAAATAAACTGGACGCTAGAAGCCCTTTGTCCCGTTGTGTAGTTATCAGATGTTATCTAATGACCTATTTGCCACTGAACCGCTGATAATAGGCAATCACACACCACTTGTCAAGGCTATCAACCTGACTGATCTAAATAGTGACATTCCTGACTGTATAAACAAAGTTGAAGAAGTAAAATTAGCATTTACCAAAATGCAATCTATCCTAAGTGACCTAACCCCGCTAACCTACTTGCTTGGAAAGCAAGAAGACATAGAAATAAATTTGGCAAAGCGAGCTGAAACATTCCTAGATTTTATTGCATCAGAAGTTGTAAAGCGACTCACCTCGCTTCACAAAGCCGTCGTCTACAATGTTCCAGGGAATTTTCCACTTAAAAAGGTTAGAGCGACTCTACTAAAGGCTAGTGGCATGTCTCATATTCCATGAGAATGTAACAGACTGCGTAAAAAAGACTAACAGACTAGCTGCCCAATTCTATTCCACTTTGCATCCATCATAGATTGCAAGCGTTTTATAAAATCAGTAAACTTTATTAGATCCGGCAGTGACTTCAAAAGTATACTAATAGTTGCTGATAAAACACCTCTACAACGTAGATCTCTCAACCGTTACGGTGCTGTTGTTTCAGACATAAAAGATTCCGAGTCACAATTAACCACTCCAAATGAACTTTCCAAAACAAAGTCTAAGACGCACTCTAGTGGTAGTACTCCACCACCTAGACTTTGCACTCCACCCAGCCCAACCATACCCATAACTCTACCTAGTATAGACGCTCATACCCCAATACCTCTCACAACCAACGAAAATGGTAGCGACCTAGTAGATTTAGACATTACTCCCTAGGGGAGTACAGTTATCTCACAAAATAAAGAGGTGAACAGGATCAAACCATACAACTTAATCCACCACCCTACCGTTAAAACAAAATTCATACCTTATCCTTACAACAGGCCTAATGCTCTCCCTATCAATAAGGGTCAGCATAACCCCATCCCTAAAATTTAGAGTAATAAAATAAGTTACAAACGCCAAACCGCTGGGCACAATATCTCTGAATCACTAGGTTTGAAGGCCAGTGTTAAGAACAGCAACAAGCGGTTCCTCTCCTATCACCCTATTTCTGTTCCGTCGCATAAATACTTTAAAAGCAACAGAATGACGCATGCAACTGCGTCAGAGTACCATGTGCGAATGACCCCGAAGGCTGATTCCAGGAAGAAAAGCCTCCTTCCTCTACCTATATCGTTTCTGTCCCAAACAGATAATGGGAATAATTTGAACGTGGGATGTCACCCGTTCTATCAACATAAATACCCTCCTAAAGTTAGAAACTTACGACCTATATACTTTCCTACAGTAAACAGTTGTAACTACAACTACTTGGCTGCATCCCAAAACTCATTACCTAACTACTATGATCCATATGTCACGTACGCACACTCGAACCATTTTTTAGAGTATCCTCGTACGATAACTCACAACCATTCTCACCCCTACTCATTGCCCCCGCAGCCATTACTAAGTCAGCTGATGACGAGCCCGAACACCACCAACTTCCAGTTCTGCCACTACTAAGTAATCAATCTCATAGCACCATATCCCCACTAATCACAAACACTTTGAGCGTAAAAAACGACGACAGCAGTGACAACCTAAACATTGAGGCTGCAGAGCAATCACCCATTGTCTACTCACTAGTATCTGAACAATGCGAAACTCAGCTATCCCCAAGTCAAAGTTTCATTCAGGATTCTAAACCTGACGCCTTAAATTATTTCAACCTCACTGGCCACTCGTTTAGTCTATGCCTACTTAACGCGCGATCAATATGCAACAAAATGATCGACTTAGCTCTGTTTGCATCAATCTGCCAACCATCAATTATTATGGTAACTGAGGCATGGACTACCCCTAACATCTCTGATCTAAGTATATCCCTTGATAATTATAATCTGTATCGTAGTGACAGGTTACATGGACGTGGAGGGGGTTGTTTAATATATGTTAACACAAAGTTAAACTCACTTCTGTTTGATACAACAGACTTAAACAAATTACAAGACTCAGTGTGGATTGTTATGAGACCTACTGTATCACAGTCTTACCTATTCGGTTGTATATACCAACAACCTAGCCCATCAATAGAGAATATAAACTTACTGTCAGACATTTTTACACTGGCCTCTTCCCTACCCTTTACAGGTAAGGTCATTTGTGGTCATGACGAAATCTCATGGTTCCCCACCAAAGCGCCGAAACGCTATGACTTGCTTATGGAAAGCTTAGAGCTTGGTGGCTGGTCACAGTATGTCCGTAGCCCTACCAGATATAAAAATATTTTGGATTTAGTTTTTACAAATGAACTTTCCCCATGCACCGTACGTACAGGCAAACAATTCCCAGGTAGTGACCACAACGTTGTTATGTGCAGCTTTGACTTACAGACTACACTGTATAAATGCCCGAGTACAATACCTAGCAGATCCTTCCACAAGATAGACTGGAAAAGCTTTAAGACTTACTTCAATTATCTTGACTGGAACAACTACTTCACGGAAGGCGATGCTGATAAGCTGACTGGTATACTCTACTCCAACACTTATAATGTACTAGGTGTAGTAGCACCTCTAGGATATATTAAACCTAGAATTCCGAAGTGTATGCTTATCGCCACTACTGCAAGAAGAAGCCTACGTAAGCATGCAAATAAATTTTATAAACTTAAAGATTTTTCCTCCCTCATAACTATGAAAGAAATATGCATTAAGGCCAGGGCAGAGCGTATACAGATGAAAGTTGCACTAGAAAAACAGGCTACTGCACAGGATAACTCTATGGGACTTCTCAAGACCTTCCGGAACAAAATCAGTAGCTCTAAGATAAAGGGTGGAAACCTCTTTATCTGTGGCAATGAAGTATATGATGACCCCTGCCGCATAGCTGATGTATTCAGTGAGCACTTTGCCACTTCACTTACTATTGAAAACCACACAGATGGGATCGAGCCCACTCCGCCACTATCATGCGAAATCAGTGATATAGCATTCACTATAGAAAATATTACCAAGGCCATCACTACGCTAAGACACTCATACACTTTGGGTCCTGATGGTATACCAGCCACTGTACTTGAAAATGGTGGCACGGACTTCCATCTGGCACTTCTCAAACTATTTGCAATGTCACTCTCTACTGCATGCTACCCTACCCTTTGGAAAACTACACACGTCATTCCTAAGTTTAAATCCGGACCTGTAGGAAATATAGAGAACTACCACCCGATTAACCTAACTCCTGTCGCGTCAAGAGCAATGGAAAAAATAGTCAAAGAGAAATTACTCCAATATTTACTCAAAAACGAACTACTCTCTCCTTCTCAACATGTATTCTTAAAGATTAGGTCGTGTGACACATGCTTGTTAGACTACCTAGATGACATAACTACACAACGGGACAAAGGGCTTCTAGCGTCCAGTTTATTTCTCGACTTCAGTAAAGCTTTTGACAAAGTCCCTCATAAACGACTGCTCATTAAACTTAAGTCATATGGGGTCAAAGACCCACTTCATTCATGGTTTGCGTCTTTCCTGAAAGGGAGAAAGCAAACAGTAAAGTTCAACAATAGTCTATCATCGCCTAAACCAATTACCAGCGGGGTTATGCAGGGAAGTGTACTGGGTCCCTTATTGTTCGTTATTTACATAAATGACATAAATAACGTTATAAAACATGGTCGACCGTATTTATATGCGGACGATCTCAAGATTGTTTATAGCTTTAAACCGGACTCTTTAGAAGAAGGCATGACTCTAATTCAAAAGGACCTCGATAACCTAACTTCCTGGAGCCAAAAATGGCAACTACCACTTAACTACAGTAAATGTAGAATCATGCACATAGGTAACTATAACCCACAGTCCACGTTTTATTTAGATGGGTCAAAGGTCCAAATACTCCAATCAACAAGCGACTTGGGTATTAAATATTCCGGCAACCTAAAGTTCATGGAACATGCCTCCTCTATTATCTCTAAAACTAGAAGATTAACAGGCTTCCTTCTTAAAAACTTCCATACAACGGAGGCTAAACTTACTCTGTTTAAGATATGTGTAAGACCTATACTGGAGTACTGCTCATTTATCTTTTCGAGTATGAATAGCATAGATAGAAAACGCGTCGAAAGTGTACAAAGATGTTTCACACGTCGAATTCTGGCAACTAACGGAAACATGGACTACACGACTAGATGTGAAACACTCTCTTTAGAACCCCTGTGTCGTCGCCGACTACGACACAACTTAATATTCTTCTATAAAGTAATCAACGGAATATCATTCTCGGCTTTCTCTCCCATGTGGAACCAAATGCCTAGATACGAACTTCGGAACTACGAAGCAACATTACTTATCAACAAATACCAAACACAACATCGCGGTAAGTTCTTTATCGTCTACTACAGCAAACTCTGGAACAAACTACCACAAAATATCCGCACTACCAAATCTATCCTAATATTCAAACGCCTGATCTCCCAATATCTAAAATCAAAAGACTTGTACCAAATCTTCGACGACTTACCACTAAACCTTGAATCAATAAACAATGGCTTATTAGGGTACTAAAACTGCTAACACTAAAATCGTGTACGTTGTAGTAAATAAAAAAAACATAAAAACGGAAGAAGACTCTAGTTTGAAACTGATTATTTTGATACCACTAATCAAATTTATTTATTTCTTTCTATCGCATAATCTATGCCACCGTCTTCCCGAGTCTATGGTCTGAACTGGCAAAGAACTGATCTCCTTTAAGCAACTTACTCCAAACGCTGGCCTGGAACGCAATCAATGCACCAAAAACTCACCGCTCAAGACCAGTCCACACAAAATGGCTGCCTTATCCAAACTTCAAAATACCAGCCTTATCCTGTCTCTGGATAGTCTCCATGGTTCGTCATGCTCTCTCGCAGCTATTCCCTGAGATTACAGCACCAGGGACAAAAAGCGCGCGGTTGTTTACTGAAAGTGTTTTGTAATACAAAATATACCTCTGATACTGCAGCATTATAAACTGTGAAGCTAGCTACCGTTGGCTTCCTAATTAATTAATACCTTTGTATATCGTCAACTCCATAACAATAACTCTACTAAAACTCTGTTACGATTATACAATATCATTCTGATCATGCCTGTAAACTGGTATGCTCTCATGTACAAATTGCTACTTGAGAATAAATTATTATTATTATTATTATTATTATAGAGGAAGATCCAGGGTTTTTGGGAGAACGGCTATCCAGCTTGGACCTTTTAGCCTTATTTCGAGCCATTTATAAATGGGAGGGTGAGATTTCCGTATGAAGTATACTTTTATTAGGTAGTGGCAAATTTGTAACTAGGATTACAGCTATTTGTATGAAAATGTGTTAGCTCGAACGACGTGTTATACAATATATATTTAATGCGATATAATGTTTTATAGTACTATGGATAAGGCGGTTGGCCAATTTTGTCGCAAAGATCAAAATATATAAACCACGTGTAAAGAAGTAACAACCTTCTAACAGCGCGCTATTATTTAATACTCGATACCGCTGCCTTATATTAATTATGAATGAAACGGGTGATTTTCTGACTCATGTTGGTATTGTGAATAGAGATTACGAGCGATTCAAATTAAAATCAATGACGGAAGACCAATTTAAATCATTGATATTCATTTGTAGTCTTCAATCATCCGAATTCGCTAACATTAGAATGAGACTGCTTAATTGTCTGGAGCAAGACCTAAAACTTACACTAAACGACATCACAAAGGAATATCAACGACTAGTGAATTTACAACAGGATACCACACTCATTCAATCTGGCAGACACAGTTGCCCAGTTCACGCACTTCATCGAAAGCAACACCCAACTGCCTCTATGCATCTAACACAGTCTACAAAGAAACGTAATTTTCCATCCCAACAAGTGAAAACTCCTTCCTCTCCATGTTGGCAACGTGGAGCACTGTATTTCATCAAGTTTTGCCTATTCGAGCACCATCGGAATCAAGAATTTAAAAGTCCGAAAATCAAGGCTAAAGCTAGTAGTCCGGCTAAATCACTGAGCTTATTGGCAACTTACCAGATAAAGAGACCTGGAGAAAGAGAATTCATCACTTTACTAATTAACGACCAGCCTGTACGCCTACAGATAGATACAGCGTCGCCCTTAACGATTATATCACAGAAAACTTGGAGTTTCACCGGAACATGTTACATCACACCAACTGACTTAAATCTCCTCGGTCTAGACTGCTTTGATAGCTTTCATCTAGCAGATATACCTCTCAACTCTGTATGCAATCACGTTGAATCTGCTCAGTCTATGAACTACTTAAATGTATTGCTACAAAAATTTACTGATGTTTTCAAGCCAGGACTGGATTACTGCAAAACCATGCATGCAACGCTATAGCTAAAGACCGATGCATCACCAGACCCAAAAGACCTGTCCCTTATGCATCCCTGGCAAAAGTCGATGAAGAGCTCACACGATTGCAGCAGCACGGAGTCATAACCCCGTTACTTACTCAGAATGGGCAGCTCCTATTGTCGTTATCAAGAAACCTGATGGATCTATACGGATCTGCGCTGATTTCTCAACAGGTCTCAATGCAGCCTTAGAAGAACACAACTATCCTCTCTCAGCACCAGATGATTTGTTTACTATCCTCAACGGTGATTTTTATTTTGAAAAACTCGACCTCACTGATGCATACTTGCAAGTTGAAATTGCGCTTGAAAGCCGAAATTTTCTGACAATTAACACACACCGTGGTCTGTTTCAATACAACCAAATGCCGTTTGGGGTTAAAACCGCCCCGGCTATTTTCCAACAGTTGATAGACACGATTCTTTCTGATATTAAATGAGTTGCAGTATTCGTAAATGATATTCTGACTGTCGGCAGATTTCCTACAGAACTTGATAGTCGAGTTGAGGCAGTTCTATAACGGATCTCAGAAAATGGGTTCAGGCTCCGTCGTGAATAACGCCAGTTTTTCTTGTGGTCAGTAAAATACTTAAGATTCATTTTAAATGAAAGAAGACGTCGACCAGATCTGGAAAATATTCGTATTATTTAACAAATGCCAGCACCTACAGATCTCCCTTCACTTAGATCCTTTCTTGGAGTGATCAGTTACTACTCAGCTTTTGTCCCATCACTACATCAGATATGTCATCCACTAAACAACCTGCTTTGAAAGAACATACTGTGGACTTGGACTAGGGAATGAGATTTAGCCTTTCACAAACTGAAGTCTGCACTAAGTTCTAACATGCTACTAACGCACTACAATCCAAAATTACCAACTATCGTAGCGGCCGACGCTTCAAGTCATGGAATAGGCGCAGTTATATCCTACGTATTTTTTGATGGAAAAGAAAAAGCAATAATGCATGCTGCCTGTGCACTGACTCAAGCGGAAAGGAGATATAGTCAAATAGAAAAAGAAGCCTTAGTTTTGGTGTTTGCTGTTCAACGTTTTCACAAATTTGTGTATAGCCGCAAATTTGCACTTTTAACTGACCATAAACCACTACTTACCGTGTTTGGATTAAAATTCGGCGTACCAGTACACACAGCAGACCGCTTGCAGAGATAGGCATTAATCCTACTATGATATAGATTTGAGATACAATATCGTCGGACAGAAGAGTTTGGACAAGCTGATGCTTTATCACTATTGATAAGCCAATACCCAACAAACACTTAAGAGTCAGTAATTGCCACGTTATCCACTAAGGATTGTGCTGTGAATTATTTATCTAGTGTTATTCGAGCGTTGCCGGTGACCGTGGATAATGTTAAACAAGCATATCTCAATGACCCCATGATTCAGAAGGTTAAACAACCACGGGGACAAAGAACGTAGTGGATGATGAGAGGGAATGCTTTTACAGATGAGACTCTCTCTGCATTGTCAACGACTGCCGAATGTTTGGTGAGCGTTTGGTATTACCAATATGTCTGCAAACCAAGGTCTTGCGTCGATTTCATAACGAGCATCCCAGGTTACAGCGAAGCTTCGAATATTGGCCGAAAATGGACAAGCACATCAGCAAATTTGTCAAAGATTGTTATAATTGTCAAACACAGTAAACAAATAAACTCAGTATGCTGACTATAACCAGAAAAACCATGGACACGCTCGCACATACATTTTGCAGGTCCAATAAATGGTGTCACATATCTCGTACTAGTGGATGCCTATGTGGGATATGTTTAAACCTACAGATAAACCTTCAAGCAATTTCCTCAAAAGTGTCTATTCAGAGTCTGGGCTTAACTACAGTCAAAACAGGAAAAACTTGGCACAAACTTTTATTTGTTTCGGAAACATGAATTAACACCATTAGTACAGTGAAATAATCAATAACATAATTAACACTTCCACCCGATACGACCACCACGTCTATGATCCTCGACTTCTCCTGTTGGATAATCGGCCTCTTCGAGTAGGCACAAGTTTCACACATCTCGAGTAGTTTCGTTAGTTGCCGTCTTCAAATGTACCGTTCTGACACGTCCATCTGGACCATAGTTTAACTTTTTGACCATACCCTTTGGCCACAGACCTTTGATACATCGACATCATTCACTACGTCTAGGTCCCCTGGTTGCAAATTTCTACTTATGTTCATCCATTTAGATTTAGTTTGAAGGGTCGGCAAGTATCCTCGCAACCATTTATCCCAAAACATCGTAGCTAGCCGTTGAGCTTCCCTCCACTTTTTCTTGTACGATGATGTTTTACTCTTATTAGCTTCTTTATAAGATATTCCTTTACAAATTAGCAATAATTTGCCTGGCGTAAAAGCCTGTAAGCCCGCACTGTCGTCTAATATCTTCATGAGGGGTTTGTTAATCAAGATTTCTTTTGCTTCCGTTAAAAACGTCTGTAACGATTCGTCAGTTAATACCTTTTAGAACAAAAGAGGTTTTAGAATGCTCCTTACAGACCTTATAATACGTTCCCACACTCCCCCTTGGTGACTTATTCTCGGGTGGGGGGTGTTAAAATGTCATTCACACTCCTTCTCGATAAGAGCGTTCGAAATCTTTGTCTGGTCCCAGTTCCTAATAATCTGTCTCGAACTGAAATCCTCACCTCTACACTTCGAGCTGTTATCGCTAAGCATACGCTTTGGATTTCCTCTTCTCGCAATGAATCTGGAAAGCGCGCATAGGAAGGAATCTGTATCTAAGGCGCAAGCCATTTCGATGTAAACCGCTCGAATAGAAAAGCAAGTGAATAAACAACTGTGACGTTTTTTGATGGTCCTTCCTCTATAAGTATAGAACAGTCCGAAATAATCTACACCAACCAAAGTAAACGGTGGCACGTGTGCCTCTAAACGGTGTACTGGAAGTGGCGCCATGATCTGGGAATGAGGCACACCAAACAGTCTTCTGCATAAATAACATCCTTTTAGTATCTTCCTAACTGTAGAATAACCTCTGATAATCCGAAACTCTACGCGAATACTATTGAGTGTATATACGATTCCTGCGTGCGCATTCTATAGATGATAATTCATGACGATTAAATCGGTAACAAAATGTTTGTTGGGAAGTATAATTGGATTTTTACTTTCGAATGGTAAGCACGATAACTGCAACCGCCCACCAACGCGAATAATATTATCTACCATAACGGGGTTAAGATTTTTTATTGGGCTATGGAAATTTAATTTCCTTCTCATGGCATTGTCCGAGTAAATCAAATGGCGTGGCAATTTTTTATTGACAACTGTATCATTAATTTCCTCTTCACAAGTATTAAGTAGCTTATTAGTGTGATCTTCGAAATTCCTCTGTGCAATTTTTAAAATCTTCTGTTCTATTGGAAACAAATTGTCTTGTACTAGCTTGATTATATTACGTTTTGTATAATTAATATTTTTAAACTTGCAGTTCCGTTTGTTTGTCGGACTAACGACAAATCGTTTACATAAGGCTAATACTCTTAGCATTCTAGACCACGACTTACACATAGTGAATCGATCCAGAAACAAATCATTACAGTTTGTAGACTCGTGATTTTCTTCTGATACTACATTATTGAAGACATTACCGTTCTCTTTCAGAATAGGCCATGTGTCTTCGTTCTCTAATAAGAATGTCGGTCCTCGTAGCCATTCTATTATTTTTGTTTCGTCATCAAATGATATTCTGCCGTGAGCATTATCTGCAGGGTCTTGTTTACTGCTGACATATCTCCACTGGTCTGGTGTAGTCAATTTTATCTTATTTTATTTTATTTTAATCACATACTACTCATTTACAATAAGCGTTGTGAAGAAACCGTTTTGGGTTTCATCAGATGTCCAACCACTAAATTCTATCGTCCCTATTAGTTTACGGAATCTTTGTGAACGGAGTGCGATTTCCAGTCGATGTTCGGCATATCAAAGTCTCCACCGATTTGTTTGGATGCGTGGTGTTGCTGTGGGGCCAAGAAGAACATAGTGCTTAGATTATTGTCATAGGTGCTATCTGCGTTGGGTGGTCTATATATACATCCTACAAGTAGGTACTGTTGATGGCCAAAGGCTATACTTACCCATGTTGAATCCCCTGTCTCACCTAGTTGTTCATTGTTGAACCTACAGGCCTTTAGGTAGGAACGAGTGTAGATTATGGTGCCACCACCACTAGTGTTGTGCCTGTCAGTTCGAAAGGGAGCATAATTATCGATATTTATTGTGTCAACTAATATAGTTATTTTGCACCAAGTCTCGGTAATCAATACCATACTTGGATTAGTAATGATCATAATAGATTTGAGATAGTTGATTTTGTTTATAAGTGACCTAGTGTTTATTGGGATGACGAGTAACTGTGACCTTTTGTGAAGTGTGAGGTCCTGCAATAGGACACTTGTTTTGAACGAATTGGGTGTAAAAGCATTAAGTGAGATGAATGACTTTGAACTATCGTCGGGTTGGGTGCCCGATGTTTCAGTTGATATGACCAACCGGTTCATTGATAAGTTGGTTGATGTTTGTATCTCTGAGTGGGTCTTTGATGTAGTGTCTTGGGTTGTCTCGTCTGTCAAAGTTGTGTCTGGGGTAGTAAGGTGGTTATAAGGAGTGAAAGCAGTTTTATTATGTTCGTAGTGAATCCTAGTATGGATGAGGTTGCCGGTTGGGGAACCGGCGTGATAACAAAAAATTATTCCGTTTCGTGCGGATTCTTTGACCGGTTGAACAGATATCATGTGTGTGGGGCAGGCCCTAGAATGCCTTCAGGTCTGCGAGGACATTTAATCAATAATGTATAGTTGAATCTGTGAAGGTTTTGTGATATGTGGGTTTTTTTGAAGGGTGCGTTAATTTTACAATTGCGTAAGTGTTGTGATAATATTTGCGAGGCCTGTGGCATTCCATTTATTGTTTGCCCATCAGGCTGAATAAAGTATTCGATACTGAAATCATCGTTAAATGTCTGGATTTGTGACTTAGTATACATGTTGTAGCCTATGTCTGGGGAGCAACTCATCGCTTATTGTTTCTAATGAATCCAAGTCAACTTCTTGGGTGTTTCGTGAGCAGCTACTATTATTATTTTTATTGTTTCTCGTAACATCCCAGCTTTTAGTAGCCTATGTCTGCGCCTCCGTTGGTGTATTGAATCTGAATAGTACAGGTGTACTTAGGCCATGGGGGCCTTTATTTAGTCTTGTATATGAGCATGGTACGTCTGTCATATTGCTAGCCTTAAGAAGTTGACTTTTCATAGTTTGTAGAGGACAGGCATCAGAATCTTTTAAGATTAAAACATTGTTAGAGCGTTTGATGCGTTCAAAAACTTCGGAGGCTACGTAGTCGACCATACTGTTCATTACATTTAGATGATGTGATGTTTCAGTATTATCAGAGTTGATGAGGCATTTGTGAAGGCTGAGAATCTAAAGGTTGTCATGAAGGCCTTTCAAGTCATCACTATGCTTGCAATGACCTGCATCTTGTCTCGTTAGAAAAGACTTCATCACGTCTTCAACGATGACTACGGGAACATCTTTGTTAGGTCAAATTTGACTTACATTCAATGGGACTCTAAATTTTTCTAGTAGTGGATCGGTGGGGGTATAGAACCGGAGCCTTTTCCTACGTTTTGCCAGACGCTTGGAGTTAAATGTTGGTAGAATTTCCATAGACAATGTAGTCAATCTGATTTTACGAGGGATGCGATTAGATAGTAATATGAGTGGATATACTTATACTTTATGACAAATGTTGGACAGAAACAAAAAATAAGCAAATGCACGAACTAAGCACAGTAACTCACCGAACTTAGTCAATAATTTCAAGAGATATGATGTGTGTGATTTCTTGGAATGACAGTTAACGTTTCGTTCTGTATTTTTAGTAAATGGAACCAGTCACTATGTAAGCGACATTGATTATGTGGCTAATGAGTGTATGTAGCATAGTTGAGATTGTAACGAATGATACTGAGAGATGATTTGTGCTTCAAGCAATCAACGAAATAGTCCGTAAAGGTTTGTTTGTCATGTATATTTTCAAGTGTTGTGTAGTGTGTGTAGTAAGGAAATCCTAAGGATCTTGGGATTATACACCCTCCGATTCGTATCGTGCACGGTATGTATTTATACTTCCGACATACCACTTGTGCTTATAGGTAAATTAAAAGGGAAGAACACTAGCATATGACTAAGACAGGTAAATGGTGCTCACACGTTCAGAGTTCCCATTATTTTGCTAGTGAGGTGAGAAACAATAGCGAGTGTGATCATTTTTAATGAGACACCAGAAAAGATGAAATTACTAACATATCGCACAAATACAGGAAGTAAATCTGTTTCCTGAACGGCTTGTGACAAATGGTTCCAGATTCCCGAGAATTTATTTGTATAATATTACATATTAAGAGCAGATCTAGAATGAGATAATTTTATTTTCGAGGCTAAATTGCGTTGATTATAGCAAGAAGGTTCCTCGAACTGAATTGTATTACACGATGAAAACGCTAATTTCTTCAATATCTTGTAAAAGAAATTTGGGTTTTATTCTAGTCATTGCCTCCATAAGGTATCTAGTCTTAACTTAGTTCAGATGACACCTTATAGTAAGATGGACAAGGCGCGGTGCTAGTATATTCTTTTTTATTAACGAGGTCTTAAAACATAGCTTAGAGTTTGTTAATAGCTCTGAGGATTTCCCTATTTGTTCTTTCGCCTTACATAAATTATTTAAGGAGTTGAGCTGCTTTTAGCATGTACGGTTATGCGATTAATGTTCCACTAGGTGGGGGGGGTTTAGTGTCTGAAACTGCATAGTCTATATCCACATCACTATGTGCCGTGGGGTATACCTGAGTGGTTGGTATGTGTACACTGAACACTAACAAAGTTACACTGTACGTATTAGTTACTGGACATTAAGTGAAGTGTGCCAACTCCTCATGGTCAACATCATCCATTGGAAAAATCAACGTTCGAAGAGGACACGGTATTTCCAGTGGCGTAGCCATAGTTTAGTTTCTGTGAGTACCCATCATGTTTTTCCTAAATATACTCCATCACATAAAACTATATCTTATACAGGAAGCTCTGGAAGAACGAGAAGGCATGGTTACCACTTTTGGGGTGAAGCATATTATGGGGTCGTTGGGTGCTGTGACCTTGTCGCAAACCCACTTAAGTTAGGAAGCTGAATCACCCTGACTGAATTTAGTAGAAGTGGACTATTAATCGAAGTCAGTTAATCATCTACGAATAAAATTTTACACTTACAGAATCACTGTGTCCTGTTTATTGACAACCGGTATCACTAGAAGATCCTATGGTGGTACTGATAAATGTAGTTATGTGGCTTACCTTAGTGATGTCCTCTTTATCGTTATTTGTATATAAAGTTTCTGGTTTCATGTATACTTATCCTCAACAATACGAGCAGATTTATGCTTCAATGATGAAATTATCAAAAAGTTCAGGCTGTTCGGTTTTCTCTGCAGCTGATTGGGAGTCAAACAGAAAGAGAAGTTGACAAAAGCACTTCTGTTATACTTGTGCCGAGGTGAAAGTGGTGACTAATGCTATATAGAAGACTAGCTGCTTTTTGTATGAAACATTTAACGGATTTGCAGGATTTCGTAGACAGTTACATTCGGACCTGGGATCATATGTGTAGTTAATCCCATAGTTTTGAAGTCGATTACAGTTACCACTTTAGCTGCAACATTTTGTTCAGGCAGGCTTTTGTTTATACTCGGGCTGCTGTCTACGATGTTAATACTTAACAAATAACAACGAAAATATTCATTTGTAAACACTTACTATCTAATATTGTTATCCAGGAACTTTTGTATTTTTATCATAAATACTTAAAGGTTTTGTACAATTAACTATTCTGTAATCTTTCACAATGAAACGCAGCGTTAGTCGACCTGTTAAAAAATGATAAATACCCAAGATAACGGGACTGATACACTTTAATCAGTAGAATTACAAACAGCCATATAGTATCAGTCATTTATGTACCTTCGTTTTGCTGCTCATCTTTTCTTTTTCTTCTTTTTAACGACCCAAATGATTGCATGGAGATGTGCCAATAGCTAGATGCAATAACCCAATTGTTCTACGTTATATACGTCTCACCAATTGTCTATAATCACTCGACCCGTTTTACGTAGTGCAGTTGCATAACTTACGCGGTACTACTCCGAAGGTTTCCTAAAAAATGGTTCCCAAATGTGACCCATTCCGACCTAGTGATCAGTGAGTTCACTAGCACGCGGAATGATATGGACGGTCTCACTAGGAAAGAAGATAATTAGAAATATAACATGGTAGGCACACATATGAGTCTGATAAATGCCGTAAAACTTCGTGTAAAGTGTCATCCGCATGAGAAATTGTTGGCCTTTACCAGTAGGGATAATTCATATGTATAGTGTAGCAGAATAAATCAGACACATTTTGTGTTGCCATACTAATCGTACACAGTCAAATACAAGCACATATAATTATTATATGCCAACCCAGAATACGATTTTGCTTCGCCACTACCAACTCACCTCTTTGTCTGTTTAGGTGTAAGGAAGTTTCCTTACATCAGCATGTAACCTCAACTACAATGAAATGATTTATTTTAACTCATTTTATGACTCAGCTTCAAACTGACCACAACAATAATCTCACTCTTCGCAACCTAAATCACCCACTTACTATGTAGATGAATATTTTAAGGAACCAAAGTGCTCGAATTCAGACGTGCTATTTGTTGTATTGGAGATTTAATAACTGTTTACGGTGCAATTTGTGAACGTCACGCTACGTGTACCTCGAGTGATGTCTAAGCCGAGTAATAGTGAGAAGGTTTCTAAAAGCATATTAAAGAAGTCCAGTGACCAGGGATGCCAAAAGAGTTTTCAGTGGGATGAATCAAACATTTTAGCTACTTATCATCCAGCTGATAAGACATATGGCCATATGAAAATCGAGGAGCCGAAAACACCCTATGTTTTCGAATCTGAAGATGGTTCGACGACTGCTATTGGAGCTTCATTTACCCCAGAAGATTTGGCTGCTCGTCTGACTGCTGCTTCGCAAGATCCTGATACGTATTTAGTAAGTTTTTTTATGGAACTACTTCAGTAATAAGATTTGGCTTTATTCATATTATAATAAGCTGTCGGCTCTGTCACTGATTTTCGGGCGGTTTTTGGATGTCTCCATTAATATCCATTTTTTATGTCTAGAGTCTTACGGTGGGTGTCACACCCCTTAATATTTATATAGTGTTTGGGCTCTGTATTTACCAATTAACTTCACGCCTACTAAGTAACCCTATGTGGCATATTGCTATGAAAACTGTATACATATGTTGTGATAGACTTAATGAATCACCTAATCTTACTTCACTTTAAAGCACTGAAAGTGTATTTTAGGTTCCTTCTAAGATATCTCTATGACTAACAAGTTTTCATTGAGACATATTGTGTGCAATAATTCATATCACATGTGTGGAGTTTGTGATTTGCTCGTATCCAGTAATATGTTTGCTGGGTGTTTTGTGTGTCAGCAAGGTAAATGATAAGGTTTTTACTGTTCCTTCACATCTGATCAAGTGTCGACGAAGTACCTAACACCAGTATGCTCCAGTTAAATGTGCCATACATAAGCACGACGAGAAATTGATAGTGGCATTGAAATAATACCACTAATAATATGTCGTAAATGGCGGAACTGATTTATATTCTGCTTGATGTTCTGCCCAAGAAATTCTTATTATCGGCTATTTCTAAAAATTCACCTATCATAATTTTATTCTTTTGCTTCATATGAGTTTTGAAAAAAACTATAATGAAGGAAAGTGAGAAAATGATACATATGCATATGTACAAACTCAGACAGAGGCTTCGTACAGAACAAACTTTTATAGTAGTTAATAATTTATATACTCAGGAGCATAGATTTTCTGATAAAGTCACCTCTACACATTTTTAACTGCGTAATATGTTTGCTAAATACAGAACTGTAGACCTATTATGCATTTCTTTGTGTATATGAGTCCTAATGTAGCTGTGCCTCGTTTTGTTTGAAAATATGCAAGGCGATAGTTGTGAACGAACTGAATAGCGGCTTATGTTTGGAGGATCTGTTTACAACCATGTTAATAATGACTTCAAGTGTTTCGTCACACCGCCTACTAACAGCCTTCAAGACTACGCGATCCCTCGGAAACCTGGGGGAAAATAATGATAGACAATATGTAGTCAAAGGTAATATACGCGTCTAATAATACCAAATGAACGTAGTCTTGTTGCTAAACAGACTAAACACGAATCCTTTTGACTGTAACGCACGTGAAGATTACGATAGACCAAATGTAAAAGCTATACTAAGACAATTGACATTCATTAGTATTTACCACACGTTCGCCAGTGATACAAATGCCATGTGATAGCACAAGGGTGTTCAAGCCCTTTCCATGTCTTAGACCAAAGTATTAACAGTTTTACGACTAGGAAGATTAGGCGTTGGTGCATTCAAAGTAGATCATATCTCAATATTTGTTGAGGAACTATACATCTCACAACAATTTGAGGATGAAAGAACGCACATAAAAGAAAAGGTCGTCTGCTTGCCTAACAAAGTATTTTTTGTAGATGTTAGGCTATGCAAAATAACGGCGGAAAGAAGTTGGGGTAAAAACCAGTACTTAAAGGTACATCAACTTCCGTTGATAAACTATTTGAGCGCTTTACGTATAGTATACTGTTCTCTTTTAAAGAAGTAAAAATGTAACCAGTTGATTTTCCAGCTTTGCGTTAATATTAGCAAATTTGTTTAGTAGCATAGGTCTCCCCATGTAATTAGAAGCGTATACATAATCGTGAGACGTATTTCAGATAATCTCTCCCCTTTCTAAACTGGGCACTTTATTATAATGTAGAACAATTACTACATCTATAGTGCTTCTGTTAGATTTTTGTATGATCTGATATGAGTTGGTATGCTCCTTTGCTCAGCCTGCAGTTTGCGTAGCTTTTCCAGAAAAGGAGAATTTACTGCTATGGATCTAGACTTAATATATACACCACTGAAATGCTCTTTGGTATTGGTATTACCCTTACGTTTTTTCACATTTCGGTATGTTCTTCATAGAAAATGACCCGTTAAAGATACTAGTTAGTGGTTGACACATCGGCATATTTCTTAAAACGGAGGTTTGGAAAATCGTCAGTTTGTCTTCTGTTGTGTTTAGATTAATAATCCCAAACACTTGTAATGTTACCACTATTTTGATTTTAGCCACGCTCCACCAAAATCGATCAAGAGGAGGATGAACATCAGAGAAGATTCCGCGAAAAACGAAAGCAACATTACAACGAGTTTTTGGCTGTAAAACTGGCCAAAGAAAGTTTACAAAATGACGATGATGGCGATACGGAAGAAAGAATTGAAAAGGAAGACGAAGATGAAGATGAAGAAGTTGAACACAACGTTGAACAGGCAATGATTAATGCGCGATTAAACGCCGAACTTTCCCGTTTGAGCCGAAATGCAGAACAATCTACAGATATTACTTCGAAAATTTAGAATTCTTCAAAATCTCACTACTGAACGACATGAGATATTAAGGATTTCTCTAAACATTTTCTCATTGTGTATAGTTAATTATCAATTTCTGTCCGATTCTCTCTATTTTACCCACTTTGTGTTAAGGGTATAATTTCCAGTATCTGTTTATTCAACAGTGTTTAAAAATTTATGTCTAGTAAATAGTCACGTGATGATTTAAGTGATAAGTTGAAATCTTAACCATAACTCGAAAGTAAAACTATAGATTACTTCCACATTGAAAAATAAACAAATGTGATGTAAACTCCATTATTTACATTTGGCTTTTACAAATAAGGAACAATGTTTTAAAAATATTTATGAACTTTGCTTGAGACGGAAAAAAAGTGATATTTTAACTTGCTGCTGTAAAGTAGACTCGTGTCTTGTGTAACTAAATACCACAGTCATACACTACTTTAGAATGGGAGTAAGCATTTAAGTTCATAAACGTTTTGTGTGTTTGTGTGTGGCGGGAGTACAAGTCTAAAGGTTATTATTACCTTTTAATAGCAGTTGTGTTTGGTTCTGTCACTTGTTTGTCGTATCGATGGTAGACATTTCTATGTATTCAAATATAATTTGTTTTAAGTAAACATTAAGTGCTACTAGAAATGAGAATGAAGTAGGCTGATGTTAGTGGTAACAAGCAAAGCACTATTAGTTCTTGTAGGACACTAAATATACCGCACTAATGAGTGTTGTTCGTTCAACACATTATTATATCTAGTCTCTCAGATTGCATGCCACAAATTTGTTTAGTTGGATCCATTTGCAATTATGAGATAATGCATTAAATACAAAACAAGAAACACTATGAAGCAAGGCAACATATGTAAGGTAGTGACAATGTTTTACCTTCTGTTGTATTTCTCTAACTATTTTGATCAACTAAACAGGTCACAGTGTACCTGATCCTGATCACCACACATAATTACGTTACTTATTTTATAATATATACAGTTGTTTAATAATCTAAATGTAGATTGATAATTTTATTAAATAATGTAAGCGAAATCTTTCCTACTACGGTATATAGTTTTATTTTTCTGTAGAATGGTAAAAATCAATGTTGATTTGTTACAAACATCAAATTATTTATCTCTTTCAATTTTGACAGATGCATGGAAATGCACGTCCTATACTTAGAAACCAAATTATTGTATGGTAAGATAATATCGTGGTGTTTTTAATTAGAATACCTGAAGTAGGTTCTTAACTTACTACTTTGTGACCCAAGTGCTTTAACCACTATTACTTCAGAGAACCTACATCAGACTGCTGCTAGTAGTATCTTATTGGTAATCGTCATGAAATACGTAATGAATACTTGAGTATTTGTCAGTCCTCTGCATTTCTAAGAAATAGTACAATCTTGATTATGAAATATTTATCAGACGTATTAATGATTGTAAAACTGAAACTTTTTCAAGTTACACTTCTCCATATATATGCACATGGAAAGAAGTTACTTGTTGCAAAATCACAGATAAGTAAACTGTTGAAGATTCGAAATTCTCAGGAATAAGATTATTCGGTAAATAAAGCGAAATACGATATTAAAGTTTTGTTTCTATATAAATAAAGCACTAGGATACATTATCATCGTCGTATCCCTATCATTAGGTCTAGAATCTAAATCTTCCAATCCTTCCATTTATACAAGCAGAAAACTCAATTTCTTAAAATGAAGCGCAGTGTTGTGCTTATATTCAACCTCATCGGTAATTGGTATGCTGAATATGCAGTGTTCTTTTTTATGCAGTTGATATGCTGAATTCCTTCATATGTCAAGCCAGTATTTCAGTTTCCTGAAAGTGGCATATAGCATATTTAAGTAATATACCAGCTTAACGTAAGTACCTTTTTCATCTGTGACGTCACTTAAACTACTAGGTCCCTAAAATTATCCTAAGTATTTCACTTATGGTGAATTAAGCAATCAAGGATAATTTTTGTTTACCAAAACATGATATCTATGTATCAGTGATCCGAAGAAATATTTATTACAAGTGCTGTAGAGTTTTCATTATTATAGATTTCAATACTTGAGATGTAAAACACTTACCAAGTACAAATTCACATACTTGATCCTGGTTTATGCTGTCTGTTCCAATCGGAGTGGGACAAACCTGCGACTCAGTGGTTAGAGGTCAAACACTTTAATCATTAAGTTACCACTCCGCTTAAGACGTTATCTGACATATATATATATATATATATATATATATATATATATATATATATAGCGTTAAATATTTTATTTCCCTCATTATTATGTTCCCCTCACCACTTACTTCCCATTTGACTTACTAACTGCAGGCTCATCATTTTCCACTCATGAACTGTAACTATATACGTGTCACCCCATTTTACTATCATTATCCTTTTTGTTACGTGTTGATGTTACTTTTCTAATCAGTCGACTGCGCGGTCTAGTTCTGCACATATATCAAGGAATGCTTGAAATATAATCCAACTCTGTTGGTTGACTATTGTCTTAAGTCGATTTATTTCTGTTTGGGACTAGTAGCATCCTACCAGACTTACGGAAAACGATTAATCAGTATTATTGTCCTCGGCCACTGCGGTTATTCAGGCAGGAACGTATTAATAATTGATCAACTGTTATGACATAGCAGTGCTCTAATACACGCATTTATAATGAATTTTCGAACGCATCGTTAATATCTATCAACTAAGTTAATACTCAATTTTGAATGAGCTGGTGCCCATATTGAGACTCAAATCTATGTTATGTATACGGTCAGGAAAAATACTCAACAAAGCTAAGATTTGGAAAACATTTGAAAGTCATTAACTTTCATTTTGCGTAAAAAATATGATTGTTGGGTTGCCTTTAAATGTGTCTATCAGTTCATTTACTTTTATGTAGGAAGATGCATTTGCATCAACGGAAAAAGCTAATTAAGCCATTGAAAAGAAAATAATAACAATTCAGCAAAAATGTTTGTTTTGACGATTTCATTTACTGTAGACCTACATTCGTATTGACAATAACTAGCATTCTCTTCTAACAATGCTGTTTGGTTCCACGAGGTTAGGCAGAAACTGGTTAAATGTTAGATTTATACTTATTTGTTTGATTTTTTTCTTTTATCTAACTATATAAGATCTTTGAATATCTAACATTTATTCGTTTCCATCTGTTTAAGTATCGGGAGACCTAGGTAGCTGTAGAAATTGTTGAATTAATGGTTTTATATCATTTTCGTTAGACAACGAATGACAATCATGAAATCCTGGAGAGTTATTTCACTCTGGTGTAAAATTCCTCAGTCGCGTTCACCCATAGCTTCACAGGAGATCAAACCTAAGACCTCAAGTTTAGGTCACCATTTTTTTTTAAATTAATTTTTCTTCCGTGTCTTATACCTAGTTGATTTTCTCTCCTACTATACTTATGATGAGTGACGATTTAATGAACGAATACACACTCTATAAGAAAGATAACTACGGCATTTCAATTTATAAGCACAAGTTTCTGTAAACCAAAATATACTGAGAAACTGATTCTGTTGTTGGTATCATTCAAATGAATAATACCAATTGGCTCGCAGGTAATTACTCAGAAAGATGCCTAACATTCAATCAGTCAGAACGGAGAGGGTACTGACAGTAACTTTGGTAAAGTTTAATTTCCCTCAAATTTCTCATATCATTCATTGTTAATTCACTACTGTTTTATTCATTTGATTAATCTGTAAACTTTTATCACAAGGTCATTCATTATCTTTTTTTATTTTGTAATCCATTTGATTCTAAAGTAGTTTCGAGCGTAAATATAATCTTTCATCCATAACAATTTATTTATCAACCTAGGCTATCTAGGATAACTTTGATGATTAGTAAATAACCAATTATTTATCCTCTTTTTGGTTTTCTCTAGTCATTTTCCTTACAAATCATTCATGAATGGAGAAACATATCGGCTTCTTAACAGTCATAGTGTAGCGGAATATAGGAACTTAAGGGTCAAGTGAAGGTGTGATATCTTTCTATCTGTGAAAATATAATCCCTATATAGGTGTTCTGAATTATATATCACTTTGTAGACTTTTACCATGTGAACCTGTACATAAAGGTTGTACAACATAAAGTTTCATTTCAGAAATTTGAAATTCATGAAAACTAGATACCAATAGTAATCGGAAAATGTATTTGCTGTCACCACTTGACATATACTTCAAAGATTTCAGTCATTTTCTTAGGATGTCTTGTCTTTTTGTACTGAATGCCTTTTGTAAGTTCTTCTGTGAATGTGTTAAGAGGGGTCGAGTTGCAAATAATGGTCGATCTTTCAGTACTATTTTTTTATATCTTGTTTAGATGCTTACCAAGCTATTTGGTTTTATTGTTTTCTTACTGTCTTTATCTAAAGCTCTTGTTTAAACCATAGATTTTTATGTTATTTAAGGCTCATGAGCTAGGACTAGTTGCTTACTAATCTCTTAATTCATTTTTGCATAAGAAATAATTTGGTTCTGTATCCATGTTATCCTTTTAAGCATGTTTGTGTGTAGGATGGAAGATCATGTTTATCTTTATGACTTTTTGAAATATGTGATCTAAATACTGAGTTATCTAATCATTGTCGTCACGTCCTTTCCCTAATCGTCTGTAGCAAATTAACTAAGATTTATGAGTGCCTATTCATAGTTTGTACCATATGTCGATCACCTACAACAATCACGTACCACTGACTAGCACAAATTCAGTATTTGGCAACTGAAGATTTAAAAGGCCTTTTAAATAACTAAATTAGTAAGGAAATCTCATTCACATCAAAGGCTATTAACTAAGTGAATTTTTCATTATAATGTTAATGAATTATCATATTTTTAATTTAAATGCCACAAAAAGACTGTCGAAAGTAAAAATAACTAGCATGTTTTGAGTATCCTTCGTTTCGAAGGATATCACAACTTGAACAAATGCACTTAGCATTACCATCATGCGGAGCATAACTAAATATTATAATTTTGAATAATCTACATCGACAATAACCAATAATAAAAGTTGAAAATTGAGGAAATATCAAAAGTGGGTAAAGGTCGATTGGAACAGATTCAAAAATCCATTTTAAAATTTTCATATTGGTACTTTCTCTCTGCTAATGCATATTATGCTATGTTATTTGAAAGACTATTTTGAACATCGTAAATTAGTATTCTGAATATGCTCACTTTGTTATCTTTGTTTTGGATACAACTAATAAAGTCACTAAACGAATTATTTCATTTATATGGTAATGTTATAATCAGTAGTGTAATTCACGTAATATGCCCAGTCAACTAAACTACACTGAGAAAAACAGTAAGCCTATGTATAAAACTGAGTTACTAAAATTATTATTTGTATTTATAAATGGCCATAATGGTATACATATACAGATATAAGTATTGACCTTATTTAGGTAAAATATCTACCTTCTCAAAGTAATGCAACTAAAGCTACACTTTATTTAACAGATCTAAATATTTCTATCGGCAGTCTGATTCTGTTATGCGTATCATGTTAAGTATTTTGAATTATTAGATACGTTTGTAGAAGCCGTAATTACGCTAATGCATAACAACTTTTATATTGTACATTTATATATTGGTATGTATGCTTAACATGAAAACGGATTTAACTGGATTTTGGAGGCTTACTTAGTTTCCGATTGCTTATGCACTCTTATTTGTTCTAAATATATCTCTATCTAAATCGTCGTTATTGATTTCTCATTATATATGTCATATGCTTATTGCATATGTGTATCGAGTCAGAAAATATACGAAAATTTAGATGTCCACTGGGTGTATAAAAGACAATTTGAACATAAGTTGGTGTCCTCATCTAAACACTCAATTAAGGTGTCTAAATGACTCAACATTCAAAGCAACACGTTGTTTATGTTAGGTGATTGCTAGGTATTCGGCAAGCAATTTTTATCGATCAAGGTCTCCTACGGAATCGTAGTCGTATCACGCCTCATTTATAGTAAAGAGCACGTCAATATTAACTTATTCAGGATTTAAATTTACGTCATACTATTGTTCGAAATAGTCTTTCAAATAACATAGCATAATATGCATTAGGAGATAGGAAGTACCGATATTGAAAATTTTAAAATGAATTTCTCAATTTGTTCTAATCAACCTCGACCCATTTCTGATATTTCTTCAATTTTCAACTTTTATTATTGGTTATTATTGATGCAGATTATTCGAAATTATAATTTTCGTTATGCCAAATGTGTTTTTTTTCAAGTTGTGATATCCTTTTAAACGAAGGATACTCAAAACATGCTAGTTACTTTTAACTGTAGCAGCTGATGGTAACCTGTGGTTCAAAAGTTTACATAATGTACTGCTCTTAGCATGTCTGCTCGATGTGCGACTGAACTCATTTTGAAGCTACCTACTTCCGGCGCTTATATCGGTTTTGTGCTTGTCAGATTTGCATTTAGTCCAACATAGTTCTTTTCTATTCAGTGTTTCTGACTTGTAACATATGCACTTATCCTATAAATTATGGATATGTATAAGTTAATGTTATATGCAATGATTTATTGACAATTTAGAATTATGTTATTATGGAGCCGAGTTCGCTGTAATCCAGTATAAACAAGTACTAACCATTCATATTCCGAATAGTCAGTCGGATTCCTAACCTACGTAAGTCATATTTATCTTATCTATAATTATAAAATTAACACTAAATGACTGCCTTTATATGATATTGTATAACATTCAAAATAAAACAATTTAATATCAGTAAAATGTTATGTTCTAAATTGAGTCATTTAGTCTACTGAACTCATTGCAATTCGGTCGTTAAAATGTTATCATCATAAAATACTACAAAAACACGATATTGATAACTACTTAGTGATCAATCAATGTAATTAATCTTTAGAAACTCAGTAATAGATGATTGAATGTTCATTAAACCAGTTAAACAATAGAAATTTATGCATCAGCACTATACATTCTGTTTGTGAAGATAAGTTGGTTTTTACTATTATCGAAAATAAATGTCAAAGCTGAATTATAACATGCAGCTAAACTAAGCTACTATCAATTTATAAACTAACGTGGCAGGCAAGTTAAAGGGACTGATTAATTTAAAATGCTATTTTTCAGAAGATTACTTATGTATTTTGATATTATGTGTGTCAAACGCTTTGTTTGTATTATTTGTATGTTTTCCCCCCGTCCTAAACTTATTAAGAAGGGTGTGTGAATGGTACACCAACTGAATTCACTAAGGATGCTTAATTATAAAGACAGCTAAGGCTTGGTCGTAGTTGTGTTGAATTCAGTTAAATATGTATCCTTAATGCATCAGTTGGTTTCACGCTCATATACAGTTGATGAAATAAGAAATCAACATGAAGAATTAGAGGAAAGTATATTTATAACCGTTTAAACCCAACATGTGACCAACATTCAAGCAGTCCATAAGGAAGTGATCCAGTCACACTCTGAAGGAGTATACTACAGAGAAATTTACAATGTTAAATTTGCTAATTCGTGGAGGGGGGAATTATGGAGACCTCACACTTTAACCTTTTGACCGTTCCCTCTATGAATTGTAACTAATTATTAGTGAGCGTGTTCTCACAGGTTCCTACCACCGTTTCTTTTGTTTTATTTTCATGTTATTTCTCTAAATGCTTTATTTCATGGTCTATTTCTGTGTATATATATGTGAATGACCAAAATATATTATTCACTCGGCTGATTCGTTTTTAGTGACTCAGTGTGTACGCGAGTGCTTAGCAAAGTTACAGTTAAGAGTAAGCTGCAAAATGTGCTGATGCATCAAACATGTGTTTCGTTATCAATGTGACTGACACTGATAAAATACGGTCAACAGTCAGTGTATATTAGAAGTCCGAACGGTGCATGAACACAGTTTATTAACGTAACAACTGACAAACGTACATTCAAAAATTCCTAGGTTACATGTCCCACCGCAACGTCACTGTCTTCTATATCTATGTAACTGTAATGAATACTCAATGTTATATATTTCAAGTGAGCTCTAACTTTATAATTGTTACGACTGTCTGAAAATAAAACATGTTAACGTTACTGCTACAGGTTTGTCAGTCGTGTGTTTTTCTTATTTCTGCTTGGAACTAGTGATCACCAGGGCAAGTGTGCAAACACTGTGTGGGAGTTTTATTGTTTTCGGTCCCTGCATTGGCTTAAACAAGGTCGTACCAGTAATTCAGCACGACATATCATAATCTTATAAGTGGGTAACTCATTTTTACGCTAATCAATACATTGTTTAATATACGATCAAAAGCGAAAGAATACTTTTAGCTTCAAAACCCGAACTGTGTAAACCTGTTCAATGAAATGACATCATGAGAATAGCATATTTGTAATTTTACATGAATCTGCCAACAATACAAATGGGTTAACTTCTGATCCCAATCATAGTAAAAATGGAAAGTTCCTTATTTTGATGCTCAGCCACTGATTTCTGATAAACACTCAAATATCGGAAAACTGACGCCCATGATGTACATTTAATGCCAACTAGCACTGTCTGCTTGGAACACGACAAACACCAAAGTCGCGTTGTGGAGATGCTACTTTGTTTCAACCTTTCGAGGTAACTCAAAGTAGCCATGAAACTAGCAGGAAGAGATACGTCTGGAAATAGTCATCAAAGATCAAGGGCTATTAATTTTCACTGTAATATCCAACACCCTTTCGAACAGAGGATTGATTCAGTACTTTAATGAAGTTTCTTCCGTAGATGGACCTTTTGCAGATTTGGTTCTTCAGTATCTACAGAATACCACGAATTCGTGACTAAATGCCTATGACGGTAATTGTGATACGTTAGTCCGGAAGGCAGAGTGGATGCCTCAGTCAGATGAGAACATTGTGTGTAGAAGCCGCTTCTAAACCAAAGCTTGAACCGACAAGTCTAGCGCGAAGTCTACTCGTACAAACGGTAGGATGGCACCGTAGCACAACTGGAACCTTAATACATTGACGAAAAATAGCTTTGTCTCCCAAGTTTGCAGAACCTGGCCACAAAAAATATCACGAATCTGCTTGGACGGTTCCATTCCCGCCCCGACGTGCACGAATAAGCCCAATGAAATGTTAGATGTAAAGAAGGGCATTCCTCTAAACATTATTAAGGTAACCTCCTCAACCGACAGACCAAACCCCTCCATTCTTTACAGTTTTCCAGTGTCCGGTAACACTGAGGTCCTCCTTACCAACAATAGTGGGATGCCCTATGTTCTGCACTCGGTTCGAGAACCATATCACCAGAAACTTGCTACCTATACGAAGGTAGAACTCCTGATATAAATTACCTTCCCCATCACAACCTACTTCCACATAAAACTCTGCAGGCAAAGCAGAAAATGTGGTGCTAGTGTTACAACTACCCACAGCCAAAAAGCCCCTAGACACTAGTCTAGAACTAACCAGGCCATGATCTGCGAAGTGAGCCAAACGACCGAGTTTACTGATTAGGGTGTCCATGCAACTAACTAGAATGCAACATGCAGGACAAATTCCATGTCAGTTATGTAAACTAATGTTAGCTGTTATCACTCCGTATAGGAAAGTACGACTGAATAGCCTATGCTGTCTTTAGGCCACTCAGTCTCTCCCACAGATTAACGGCTGCTACCTATAGAAGCCTAAATGAACTGACCATAGGTTGGCTGGGGTGATATAAGTTAGGGCATTATCTATACAGCCGCACCCGTGTTGCTAAAACGGACAGAGACGGACACTCCCAAAACAAGCAGAGTGTAGTCATAAAGCCCGAGCCGGTACTCGCCACCCAACAAATCCCTGATAGGTACTTGAAAGGCCCATATTACCAAGAACTTTAGACTTCCATTCTCGAATGAAATAGTCTAATTTGACCGGTTTCGCTGGATTTGGTCGTCATTTCGCCGCGTCATATCTAACTACATGGCCTTAAACCATCCTACAGAAATTACATGTAACAAGATGAACATCAGAAAGTCTTTACGAAAAGGTAGGGAAGGATAGAGGAGTAGGATCGTACAATCCTGTTACGTATCCGTTAACCTGGGAACACAAGTCCTGTTTTTGGCAGAAACATGGTTATTACGGGGCGCCGTGAAGAGATCAGCATGCAGAGTACGATATCATTTAGATAGGACACAGGGAGTGATTATATACACCGACCATCAATCTAAAGCCTCCACTCTTGTAAATCATGCAGTCAAAGTTTCTCTAAACTTTATCAGGCTTTAGGTGTGTGCACATACTGCGCTAGGAGGAGGCATACACCTCAATCGTACCCTCTACTCTAAGATCAAGTGGCAAGTTGTTCAGATATTTTTATTCTTCCTTTTCAGTCAGTGCGGGTAGGTGACTGATACGAACTGTCTGGACACCTCTTACAAAGTAGGTCGGTAGAATGACTATATGGTGACTAGCTCTCGACAGCTACAAGTGATAGAGGGCTGTTTGAGCATACGGAAGACGATGCAAGATTGGGTAGTGACAGGAGATCACCAAGGATAGACTACCTTCTATCGGACGGTCGGCTACTACATGAAAACCCTCATGGTGATAGCCTTTCTAGGAGTCACCAACCACTCTACAGCTACATTTAACATCATCGCTAATTACTTCTGCCCTGGAGAGAATCTCTTAGTCTTCTATGTTATAGTAAGGTAAACTTTGTTCCCACGATAATGCAGCTAGAGCACGCCCACTAGCCACCAAAATAAAAGCAGCTACCTATTAACGAAAAATAAAACATCGATTAGGAAAATCACTTTGCAGACCATTTCCATAGAATACTCCCCAATCAACGGGACGTTCAGAAAGAACGACCTTTCTGTTAAGGGGAACATACAACAGCTATTTCAGGAAAAAGGCGAGCATGGAACAGGTAGCAAGTATCCATTAGGGAATTAAGTCAACATTGATACGTGGCGATGTGACAGAGACAGTGTCAGGATGCGGGACAGTCTGGCCAACATAACAGACGAAAACTAGGAGAATATACATTGGCTCATGGAACAGCAAAGTTTAGCACGTCAAGAAGAGCTTTCGTTTTCATTTGACCATGGACGAAAATCTTACCAAACCAAAGCTGACAGAGGTTTACGTTTCGTGCTTCACGAGATAACTGAATGAGGACTACCTCAAGATACCTCCTTAGCTGCAGACAAAACACTAGACCATATTCATCCAACCTTATGAATTTTTCTTAAGAAACAGGAGAGGAGCAATTTCAAAGTGGGTCTGCAGACTGAGTCAGTATTCTCTCAGTTATATTATAGAAACGTGAAGCGGTAGTATGTTCACCAGCATTCGGCTTCTATCAACATCACCTGGGTTGCAAGCAACTCTCTCTCGAATAAAAAGTAATACTCTGCCCGGTATCTAAAGAAGGAGCTGATATAGACAAGTTAAAATATCTCCAATAATGTTAAGAGTAATATAAACGCTCTCGTAGCTTCGAATAGTTGAATGAGCTACTAAGATCACTAGATTTCATTTTCCTTTGTTCCTTCACAGCTTTGTTAAAGCTTGAATACTAAATACAAGTCAATCGACCAAAATATGGCTTCCAGAAGTGTTGCTTTACGTATTTTGGCATCACAGAGGTCAAAGCAGAATTACTATTTTGTGGACACCGCTTCTCCTGCCACACAAAAGAGAAAGACATAGGGCACCCAATAAACAACGCACTCTATGCAGGTGGTGACCATCTGGGAAATGTGATCTGTGCGTATCCTACGCTTCACCTAATTCGAGGTCGGCTAGTCATGCATACTGCCAAACTTTCTCGCTACTTACAAGACTTGCACTCGATGCCGACTTGAGGCATGCGACATGGACATATTGGGAAAGATGCATAAACAGGCCGCTAGGTGAATCTTGTGTTTCAGCCAACTAACTGTTGGGTTGACGTTTTCGTACAATAATACGATTTACAAAAAAATTAAAAAAATACGGTTTGATATTCAGTCCTGGGGCCTGAAGACTATAGTGGACGTGTATCAACCGTGTAACCAACGTCTGGGACTAGTCGCAATAAGACATGGTATACCTATAAAACACACAGCTTAATTAATGATTGGGCATCTTTCGAGGTTAAGTGAAATATTCTAGCCAGAAAAGGTTTTCTGTACTCAAGCGAATTACGAATACTTGAACTATTTCAAGGCCATTTCCTCACTGACGTCGAAAAATTCATGGGTCTGATAAGCCGTGATTTCGATACTTGGCTTCAGCATAGTAGGTCCGAGACTCTATGTTACCTAACTAGAAACAGGTAGGCCGAACGATTTAATTCTATTAAGCATTAGCGTTTGATCAGTCATTAAGGTGCAAATATAGGCGAATAAAAATGTACAATGGAAAAGTGTTGAAAAATGTGGATATATAAAATACTCTACATAAACTATAAAATGAGACGAACTTAAAGATTTGATTGTGCCCAGATCACGTCACACTTATTAGTGAAGCACATCTTGTATATGACGAAGTTATGCTTGTCGTGTGACCAGAGTAGTAGCTAATTATTGAACCCACACGTACGGTTTAGAACTAATTGGAAGGTGGTGATGGATCTTGCGGGCATATTTACTCGTGAATAGGACGGGATAGCATCATCTATGTTGGCTAACTGGAGGACTAGTTGCCTTCTACGTGATCTAATGGTGATGCTTTAAGGACGATCTTCTTCCAACTAGGTACACATAAACAAGTATAATCTGCACCAACGATTCCAGTGAATGCAACTAGTTATTAGGGGGATTATTTACCGCTACAGCACTTTGAAGAAGTAGTTGGACCAATTTGTATGGACGCAAAGAATTCTCTTCACTTCTTGAAGTATAGACTGACCACATTTTTGTCAGCATCTATTATCCACTACTGCTGTATATACTACCGTCAGTTCACCAGATTGTCTACTCATAATTCCATTGTCACTACTGTTTTTTCCCTCATCCTTCCTCCTTTATTTGTCTGTCTTAATCCGCATTTTAAATCTCCATTACCTAACCGAGTGTCCAGTAACATAATAACTTCTGGACTCCTCAGCAGTGCGCATCTACGACCCCATCGGGGATTGAACCCAGGACCCCTACTAGGACGAAACAGCTGTCCAGTGCTTCCAGGTGATCAACAGTTGTCTGACTCAGATCAATTCGTGATATCAAAATTGACAGTTAACTACCTCTACAAATCCCCCTAATTTCAAACTAGGTCGTCTAAGGATATTAGATAGTGAGCAAAGGTCAATCTAAAGAGCGGTTTTTGAAGCCATATTACCACCTTCAAATGTATGGAGGTTGATAATCAAAAGACAGAACAAGATAACGAGGTTTCACCGGAGCTCGCTAGTGTTGGGGAAGTATTATCGCAACAAGATACCAGTGACAGAAAGGAAGACGACGAAGAAGAGGAGGAGGAGGAAGAGGAAGATAAGATTGTTGAAAAATCACATAACAGCCGTTTCCACAAAAGAAATAAACGATTTCCAAAACAAATCGAGGGTGTTGACAATGCATTTGTAGCAATAGAACCAAAATCAGGCAAGGAAGTTATATGGAACGAATGTATTTTGCCTGAGAAAAAAACTGACAAAGAAGTAGCTATCGTTGATCGTAATTAATCCTAGACACTAGAACAGATATCTTTCTCTAATTAAAAAACTAAAGAAGAATTCCCATCCTTTTCTGGTGCGTTTCCTGGATGCTTGGGTATCCAAGACAGAGGAGGGACCGCGTAAGCTAGTCTTCATCACAGAGCGTCTTGATGAATGTACATTAAAGCAATTTTTGTGCAACTCTGCGAAAAATAACCGCGTTAGTATACTAACTATCTTTATAACTTTTGTAGTTATGGAACAGACATGTGGGGCAGCTTCTTTCTGTTCTAATGTTTCTTCATCGTCTTGGTGTCGCTCACGGTAATCTGACTAAGGAGTCAATATACTACCAAAACTCGGGGAACCTTAGAGTTGGGTTATGTAAGCTGTAATTCTGCTTTGATTATGTGTGCTTAGTTGCTCTTGGCAGATGTCTGGACCAGAAGTCCGAGGCTTTTGATGTATATTCTCTTGGTGTTGTCTCTCTGGAGGTAGACCAAATAGATCCATGTATCATTTTTGGAATGGTTTTAGATAGCCGTATGGACTCCTACTGAATTCCCACAAAGTGCAGATTTAGCCGAGAGATGTCAGCAAATGATGTCCCGTTTGGATAATAGCAATCAAAAGAGCTTCATTGAGGCGTGTTTTGATACTGTTTCTGCAACAAAAGGTCTCATTAAACGCCTGCTCAATCATCCAGCAGTTACGGAAGTGCCAACTTTAAAGCTGCTGTCGGCCAGGATGATTGTTAACTCAAGTAAAGTTTAAATTCACTGTATGTTTATGACTTGTATATCATACGTAGATTCCAAAATAGTGTGTTTGTTTTTTCAAATACTGTCAAGTTTCTACTTTCATCTAATAATATTTTCAAGTGATAATTTTTTACTTCGTTGTCACACTGTAGGGTTTTGTTGCTCTTCTCTGTCACACATTTTAAAAGAAACTACTTAGTCATAGGTTCGAATCCTGAATCACTTTTGTTTGAATAGGAAGCTGGTATCACCCTGTAACAGGCTAGATGTTTGGCTTAAAGGCGGTCACATGGACGTCTATGTGGCTACTGAGTTTATTTAAAAGTAATTTTGTACAGTGAGGTAACACAACATATACCAAATTGAGTGAGATAACAGTTTTCTGGAACAATAAAGAGGGACAACTTTACATTAATAATAAGTATAAGAATAACTAAAAGTACACTTCATTAAGAACAAAATGTAGGTCGCTACTTTTTATGACATAACTTTATTTACACTGTTGAATAAGTGGACTGTTGGTTCATTGTTGACATCAGCTTTAGTGTTATTTAATTCTTTGGTCGTACCAAGTAATCCGTCGACCTCACCTCGCGCTACTATCGTTGGTTGGTTAACTGTCTACTTGTTTAAGCATACGTCTGTTTAAAAAGCTAAAGGATGTTGTCTGCAAAACATATCCAGTCCACTGAAGACGGTACTTAAATATAGCATTATTGATTGAATAATTTCAAATGTCAGAACACATTTTCTCAAATATCGACATTACTTGTACGCTTCTCCCATCGAATTCGAGACTAGTTTGACGTTCTTGGTGGAGGGGATTGCAAATCACTTAAATCTTCCATTTTCTGTCAAGATGGTGTGGTTTCTCAGCTTTAATGCTTCAGTCAATTAGTTCCTGTGAATGTTTCATCGCGGTATAATCCATTGCTAAGTAATGTTTTACAGTTCTTTTATGTCCTCAGTAAATGTTTGACTCCAGGTGGTCGTTTATGTGAGTTGTTATTAATGCAAGGACATTTACTTACTATAGATAGGAGTTTTTGTTTTGGTTTATCATTACACTAATAAAGAAAGCTGGGTAATGCTGGTTGTTTTTAAAGTCACTTATTTCGCAGTGATATAATAATGTACAGATGTCCAAACTAAAGTAAGAAATAGTAACCCGCAGTAGACTGTTAACGGTTTATAGTTATTGAATTAGTCAGCAGATTATCTTATGTGTATATCTTTTTTTAAAGTGATCTCCACGTCCAGTGAAGACGGTAGTACAAATGAACCAACAGGATTTGTTAGTTTACTAAAAGAATATCTCAATCGTTACGAAGATGAAACTGTTATTATGGAAGTTCATTTTCTACATGATGGCGTTGTCAAATCTAAATCATGGAAGGATTTCCGATCAAACTTTACTCTTACTTCCAAGTACCTTGAAGACGTCAAGTAGGTATTCTGTACTCATCTCACTGATGTTTTTTTCTTAATAAACACTGGTTCTTTGTTCTTTTTTGGCTCACAAATGCAACATAGGGCAGCATGTGATTGATCGTATATCTATTAGTGTTACTTCACTGTCGAAATCAATAATCTGTATAGTTGTCTGCAAATCAGGCCATACTTGGCTTCCATATGCATATTTCGCACAAGTTATGCAGATAGTGTTGCCTTTATTATTGTTGGAAAAATTTGACTTGTTCCGTTTTTTTCAAACACACCAGCCAAAGGTAACAGTAACAATTTAAAAAGCTTATTTGGCATGGGTCGCTCTGCTTTGACAAAATCGATGAGGGGTATAAATCTATCAAAAGGGGATATAGAGCTTTTTATTTAGACATTTGTTAAGTGGGAAAAGAACAGTAATTACTTTATGTTTAGTACTTACATGAGGTTCTTCTACCGACAAATCCGTCCTCAAGAATAGCAATTTTAAGGTTGTGGGTGGTAAATGAAATTTAGGATGTGCTTTTCGTTTTGTATAGGACTCATTAATTGGGTGTACCTGTGTCATTGCTAATCCTCATACTTGGACTCGGACCCAGCCCATTTGTTTCAAGCACCTCTAAACTAGTGAGTCCAGACAGCCACACTTTTGCAACGCGTGTCCTGAATTCCAGTTAACAGCTATAACCCAACATTAATCGTACTTGTGGATTACCACTGCATTAGGGCCATCTGCTCCCACTCCACACAGAAACAAAATAATCAATTTCATTCCATAACAACAACCAGGAATATACTCATAATTTCAAATTATTGGTAGCATTTATCGAAATTAGTGTTTTTTGCTACTACAATTTGAAGTGGGACTGCAGCTTAGTGGTTAAAGCACTTAATTTTCAATTTGTAGTTCAGTCAAACAGCTGTATACAACATGGGACCTGGACACACATGTACTTTGGTCGAAGATGCTACGCCTGTTGGGGCAGCAGGATAATCACTAAAGTTATAGTGATATCAATGGTCATAAATATTACCACAAATGGTGAATATGATTCTAGGAAGAAATCATTTTTGGAAAGTAATGCACGAAATATTTGTGAGCTTAGGATTTAAGAAGAGATAAAGAGTAAATTCACCTACCCGATTGTGATTAATTCTAAACTCTTAAATGCAGCGTCTCAAACTATTGGTTACTACAAACACCCGGACTTCAACCAGTAGTCTGAATCGCCAACATGACTCAGATTAACAGTCAACGACTTCATGAACTGATGCCAAGTTTTTAGCCTGGCTGCCCGTTGCTTTTTTTCATTCAACCCCTACGCTATTTATCATCGCGTGTAAGTGTAAGCAGTGGTTGGGTTTGCGGAATGCATATCCCAACAACCTCAGTCGGTTAAGATCCACAATTTGACCAAGTAATTAACCAATTTTCCCTTATTCTGTGTTTCTAACCGTAGTAGTGTTTACTCGATGGTCCTAACAAACGTAAATGAAGTTTCACAGACGTCTCCAGTTAAATACCAGTAGCTCGTAAATGTCTTCTTACAAAGGTCACGCTTCCTACCCAAAACGTGCAGTACTGAGCAGTATACTCGTTCTGCGAGTGACTGGCAGACATCGCACTTAGTTGAAAACAGTTGAACAGGCTTCTTAATGATGAAACTTTCAAGATAAATATAGTGGTGAACGCGCCCAACCACTTCACTCCTTATCAGTCAGTTCAGGCCTTCGGCTGGTAGCTCAATGACTAGAACTCCACCCACCCACTTCGTTTTAGACAGTGAGATCGAATCGCTAGCCTTCACATATGTAAAGTATGATTTAGGGCTGAATACATGAGTGAATCACTATGATTTTACATACAATGAGTTTTGTGTTCTGTTATTTATGGTACTGTTGGTGAAGTACCACTAAAAACTTGTGCAAACTGACCAGTTGTTCTATCCAACAGTTAATTGTTAATTTATTGGAAATCGGTCCTATCACATTTTCCAAACATGACTAATTGCGTTGTCTCATATTTTCCTGAAAATTTTGATTAGTTAGTCTCCTCATGACTCAGAATTTCATATTTTGAGCTTAATTCTTTATTTTCATTTTAATAATCCTAGAAATGGATTCTATCCGTTATTTGGATGTCACTGGGATGCCTACCAAGGCGAGGAAGAAGATAATACATTTTCTAATTATGCAGGAGTCTCAGGATACCATTCCAGTAACGGTCTTACAAGTAATCTATCAAATCCAAGTGGTACTGTTAAGAATGACCCATCTATTTCAGTTATCAATCCTTCTGCTTGTACATCAACCACTTCAAATGCTTGTGCTACATGTAAAACTTCTACTGCAACAAAGCTTACAGATTTCTCTATTGGTTCACAGTTGACTCTAGAGGATCATACTGTTGTTCAGTGTGCAGATGCTTCGAAAGGTTTGATAATCGTTTAATTTATTTTACTTGTTTTTCCCTCTTAAGTATGTGAAATTTTGTTCAATTTTCCACACAAATGTTATCCGTGTATCAATGGATGGGGAGGGGTATTTTTATTTGATAAGTTTTCTGGTAGCTTTGCAATTCTGTTGATTGTTTGAGTGACAATAATGTGCCTGCTTCATTGTAGCACTATATTTTACTTCATATTTACTCGCGATGAGTCTTGACATATTCTTACTTCCCTAAACCTTTTTTGTGGTTTTACTTTAGGCTGTTCTTCATCCAATCCGAATGCATCTCAAATGAGTCTTACTAACCACATACCAGTAATGAATTCAACATGTGCACCAAAAGTGATAGATAACGACATAAAAAAAGATGATGTTTCAACTACAGTTGGTGAGTTATCCAGCATGGTATCTATTCTCAAAACTGATGAAGATATCCACGCTTTGCCTAAGTCAACATCCTCAGTTACTACACCTCGACCACTCGAGCTGGGTCATGCTGAGCTAAAATTTCCAGATAAGCCTTTTGGTAAGAACCGTTTAATCTCTTAAATTACACTCCAATCGAATGTCATTAATTAATTACAAGACTTTAATTAAAATGCAAATGCTGTTTGTAGAATGGTAGCTTATTATATGATAGCGTTATTTCCTGCGCCGATTATGACGTTTACTGCTATTGTAAGAGATGCGTGGGTGCTTCATATAAGTAATTAGTACATTTGAAATAAAGAAACTGTTGTTTTTTTGTCAGAAGTTTAGTAACTCTCTGATCTTCATTAACAGCATTGTTAAAACATTCTACCTATTAAACATATCTGGTACATTGATGTTTTTGTTGGTTTTGGTTATTATGATCACTTCTCCGGATTTTATATACAATAACCCTTGTTACTTGGAAGCCTAGGATACTAGCCATGTTGGTTTGAAAACAGTATGATGAGTATACTCGGTAGGCCAACTCCTTTTGAAGATAGTAGATGGTATCCAGTCAAAAATTCAACTGAGTTATCTGGAAAGAGTGTCCATCATCTTGAAAATACGTAATTTTTACAGTAATCATCAAAGTATAATTCGGTTCCCGATTGTTTTCAAACCATTAGCTTCCATCATGTCCCTCAAATTGTCCTAAACCTGTTAGGATTTAGCTAGTTTTAATTCATGTTGCAGTTGTGTTAATCAAGCCTTAACTCTCATCATCATCATCATCATTTTATCAGTCTTTAAAGTAGTGAAAGCTGAGACGGAACATGACAAAGAAAATGGTCATTTTGCTTATCGCACATGTTACATAGTATTGAAAAGATTATTGTTGTTTCTTCAGATATTTTAATATATATTATACATTTTAATACGTATTAATATATATTATATATATTATTTAATATATGTACATTATATTATATTTACTGCTGTTTAATTTTTTTCAATACAGTTTCAACTTTAGACTATTCAAATGAAGGTGTAAGTTCTAAGTTTTACATACTGATTTTTCTCTTGCACTTTCATGTGTAAACTTATATTTTTCGTTTGGGCTCATTCATAATTTTCGAACGTAACTCATCTATAAAATGCATGTCCATTAACTGTTGTTTGAGGGCTAGAAATATTGCCAAGTTCTATGTTGTCAGTAATACTACTCAGATTCCGATATTGAAGTAGGTGTAACGGGTTTTGAACTTATCATTTATTGATTGCAGTGCGTTGATAAAGTCTATTAATCATAAATCTTTCGTTCCTGAAAGGCTTACGTACACTGTGTTTTGTTGTCAGTTACAGTTAGTGTATACTGGTTTGTAAATACGATATTATAAGTATATCTAAATACAATCATTTCTCTAGACAGATGTTATCTAAATATAGCATATTCAAGTTATTCACTGAAGAGTCTGTTATTGTGTCATGCTCATCTGTTAATGAGACACGTTTGTATCAACAAGGAAATTGGACATGTTTGCATTATATAGTGACTTTAGACTTTAGCCTTATCCAGTGTTTCAATGGTAGGTGGGTTTTAAGCCATTAATTTTAATTGGAAGCCTATTTTCTCAAGTTCTACACAGCAAGTAAGAAGCAATAAGAGATCTTATTCATCCAGTTATAGTGTTGTATATCAGGTCAAATATGCTGCATGTTCAACAAATGGTTTATTGGAAACGCAGTTTTCAATTAATTTTTCTTTACTGTAATGATTTTTCTGTGTAGTTAGCTGAATTGAGTTGAAAATTACATGATAAATCGGTTATATATTTCATAACCTATTTTGATATGAACAATTTACATAATATGATAACAAACACTGATTAGTTTCATTAACAACTGATCTTGAGCCAGATTGTAGATGTGAGAGATGCCATCCAGTTACCTAAACCTAACTATGGATGTTGAATGATGAATGAAGCTGTAAATCATGGATATTAGTTTTACAGCCACATAGCTGCTTAAGTGTCACTAAGTAAGGTACTTTAAAAAGCAATGTAAATCGAGTTTCTTACCTACCGCTGGTGAACTAATCTGTAATATTCATAAAACTATTCATAGAGTATATCATAGAATCCACAAAATAAATGAACCTGATTTAATAACTAATCTTAACCTGGAAATGATATTTATTGCCAAATAAATTTTCAGTAATGTCGTATGTTACTGGGTAGTGATGAAAGTAATGCATGTTGCTCTTTTTTATCATACACTGTTGACTCAATACTACTAGCGTGTTCGTTTCATATATTTTCTTAAACATATTGTAAATGAATATAAACAGGACAGTTTTTCCTTTGCTGGTAAATATTCTCCGCACAAATATATTTCTCATCTTCCTCACTTTTGACTTTATTTTTTCTCAATATTACTTTTCTTAATTCGTATATTCCAGTGATTTTTAACTACCTAAGTCATCTGGATTTTTGTCAACTTTATACGGAAGTATATAATATTGATTCCTTAAACTTCTTGATTTTGATTTGAGAATAATTTACAACTCAACATAAATCAGTAGAATCTGTAATCTGCGTTCGGTGTCATCACATTATATGTCGGCTATCGACTCTAAGTACCTTCAAACTTCAACTTATTCTTTTTGCATATATAGGCGATAACCTAATGCTTAGCACACTTAGTTTTCAACTAGCAGATCATAGGTTTGAACTGTCGCTCGTATCCTGTAAGAAGTTGACCCAGTTGGATGACTGAAAATAAAATTCAAAATGTCTTTTAATATTCATTCATGATAATATTGTTTTTAATCTGATCAACTCATCCAACTGAATAACATAAATTTCATTACGAATTGTTTATCACTCGTAATAGTCTATTGTCTAAATAACGAGGAGTAGGTTGTCTGAATTATCTTAGCTAAATATATAAAAAAGTTAAGTATGTAGACAATTATATAATCGTAAAAGAAAATATATTCATTTTCTACATTAGCACTAAATTCTTCTACAAATTATTATCGATTCCCTATGCTTTGGGATTCTACAGGTTAATCGAATTCCCTTGGCGTATATTCATAATTCATATTTACTGTATATCAACGAATTTTTTTTTCAAGTAAGAAATCATCTCAGAATACCATTATATATATATATATATATATATATATATATATATATATATGACTTAGGTAGCTGTGTTCACAGAACAAAAGCAGTGTCACATAATACAATGAAGACGTACATTTACTGATGATATAAACGTATACTATTCGAAGTGGTCTATTACAATTACTATTAGAACAATATTTCAACAGTTGCATGTTTTACTTCAGGGTCAATACTAATATGATCGATAATTTCAAATTATATTACATAAGTGTACAAAGAGTGCTATGAATGTAATTATGTCTATAATCTCATTGATTATTCACATTTTATATTTTAACTAATGTTAATTAAATTTATGTGTCCTGACTCTCTATCTCAATAGCATTATCAATTTCACGTTTATTTCTTTTTCTATTATTATCATTACTATTTGTTATTGTTGATAAATTCAATTGGTCTGTTTGTTTGTTTGAAAGGTGAGCTTAATTCACTTGTTAGTAGTAAATTGAAAATGAACTATAATTAGTGCATCTATTTCTTTTTATTATCTCATGTGTTTGAAATCGTTAGTCAATTTGGGCGATGTTTGAAAGTACGAACTAGGAAATTATTATTATTATTGTTATTACTATTATTACTGTATACACATCCATATAGTTTAGTAGTTTCTTTACGTCAATGTGAAATTGAATATTTCACAGCTGATTTCAATTTATTGAAACTTATTCTTCATTTTTTTACTATTTATTCAGATCTAGTTAAGATTGTTTCGAATACAAACAAAAGTTTTTATTTAGGTGTCTTTGAAAGGTAGACTATACTCGTTTTATTTACAACACAAAACCACAGAACATCACGAAATCCACCACATGTTGTATAAGTACAGTATTTTGTAAGAAAAGATTATATATACTAATAAAAGAAAACTAAGGGTATTGGGTGGCAGTAAACTGTGATTATAGTTCCGGGCTACTGTGGAGTTGCCAACACGATGTGTATCTTGAAGGAATTAGTGCTGCTTATATCATTCGATCACGCGTTACTCAACTTCGCTGTATGAAGCACTACCACTGAGCTACACAGACTGAGATAGATCTTTTTTGTTGGTCGTTATGCTTGTCCAGTCCATAGTGCTGATCTAATTTTATCGATCAAGCTGCAATATGTTCACTAGTCCAATTGACTCGATATCACGTGCAGTATGCTTCTGGGTTGATTCCATGCAATCTACAACAAGGCTATTTTATACAATCTACAATTTATGGAAATTCGCATTTTGAAATAGCCTTGTTGTTTTTTAAAAAAGAATCCACTTTTAGTAAAGTTTGACTTACCTGTCGGTTTTAATTGCTAAATACTTCGAAAAAATGCCGATCCCTAAACATTCAAATAAAACACAGTCTTCCTCTTAAAAGAACTTATCCTATTCTATCATATATATACATATATACATCCGGTTTTGTTAATCATAATTTTTACATACCTTGTGCAATTTAAACTTTACGATTGAGTCTATTCCAAATTTTCAGACAATTTGTTAGTGGTTGAATTAAGGTGGTCACGTGTAGCTTAAGATTAGTTGATTGCATTTGCCACAGTTTCATGCCGATTGTGTGCTAATAGAAACCAAGGAGCACTGGATAGTTGTTTCTTCCTAGCATGGGACTCCACGATAATGTGTACCCTAAGTTCCGCTTGGTCATTCAGGTCTCACGATGAATATTTAGCTGGCTGCACCACTGACGAGGTGTCCAGTGGTAGAATTCCCACTTCCATTAATTTGTGATATAGCTTAATGATTAGTCAATGCTCTCGGATGTGAAGTCCCTGAGTTCAATTTCCTGGCGGAATTGAGAGTACGGACTGCCGAGAGGCCTTGTACTATGACGAAATAGTTATTCAGTGTTCTTTGGTTTTCATTGGTATCCAACCGACATCGGTCTGTGATGCATACGATCAACCAAATTTGTTAATAATTTCATTCATTTTTACCTGGAATTTATCTTTACATCAAATCGGAATTTCAGAACTTTGCAGTTATATAATGCAAGAAATACACATAAGATTAATTTTAATTCATTAACGAGCAAATGATGTACAAACCAATGTTGTTTTTCTGTTACTAGTTTGTATGTTAGCACTTTATTTAGTTGCATAAAAATAACTTATTCCAGTCCATCCTTTAGTAAAAAACGGTCGGGTAGCGAACACCATATACTTAAGTATCTATTTAAACATTTCTTTCATAAACACATTTTACATAATCATATGTTATCAGCAGTCTATCACACTATTCATGACTCATTTAACTAGTTGTGAATTTGAGTTTTTAGTGCTTTTCTTACGGAAATCAACTGTGGATAAAACTGTAGCGTGTTAAACCGAACCATTTAGGAAGATAGGAACTTTCTTACCTTGGATCCTAAGGTTTAATATTATTTCATGCTGCTTCTCCATATTTAACTTTTCTTCATTCTTAGACATTACACTATAATTGGGTGTCGTAGAGATTGTGATATCGTGAATTTTACATGGATTCAACAACTATGGAAAATCAGAAGTACTGGACTGCTGTCTTGTTATAGTGCGCAATTCAGGACCATCAAGCTTCCAGGCGAACACTTAACCCTTAGATCATTCAAGCGGCATTCAATTGTTGACATTTTCAACCTGTTTTCTCTTTTTTTTAATTGTTTGCTGTCCACCGTTTTAATTTCATCGTGCTATGTTTCAATGATGTTATAACTTTGGTTAATGAATATGTGCGCCTAGTTTTGCTCTTTAAACCACACAACATTCCACTTGATAATAAATATTTTGTATGTAAGCAAACAAGAGCCAACTAACTAAATTATAGGTAGTATAATGAGACGAAATGATGTTAAAGAGAAAGTCGAAATTTCCACCACCATCTTTCTGACTAATAACAGAGTAAACAGATAATTCACCAAACACTTTCATTTATGATGTATTCTGTGCGGATTTTCTTCTTAGGATTCCTGTGGTCAGACAACATCTACACTTAGTGAACATGACGGTTGCTTATCTTCACCCAAAGAACAAAATCGACCTCGACTTACCCCTCCAATTAGTGAGCAACAATTTGATTTTGTTGACACTAAGCAGAATGAAGTAATCTATAATAGTGAAGTTATTTCTTCTGCTGTCAACGAAAAGACATCCGATGGCCTTATATTATCCGATAAACATGACAGTCACAGTCCGGAACCAGAAGATGATGACGGTGAAGTTGATGACGATGATGATGATAAAGATGATGAAGACGATGACAATGAAGAGGATGATGAAGACGATGATGAAAAGCGTGTAGTCGAGCCAGTTGAACGTTATGAACCACAAACAGTACATGTTAATCCACCAGAACGTGCACCGAGTCATCCAGCTTTATTTACTCACTGTCAATACTTATATGTGGGAGCTGGTCGTTGGCAAGTTTATGTTCAAATGTGGTTTGTTGAAGATCGTTTAAAAAGGGAGGTAAGATATGTATACTTAGTTTTACAAGTTCATGAATGTATGATTTTATGCAAAAGAAAATCAATATTCTTAATCGTTATTATTTGATCGTCGATTGTCTACCTTAATGAAATACAACCGTTTGTTGCCTCCCAAAAATGGCACAAATAATGAAATATATTATTGATAGTGAATAATTCGTAATAACCCATCATATTGAACACAGCAACTAACATCACTTGTCATCTTTATTTTGTGATTGTTCAATATTACTCACTTTTGATATTGTACCACTTTCTTGTGGATGTGCACCCAAAATAACAACGGAACTAACCACTGGATGTCTCTGTTAGATGGTGGATTAGTTTTTTAGTTCTATTCTCTACTCTAGTCCACTAGGATACAGATTCGAATCCAGTTCCATTTATTTCAGAGAATGTCTAGCTTCCATATAAAGTGTGGTCCATTGCCGAGTACACGAATTCGTACTTGTCAGGTGAGTTATTTCCGAGGCATCGAGATATGTTACAACAATAACTCGGGCTCATAGTTTACAATAAATGGTATTATACACATCTCTTTTGATCACTGATAAATAAAAGCATAGATAAGATTTATCTATACCGTCGAAATTCAAGTGGTACCCAATTACTTATTACGGAGTTAAGCGGCTTCATATTGTAGTTTGTGATTTGTAAAAATCCTCGTTTTATTCAACACCACATGCTTGATTATATTAAGGAGTCACTAGCACAAAGTCACAATAGAATCCCCGTTTTGTATTCACTTAACTTGCAAAAATTAAGTCGTTGTGTATAAAAAGTTTTCAAATAGTGATTATCTGCCATTCATATTCATCTATTAGATTCTGCTGTTACTCTTGATCCTATGGAATCTCTTTCCATCGCCTAATGTATTTAATGTATGAATTCCGTAATAACTGCTCTTCATTTTCAAAAGTCGGCGGAAAATATACGAATTACCTTGGTTGTACTGTTTGGGTTTGTCAGTAATTTGATTTCGTATAAGCTGTCAACATTTTATGAAGGCGCGTTAGTGAATGCAGTTGATAGTAGTCAGTTAAATGTAGGACAGGAGAATCTAGGGCAGTAAATGAATATTTGGTAAAATGGCTCAGTATGAGTATGAACATATCTTATTGTTTGTAAAAAACCTATTATATGTATTTATTATCGAGATATTTTTCATTTTATATATTCAACACTAGTTTGGTTGTAACTTTATATATTACTGCCTTTTCATCTCAAAGCTGTCCTCTAGAAACTCAGATTTACTGATCACTTCTCATAATCAAAAGTAATGATCTTTACTTGGCTTCATGCATGTTAATGAAGTGATGTAGGAAGATGAAATATCGGTTTCGGTGCCTTGGTCATCTTTGATGAATGCCATTCATCTTCAAACTGTGAAACGTTTAAAAGAGTTTAGTAAATTCACTAGTCATATTAAATATCTATACCATACTTAATATTTTCGATTTTTGCGTATACGATATTAGCTTATCATTACTATCTTCTGGTGTGCAGCATGGATTTACTCACCAGTTCCCTTGAATTCCCCATATTGATCCTGTTCGCCTATAATAATCATTCTTCATGGGCAGTTCAAGAATCGCTAAATCTCGTCCGTAAATTGAATTTTTTTATGAATTCTTGACCGAGTAAAGTTTCCAGTCGTTTTCTTAATCGAAATGCATCTCTTATGTAATTTTCTTGTTCTCTTGGAATTTTACATTTCTGGTCACTCTTTTATTTCTTTACGTTATTACTTTTCCACTTGTGTGGCGCATAGTTCTCTTGGTACTCATTTATACCAAAATTTTGTGCCTAAATAAATGTATAAAAAGATATGTCGATGATATACTTCAATTATCACTGTATTTTTTTCTCTTATTCTCTATAGACTTATGTGCAAGTATTTGATAGTGAATGGCATGATTATGAGCGCGTCGCTGATCTGTTTGAAGCTTCACGGTGTTTAAATCCGGTTGATCGTCACAACTTAGTAAGATTGCTTGCTTTAGCAAGACATAATTGTGCTCTTATTGATGGTGAACTTCAATTTCCTGGGTAAATTACCCAATTCCATTATTTAACTTTTTTTAATGTGTATAATATTATGCACTGAAGTTGTGATACACCTTTTCTAACAACTTTCATGTCCACATTTCATGACACTAAATGTATTTTTACACCAATCGATACTATAATTCTTCGGGAACATGTTTCATCAAGTGTCTATTTAATTGAATCATCTTAATTGTTTTATGGAAGGGAGCTTTGCCCTGTGTTTAATTTTTTAGAAAGCTTATTGTTTGGAAAGGTAACAGAGCTCATTGACATTTGAAAAAGCTTATACTTTTTACATATTTATCGTCTATCGTTGAAACAAGTTGTCCTTATGACTAAAAAGCGATTGCTGTCAATTCGAACACACTGGTTGCTGAAATGACTTTCTAATATTTTTACCCTCGATTAATCCAAAAGACTAATTCTACTCTGACAGTTTATTAGGGGATATTGAAGTGGAATGCATTAAGAAAGCATCTGTTTTGAACAAATACATTGTCATTGTCTTTAGAAAATTAGCATATTAAAAAGTAATGAATCTATGTGAGGGAGGGGGAAGTATGAGGAGGCGGTTGAGCAATGTTGGCGTTTAATCGGACCGACGTTAACATATCTGTTGTGTAGAATGTTGTATCATATTTTCATGATTAGCTTTTCCGTATGCACCTTGTCAGTTCGTATCTACATTGATGTACTGCATCGTAAACTCAATATAATGTTTAATCATCTTATACCAGGATGAACCACGGATGATCAGACGAATAATATTGCAGTAACTATAATGCAGCCGTTAATCAATGCTTCATTTAAAGTAAGATAATATTAGTCTTTGCTTCAAAACTAACTCAAGGTAAATGCGGAATTATAGAGAGTTTATAGTTTTCCAAAACATGGTGCACAATTAAGTAAAATGGCTGTAATTCCCAGAAATCTCTTGTAAGGCAACTACCTCAAACAATTGTTATCATCCTTATTAATTCAGTATGAATTTTGTTCAATAAGTTGTACTCACTGTCTTCACGTGACGAGGTTTTATCATGTAACGAATCCTGACAGCTGGAGTAGATATAAAGACATAACTGACATAGTGGGCTAGGCGCTTACCGCTGATTGTGTCTATTCACTTGACACAAACTATTTCACGGCTACATCAAGTTAGTTAATTTACGACATAAAAGCCTGAAGTAGTAAAAGGTTTAATTGGTCTCTTGCAACTTCGGATAGTGCTGCTCAGTAATCATCGACGTTATTGGGAGAGCTTGAAAATTGAAACCATTAGTAAAATTTATAAGGTAAAGTTCTCCTTGTAACTCAGCTAAATTTCTCTAGATTATTTTCTAACTATGCCCTTTAACATACCATAGTCCTATTGTTGTCATCAGGGATCATCATATTTACTTAGTAGAAAAAATAATGATGTCTCATTGTCTTATTTAATTGCCATGCCTATATCACCATAAGCAAAATCTTTATTTGTATTGTCATTTTCGACTGTATGGCTTTTGATTTTATATTTTCTGATCATAGTCTTTCTACACTTATTCCGTTTTTCTAGTCCCATAGCATCTAGGCAAAGCAATTTCGATGCACTTGAATTGCATGAGAAACTTGTTGCTCTTCACCTTCATCAACAAGCAAAAGAACGTTTAACTTCTAAAGATTCAGGACTAGCTAAAAGCTCGATACATTCATCTTCAGCTACACCGATTAGTGAAAGTGGACCTATCGCTCCGAATAATCATGACCAGGTATTTTTCTGTTTTTCACACGTACAATCAATGTTTTTTGTTGTTTCTTAGCTAACTTACATAACACTAGTATTTCGTTATTCGTTGGTTTTATCAACTGTTTGCCATTTCTGTATTAACTAATTTCTCTGTATCCGAATGATTGTCGACGCTCCATAGCAACTCAGTTTTGTAATGCTGAAGGTTTGGTGGTAGTCGTTAACTCAGTTGACGTCATCATTTTAAAACGCCAGCTTCACTGGCTTGGAAACATGTTACGAATGTTATGTCAACAACTTTCATGTTTTGCATTATATTCCTACATTCGGTTTGAGTAAGAAAAATCAGGAAGGTAGCCAGCTTGTCGCATGATATCGTATTATGGAAGGTAACTGGATGCAGCTCGCGGCTGCTGTTAATATATCACGACTCCTTAATTAAGACCCTATAATCTGTGCAACTGATTGTCTTGAAACCTTATCAAATATAGCCAAACAAAATATAAGCCATTCACAATTCTGCTGTAGTCTTCTTTTAGACTCCCCTTAGAAATGAAATAAATGTAATAATTTAGCTGGATTTTTTCAACTGAATTTTATATGCCGTATTAAAAAAAAACTATTTTTACTTATGTACTTTTACTTTATTCTCTCTTTTTCATTATGCATCCATTACGTGTTTGGCGCATATTTCCTTTGATGCTTGTATCATAGTTTATGTATTTAAATAAGTGTAAAGATAATATGCACAATGTTAGATATTTAATGCGATAAATATTTTTAAGTCAACGTTTTTTTTCTCATTCTATGTATAAATATAAGTAGTATTCTTAGTAGTTTATATTTTAATTTAACTTTTCATTTTCAATATGTAAACATTCAAGTTTAGTTGAATATATTTGAGTACTTTGAAACGATAATATTTCTGAGTGTAATATTTAAAGTAATTTAGAGAAAAATAGCATGGTACCTTAAAAAAAGTGTAGTGAAACTGATGCTCATTAAGTATGGATCTTATCATATTGATAAAAATTAATACAATGTACAATTGAAATTTATTTTAACAGGTAAAATGTGATATTTCGATTTTGCCAATAAATGTTAATACAATGTGTTTTGTTTGTACACGTAACTACATTGAACTTTCGATATGTCAATCAGTGATGTACAACATAGAATCTTGGACATATACTCATAGGTTAAAGTTATCATACTACATTAACACTACAAGAACAAACTAACAGGATTAGTACTAGAATATAGTTTAACAGGAAGGAATGAAACAAATGTAAGTATGAAACAATAATCGATTTTAAAATCTACATGGTAAAGAATGAATGAACCTACACCACTGTTACTGATTCTGGATCATGTTACCTAATATCTCCAACCACTGATCGCAATTATTGTTTAGAGCTCAACCAAATAGTCTGCACCTAGCGACTTCTACCCTAGCCAACATCGTGTGACAAGGATAACTGTGGTTGGCATACGTGGTACATATCCCAAACACAGTCGACGATGATTCACAACTATGGTCATTCCATTATATGTGATCCATATTTCGAAGACATCCATGACCTACGCGTATCCTCTATCGTTGCATTCAATTTTCTGCATCCATAGATTAACACAGCTTACTGCCCGTTCAGTATACTTTGGCAAACGGATGTTTCACTTATGCCATAAGTGACACAGCTTTACAAAAGCCCTGCGAGCTTTCTGATTCCGAGTTAAGGTTTCGCCAGACACCGACTCGCCACGGCTGGTGAGACGTCCAAGACGAGCGAAATTGTCAACGCATTTAACTGCTTTATTCTCTGTGACCAATCTAGGCGACGATGCAGACCAGTCCTGAAGTAGAATTTTACATTTAGAAAGAGAGAAAAGAATAATAATCATGCTTCTATTGTTACTCATGGCGTTTATCGGACTGCATCTTCACTGAATGAGATTATATCATCTGGATTTTCTCAGTCGACAAGAAAATTTGGTAGGACGTCAGTTCCTGAAGAGTTAGACAAACGTTTAACTTCTAGGAGGACATATATGATGAAATTAAATAAAATGGGGAGATAGGGGGAAACCCTAACAAACGCCACTTAAGTGTGACAGTCCTCCATAGGCCCTGGCTCAATCAATAGTGTTTGAATAGAGAGCCTTTACAAAGTTTATATACTTCCCAGGTGAACTTTTCACTAACAATCACTACCACTGAATCTCTTAATCTACGAAGTTGAGAACTACTTTCAGGTCAAGGAATATCACTATGTTCTAGAACCTTGTAAACGATGAGAATTTAGTCGTTTCACCTTCGCCCAAATCTGTAACTTATTTGGTTTTCTCGAGTTTATCGTTTCCTAACTTCAGCCAAGCATCAGATGATTATAGAAGCTAATAATTTAGATACTATCATAGTTAATCTGATTCATCTGTGGTCTACCGTTTCTTGTCTTTCTTTATATCACGTGACAAGTTCGGTGAAACTAAATTCAACTCCTAGACTCTAGCTATTATATCATTCAATATGCATGCCATAGCTGAATCACCATCTTTAAAGATATCTAGGGATAGAATGCAACCCTGAATTTAACTGCTACTTAGAAACGAAATATACTAAAACTTGTGGCCATAGGCGGTCCTCTCATGATGTGCAAATTTAGACAGAGAATGATTAATTATACTCCTGAACGAGAAATTACAAATCCTTATTTAGTTAACTATATCCAGTTTTAGATATATGTTGTCAGCATACATGTAAACGGTGGAAAATGTTAACAGCAACACTACTAAGACATTTTTATATGTTTGGTTCTTTAGATACTTGAGTAGCTGCTACATTGATCCGGTTCTTGAATTCGCCTGCCGTGATAAAGAGATTGAGCTATTTTGACTGGGGCTCTTGTTCCTTTAGTTGATGCTAATCAAAGGATGTTGGTAAGACTAAAAGTTCCGGCGAGGAAATCTTACTGTCGATCGTGCTTAGTGTGACAATAATGGTTTTTACTCATAACCAGCATTAAAATAAAGATTATATCTTACTGTTTCCGATGAAAAAGCCTTTACAAGTGTAGAGGGATTTAAGACAAGTCAAGAAATAGGCCGTGTTAGATTGGCTTTAAACACTCGCCTTCTGGGCTTTGCAGTTATACTCACAAGTCATCTGGATCGCCCTTATCCCAGTTTCAATTTTATATACTTCATGAAGTGAAACTTTTCTGTGATACTGGTAACGATAAGGTGACAACCACTCTCGTATCTCAAACATCACTCGAAATTACCGTATTCATAATCAGATCTCCTTACTTCTTCTTATATCTCATAATTCCACTGCGACTACTTTTATTCTTGACATTAAACTTTAGTGGCTCTGAAGTGAGGAAGATTTGTAACTCAGAAAGATGGTTTTAAGTAAATTATAGTATCTTAGTTAGACGTTCTGGTTGCAGAGCTTTTATCGTCATTCTAGACGACTTTAATTTAAAGTTTCGATTTTTGTCTGCTTAAAAATCGAAATCCACGTTATCTAATTATAATCAAAGTTATGATTGTGTTAAATTCTTTTTCAATAGTACACAATCTTAGTGACTGATTATCTAGTTTTGCATCACACCAATGTTAAGTGACATACAGCCTGTCAGAAATATGGATTAGCTCAAGTTGCTACGTCATATCCTCGTGATGAGATAAAATGAATGAGTCACAAAGGAGTTTAAATAATATAATGGTAATTATAATGAAAGTGACTAAATATTAAGTAAACGGCTTAAGAAGACAAAAGTAGAAAGTGTATATCTGATGTAATACTGCATCTCAAGATCTAAAGGCAAGACACAATACATTGCACTATATATATATATATATATATATATATATATATATATATATATAAAATTCCTTTCGCAGAATGTAAATGACATTCGACCAATCAATCGTCAAATTAATCATGTACCAATTACAAATGAAGTGCAAGCCTGTGCTGAGCATATTACACAGGTCCAGTTACATCAGCGTGTTGATCAAACACAAGATCGTAAGTCTGACATTTTCTTTTATTCCACCAATCAATCTTTCCTAGCCATTTATTAATAGATTTTAAACAATTTAATTACATAATCGATTATGCACTAAATTTTTATTGTTAATTATCACTTGTTGCACTATAATTGTTTGACTAATAATTATACTATGCGCTTTTGATCATTAAAATATCAACTTTATTTGTACCTGACTGTTTATCGATGTATTTAAACATGTTAAAACACTTGAATTGTTTGGACAATAATCAGTCTATTACTATATTGCATAACATTGTAAACAACAGACATTTGATAATACACATAGCTCTTACTTTGCATATATATATATATATATATATATATATATATATATATATATATATATATATATATATATATATATATATATATATATATAATATTGGGTATACTACACTGTAACGTAGACAGTACCAGGTACTTGGAATGAAATCTTTGGTAACGATTACATTCCAATATACAGGCAATTCCTCATTAAATGGACAGAAAAGTGATTAAAAATGTTGGATAGGACAATCTTAGTGAACATTTTAAGCGTTGCATATTATTTTCGCAATATTCTATCCACTCTGTTTGTTAAAAACATTTGTCATCGTGAGTTTAAATCCATTTTGCTCCGTTTAATTCAACAGTCGATTAATATATCTTCGCTTACTCATAAACTGTTCAGTGGCGTTTATTGGTACATCTACACTAATTTAATAAATCTCATTTATCACATATGCTTACTGGTGACACGTTTGTACATAGTAGCGGTCAAGAACGTATGTCAAGTGTACTTTTAAGTAGCCTAATATGAAATTTGAATCAGTCGCTTATAGAGTTGAACTCCCCTCCCCCGCTCCATCATTGGTATCCATATGTAGATAAATTTTCCTAAGGTCTAGTACATTTACCTTTAGAATCTTTATTGAGTTGAATTATGTATACCTATGTATTCATAAACTATTGCATCGAATACAGTAGCCACAATATCCTTTTCCGTCAGTACGTTAATCACATTTCAACGTAAAGATAGGCAGATAACTGTATAATTGTAAAGTAAATTTCCTCTTAGAGAACATGAAATGAAGACACCTTCCTCTAATGATTTATGATAATTGTTTAATTAGTTGGCTAGAATACTGAGTCATAGAAGTGTTGTAGGACGTTTATATGTATATGGTGAATGAAGTTGGCAATGAAAATATTAATAAACCATATTAATTGTGATTAAACATAGATTGTAGCTGGTATATATAATCCATTATGCGTATTTCGTCGTATTTTGTACTCGTTGGATTTGACCAATGATGTTTTCGAAACATCGCACACGTTAGCTAGGATCACCAGTAAGCAATAACATAGTTAGATGCCATGTATTAGGGAAAGGTGGTAAGCCAGTCGATGAGGTTGTGAATCTTCATCGACTGAAGTGATTGGGACATGTGTTACGTATGCCTAATCACTGTCTATCTCGATGCGCGATGTTGACTGATATATGAATGGGATTTAAGAGAGTTATGACCGGCCAAACCAAAACATGGCATCAGTCCATACAGTCACTAACTGCTGATTTGAGTCGTGTCGGTAAACGCGGACCACCTGGTTGAAGTACGCGTGAATGCTGTAACCAGTGGTTGAAAACTTTGGGTGATATGGTTCAGATTCCGTTAGTGGCGCAGGTGTATTCACTCTTTATCCTCCCTCAAATCATGAGCTTACAATTATTTTGTAGCTTTTTTTCCACGCTCATTTTCTTTTTCCTTGAACCATATTCTATATGTTCACTCTTCTTTGTTTTCGTTATTATTATCGTTGAAATAACTTCTATTAATGTAGTTTTGATCTTGCTATACTTTTGAGGTATGGCAACTGATGCACACATGTGCCACTTAGCCACTAAGTCTAGACAGTCACACTTGTACAACGAGGATGTATGTATAATTTGAATGTTTGTATATTACTGTTGTTGTTATAATGAAATCAATATTTAGTTTACACACTACGAATTAACGAGGTTTTCGACTGTTCAATAAAACAATGCTAATCGATAGGTAAAAACTCAATAATACGATATAGCTAAGTGAGCACTATTCACTTGATATGAATATCGATTCAGATCCCTCGAATAAATTAGGTTCAAAACAGGATCATCAACCAGAATATTTTTTATAAGAAATTAACACGTTTATATACAAAATGTCAAACAAGAAAATAACATGTTTAAATATCATAAATGACTAGATGGTGCTGATATTTCGTAGATTTTTTGTTCTTCAGTCTGAATTATTCATTTATGAAGCTCTCACTGACTTCCTGGATAACGTCATCAGCATATACGTATTCAATCATTCTTCAATCAATTAACACAACACTGTCATCATATCATATACGATTTGACTGGTTATATTTACAAGGGTTCTCATTTACATGTCATGTTTACTGGATTAAATACGTCGTTTCGTGAAAAACATTACTCAAAAGTTCTACCTGAATAAGCTAGAAAAAAGTTTTTTTGTAATGGAACTAGTACATTCAAACCGAACACCGTAAACGTACAGTTTGAATAGCTGATTCCCAAGGATATTTTCAAAAAGTACGTAAATACAGATGCATTTTCTCATGTTTTATCATCAGTTACAACAAGGAATAAAGATTTGTTATACTGTGATGCAATTTCTGTCGAAGATTAATCGCGTTGTTATTTCTCGCATTGCATAACTAAACCCGGATCATAACACATTCGTAAGTAACATGTATATTCTTACCCTGTGGCGTACATATCACTACAATGTAATTGTAAAAGAAAATTGACAATAGTATGCATTTCATTATTTTCTACGTTAGCCCCTACTCCATGTCCTGTATCAGTAGTTGGCTTATCGGATATCGATGGTGGAACAAAAGAGAATCAAGATCCAGGCAAAAATCAAAAAGCTAAAAATGATACAAATAATAATGCACTTTTCCTAGATGTCAGCTCACTTGCTCCACGCAATTCCTATTGTGCTTTATGTGATACTCATGATTATTTGCATCAGATTCATTTACCAGCATATTTAATCTCTCCTTGTTATCACTGTCGTGAATTTCTTGCACATGAAGCAAAAATCACTCCTGAAATACTTCTTGACTTACATTTACAAGTAAGCAATTTTTTTAATTTTAGGAATTCACATAACTTATAGTCAGTTGTTAGCAATATGGATTATTTCTTTTCCTTACAATACTAATGACTAAATGCGATGCGAGTTGTTTATGATAGTGCTATAGTGTAATCAATTAAGAATTTGTTTAGGTAATTCTAAGAGTATTATTAAATTGTTCTCTTAGCCTACTTTTTTGATGATCTGTCAGTTATAAGCAACGTAGAACATATGTCCACTAGTTGAATTCATTACATTAGACAGATAATGTGATTCGAAGGGGGGTTAATATATGAAAAGGAATATGGAGAAATTATATAAATACTCTAACCATTTGTTATGATAAGGTCGCTTATCCCAAATAGGTTACCTGTATTTACATCTCAAACTACCAATCAAGGACTATATAGACTTATAATATACTTTTATTCTAACCGCTGTTAGCGTAGTCCCAACATTACACGAAGAGGTAGCCAATAGTTGGGCATATGGGATATATATTCCAACCATCTCAGTCGGTGAAGGTCCTCAACTGCATCGATTGATTTGCCATCTATGCCTCATACCCACTACCACTTACTTTGGCTATGAATGGTCGTTCAACTCAGTGACCTGACCTGATATGTCACGGAGAGTACAAAGAAATGTTATGAAAACTTCTTTAAACGGCTTATCCAAGTTGAATCTCTTTGTACAAGCTGAAATTCATAAATAAACATCCAAAAAACTTGAAAAACCCCTTACATTGTCACTTCGTAAAATTTGTTTTTCGTACAGCATAACATCCCATGGCCAGGATTTCTACAAGCGAGATTTGGTATTCCTATTGATGGTCGGTCAACTGAAGAACTAATCGCTTACGACTGCCGTTGGCGAAGCCGACAACCTTGTCGATGTTTAGCTCCCACAGATGGTTCGTTATTACCACCATGCGTTGAATTTCCATGGTTAGCTCCTACAGCTTCGACAAGTTCATTAGAAGTGACTGATATTTCAGCGAATCAAAACAAATTAGAGAAACGTGATTCATTAGATACACCACCAATTACCGAACTGTCTTCGTCTGCCACCACAGACCCACGTACTTCTGATCTATCTGCAACGGCACGTAAGTTACTTGACCTTATTATCAATATTTACAGACTACAATAAATACACGTCTTGTGTAACAATCACAAATGTGTACTTTGCATTACAGAAGCACAAGTCACTACAACAAATCAATCTATACCTACTTCTACTTCAAACTCAGTGAATGCAAGTACTACATCAACAACGGGAAATTCTAGTATATGTTTCAAACCAGTTTTACCATGTTCAAACAGACACATTCGTGGTGCTCCCATAACTTGCTGTCATGGCATACATTTCCCCTTAATTGGCATACCGAACGTGCCAAATTCATGTATCAATCAAAGCACAGATACTGGCTGTATTACGTCTACTGATCCATCTGATCCACTATCAACAACTGATAAAGGATCAGTTGGCCCAACTCAAGAAATACAACTACCGCCGTCAATAAATGATGTATCATCCTAGTATTGTAATTTTTATCATTATCATCATTATCTACAATCATTTCGTAAATGTGATTTGAAAATTGTGCAATATACAATTATATACATGTGTGCCTATCCTTTAAATAATTGCAAAATCACAATGGCGTAGCACGCACACATCTCTACAGCACTAATCTTTAACCGTAATACTATTAAACCATTTTTACCATTTCGACAAAAATGAAATAGTAAATTGTTACGTATAGTCAACTGTTCATACTACCGTAATTAATATTTTTTTTCCTTTTCGCTCTAGTTATATACACCTGTATTGTATTGTGTACACACGCATAAGACGTATCAGAAGCTGTTCAGTATCTATTTTCCAAATAAAGCAAAACATATTTGTTGATAATAAAATTAAACAAGGAATAATTTTTTGTAAAAAATAAAGAAAACTGTTGAGTATAAAGTCATGCATGCAAATACTGTTAAGATTACTATAATCGCTCATTTATTGAGAAGCTTAGTATGTGTGTACGTTGTAGAGAAATCATGATAAGCAATAGAGTAGACAGTTCCTATCGAGATGATGCACTAATTTTCAATCGAAATATGCTTGGCGTTTTCAATCTTCGTTCTTTACTCAATGACTTATCCCGTGTAAATGAAAAATGTCTTTGTGATAGGCTAGGATATTTCAAAGTAAGGCACATTTCTAGGTTGGAAATAACAAAAATAAGAACAAATATAGAAATGAACATTATTATGATCGGAGCAACTATACAACATAGTCACTAGGTAGTTTTTATGATAATAATGAGAAACCTTTTAACAGACAGTGCACCTTTGTTATGAAAAATGAAGTAGTAAATAACTTAGAGCATGGTACATTGCACGTTACCATACCATAATTATCACAATTAGATCACACTATCAGTACGAAGACTACATTAACCTTATTTTTAGTGGAACGTGAAGGAAAATCACAGCAGGATTGTCATTCGAATGGCATTCCTAAAACATGACTAAGCCACTAAGGTACGTGTTCCGGGGTGATAATATAGATTGAATTGCCATCACTACGGCTGAACACTGCCGGAATTCAGCATTACTAGCATAGTGGTTTCACTAAATATCAGAAACCCTCTGGAGGAAACGATGACCGAACATCAATTCAGAGAGACCAAGGTTGCACACAGAAAGTACAAGTGCTCTCGCCCTACCTTAACAGGCAGACTCATGTCCTTCAGGTGACAGATCAACATCACCACGTACTTCCTTCAGAGTTGTTTTTAGAATGTCGTCGGTATAACAGGGTAAGATAAAGTAAGGCTAGACCAGTGGGGAGGGGCTCAAAAGATCAGTTCTCCCGCTGCATGGACATCAACATCGAAGTTCAGTGGTCATTCAGTTAGCTCAGTAGTTACACTTTTGTGTTAAATGTAATAATGGTGCTGATCTCGTTTTATTTTTGCAATCTGGCCTAATTTTCTGTAAACTAAATGTCATCTGTTGTACACAAATATATAAGTTGGTTATAATGTCAGCAGATAATTGTCATTCTTTAACTGCAAAACTGGTTTCTTTACAAATGTATCATTTATGACTGGCAGTTTAGCAGAATATGGAAAGATTAGGCATTAAAACAACCTATAGATTTCTATTTATTTTTAGAAATAGTCCCGTTGCAAGTTTATAGGAAACAGTCTGTATGAACTGTCCTCATAAATCTGAAAATGATTACAAACTAAGTGTTGATGTACGAATCGGTAACATGTATGTGTAACAACCAAGAAATATTTTGCGTTTGCTGTGACTAATGTCATGAAGTTGAAAAATACTTTAGTGAGACGAATTTATTAATCATAAAAGCTTACTTTTGAATTTATCTTCGAGGATTTTTCGACAAGTTGATCTAGCTCGATATCTGCAAATAAAAAAACTTGGATAATAAACACCGATATTGGGATGCAATAAGACTGCCTGCTTTTAATTTCTTATCTATAAAAACGAGATAATGTTACGACTTAGATAGACTACATTTTGTTGCCTTAAAGAAAGTAGTCTCGATTAGAATTTCTATGTGAAAGCCATTGGACACAAATCGTGATTAAAAGTAGGTTGTCAGTTTACGATAGGGAAGGTATCACAACGTCATTACCATTAAGGTTGTCTTACATACATATATTAGTAATGAACAAAACACTAACCGCGAGATCCAGCAACGCAATTATCCTATCGGTGAATTTCCTAACTTTTGACTTTTAAAAGGAATGTTAAAATATATGAATGGTAACGTAGTTTAGGTTGTTCCTATCGGTAGATGCAAATTAGCATGAACTGACAGTATGGAAATAAAAACAGTGAGTACGTTAAATATAAGGAACTGTCCAAATTAACAACTACTTGCTGGTCTACTAATCACGGTTGATTGCATCTATCGCCTAATATACAATAAATTTTAAATGCTTTATGTTACTTGTCAGTAGGCAAAATTATATATGAGCAATTTTACTTGAATGTTTAAGTTGGATTGAGACTAGCAAGTGGAATCCAGGACTCATGTTTCGTCCTATTTGGGACTCGTAGGCTGGATGTACCTGTATCCGAATGCTGATGTTCACACTGAAATTCGAACTCAGTTCGCCTCGTGCCAAACACCACCTCGTCCACCACTAGGCTACTGTGTCCAGACAGTCACACTTGTGCAACGGGTATATACAAGCTCAGCCTAATTACATATATACCAGTCGCACAAGAGTTACTGCCTGGGCACAGTAGCCTAGTAGTAAACGCGGTGGCGTTTAACACAAAGCGGACTGAGTTCGAATCTCAGTGTAAAGATCAACACTGGGTACATTCAGCTGAATCGTCCCAAACAGGACAAAACGCGAGTCGTGGATCGACTTGTCAGTCACAATCTAACTTAGACATTACTTGTGAACTAACGCTATTAGAGGCAATACGCTCATAAATCACACGTAGCAACAGAGGCTGACCAGTTTCAGTCCATGACTAACGGGACGATACAAGCTAAACCTAATTTTACTTGTATTTGAAGAAAACTAGTGGTGAGCGTTCTTTACAATGCTTTACATGTTGATCGAGAGACTATAGGTTATTAGCAATAAATGAAGATCAACATGTTAAGAATGGCAAACACCTCGCATCATTCCTAGTCTTCCAATCGAAAGTAAAATTGCTCATATATAAATCTGCCTACTAATAAGTAACATTCACAATTTATTGGATATTAGACTTAGGATACAATCAGCCGTCGGATTTGAACTTGAAACTACAAATTATTAGTAACTTATGTCCAGAGTTTTTTGACAGATATCTCCAATCACTTAACATCAAACACAATGCATTGCGATGTGGATGTAATTAACCTCTTGATTATACTGTGTCCTAATTCGAAAAACTCGTCTAGGTGAAAATGGATTGGTTAGTACAAAAATAAATGGTTAGTATACGAATATAACTTCCTTTATGATAACAATAAGCTAACACGTACTTCGTTTTTACGTCTGAAGTGGACTCCGAAAGTTCAGCTCTTTTGTCAACCACATGTACTAAGTCGGCGATTAGTTCTTCTTCACGAGCTTTTTCCTCTTTGGTTTTAAGATTATCTACAAACGAAAATATACATTAATGGTTTATTAGATGACAAAGACTTATACACGCACATTATCCACTCACTGGAAATAGTGATGATGGAATTCCCCTTATAATTAGTGAGGTATCAGTTTGCCTAAATTAGGAAATGTATGAGTGAGAAGTCATAGTCACTGGGGTTCAGACATATCTGGAGTGAAAGTCGTAAGCAACGACAGTGGATGCTTGTCATGCTATATTGCAAGCTGATTAGAGAAGTCATGGTATTATAAAGCGCTGACCTAATGGTTCTTATTGTTAAGCATCCTCTTCAAGACTTAATGGTCATAGGTTTGATTCCTGGAGAAATCATCAGTGTGCAATGCTGAGGAGCACCATACTAGGATGAAATGGTTGTTCTGTATGTACAATCAACGTAGAACCTGGTTGTTCTACTTTTGAATGGTAAAATATCTGAGTTAAATAATGTGACGAATATAGCCTATATTGTTTGAATGATAGTTAAGTAAGCTAAACTCCAGTAAATTATTTTAAAAGATAAGAAAAGTTTAGGTACTTTTGGACTCTTTTGGGTGAAATATTGTTTACTAAACTAGTCGATATTCATATAAATGTAAATCGTTGGATAAAAATTTATTAAACAAATATCTACGTTATATAATGATTGGCTTTTATGATTTGCATAGAGACAGCATACACTTTTGCACGTGTATGCATAAAACAGTGCATTTAATTTTAAAATGATACAAGAAGCTATCAAGCAGAGATTATCCGAAATGACTTTCATGTTTAAAGCACGTACGTCAATACCAAGCAATGCCGATTATTTTTTCGCCCATTTAGTAAGTGTCTGTTGCGCATTAGTATAATCCTCATTAAAGATAGCATAATAGGTCCTAACTCTTCATCCGATATACTATGCTGCGCTACGCTGACATGCTCATAAACGACACATAAAATCAAAACTTTAATGAAGATTAAACTCTAAAATGTAACACCTGATAAATGGAAAATGATTGAAAGTCCTGGGCATAACTAATTGGGCACTGAAAACGTTGCAGCTAACCGCAGTCAAGCGATCAGATCTTAATTTCATAAGTGAGTGAATGACTTACGAGATTTTGACCCAACAATCATTTATGTGAATTCCAGTTAAATGTGTGGATATTTTACACACAAGTGTGTAGTTCCATCATATAAAAATCTCATAATTTTGTAACTAGTTATTTTTTATTTGCATATCTGTTTAGTGGGGAATTGAGTCAATGATTCGGGTTTTATGTGAAACCACTCGACCATAATCGCATCAAATAATCAGTTGAACATAACTTATAATTAGCATAATCATACGATATTACTTCAATTAAGAGAAATATAAAACAAAATATTCCTATATACTCTTCGCATCATTGGTGAATTGAACCAGTCAGTAATAATCACAGTAAAGCCTATAATAAATGCACATTGTCTCAGGCTGCAATGTCAAGATGATGAGTACGAGACGAATAGCAAAAACGACATTATAATGTAGTGACAATGAAAATGATTAAACATATAGTTTGACGAGACGGAATGAAAATATGTGTGAAATAAGTTTGACATTCAAGATCTAGACGGGCATAAAGAACAAACGCGAAACTGACCGATGCTGAAATATATTACCAAACACTTCAAACTGCTGACAGAGCGAGGCAAAATCAGATAGTTTGCATATACAAAAACACTTCAAACAAACACAATCAGTGACTTAATACCCTGATGCCACTCTCTTAGTTTGGTCGCTTTTAGATTTTTTCTGACCTATTGCTACACTAGCAAGAATCACGTGTCACTGTGGGCGGTAATTAAACATATAATACATGCAACAATCACTCCTGTTACTGGAAACCCGCCATCTTGTCGACTGACTTACAATATCTGTGTAATACTTTGAGTTTAATTCTAGCATCACTCACGCAATATTTCCGCAACTTACAAACCCGAAGTCTACGCATGTCTTTTACTTTATCAGTACGTGTTTCTTAGCCAAACAGAAATACAGAGCTGACAGCTGTACAATATACTCGTCCTCTGGTCGGAGGACGGAAATCCCACCTACGACAGGAGTAACACAGGTTGATAAAAGCCAAGTGGTTCTCACGTGATTTTCAGGTTGTTTGATTTGTTACGAGAAATGGATCAGTAAATAATTCAACATTCTAAATATGTGCAAGTTTATGAACCGAATTTTGAGACTTGATGATAATCCCAAGTTATCAGAACTGCAAAAAGCGATTATGAAATTGGGGTGCAGTAGTTAGATATTTACCAACTATATCACTAGAACATAATACATGAAATTATTTTGAGAACCTTTAGATATCAGTTGAGATAAGCAACATTAATCCTCTTTTTGTAGTTTTGAAGGTATGAATGGGTAATAAATGAAGAAAAAATGTAAACATCTCTTAAGAAAATCAATACTTTAGATTTTCAACTATTATTTAGATAAATAATGTACGAGTTAACTAACTGAATTATTTATTTTTGACTAGTGTATAAGCCGGTGCACACTGATCCGTTTTAGATTCACACAAATAACTTTAGTTATACTATGCAGATTCTTTTAATACTTATCGAGTTGTTCCTGTCTTTTAATGAGCTAATATTATAATTATTCTTAGGTTAATAGATTTCTACTAGTAGGGTATTAATTAATCAGAAGTGTTATTTTGATTCACTCTGTAAATAAAATACATCATAAAAATGTAATAATTGTTGTACTACCATTTTTATTGTTAATTTTACTAATAATGAGTGTAGGCATGTGAAGGAATGAAAACAACTAGTGAATCTAATATATTTTTCTAAGTAAGCAAATTTCTCATACCTATCTTAGGATTATTTATTCACAGTTTGACATACACTCCCCTATAAAGCTAAATGTACGTTATTTATTAACATAGTAGTGAAAGTTCTTTAACAAGAAAAATAATCCGAAGAAAATTGATTAAAACAAAAATGCACAAATGATACAACATGAAAGTATTTCTAAAGTATTCAATATAATAATAGATTTCATTATACCATGATGGAATCTACTAAAACTAGTAAAATACAGCTAACTGTTGCTTCCTACTTTACAATGGTTCTGTACCTGAGGTCTATTTGCAATGAATAATACCTCTGAAATAATGGATCTATTCGAAGCATTGTACTTCCAAATGATACAAGAGAAAAAAACATTTGATATGATATGGATTAAACTAGTGAAACTGAGTTTTCAATATTCTGAAATATATATGCAAAAAAATCAATCTATATTGTACGATTCGTTGCCTAAACAAATTGCCTCATTTTAACACAATTTTCACCGTATCACTGGATATCAAAAATGATTAAACACCGATGTCTTAATTTTCCATACATATGTTCACAAACTAAGAGGATGATCAAAATTGTTCACTCAGTTATCAAGTACAAATTTGTGTACTCTGATATTTTCCTAATTACTAGTCACCATCGTATTTGTGTTTGAGCTGAAAAGCTATAGGGAAGCCAAAGTCGAAGCAAGGAGACATAAAGATCGCTCAGCTGTGAAATAAAGCAGAATTTAAGATAGCCCCGAATGAAAGCTAGTTACGATAATGTGGTAGATTTTATAACTTTAGTTAGCTTTAAAGAATCCTGGCTATATCTTTAGTCGAACCATATCTCCTATCAAGTACCATTTCAGTTCATATCTCTTCTCGTCGATTTCTTTGTAATATTATAGCTTCGTTCATATGACACATTTCGGCGTTCCTTTGCATGTGCATTCATGTTCTTTAAATAAATTATGTACCCAGTTTTAGGTTACGTTATGTGTGAGGGCTAGTGACATTAATCAGTTAAGCAGACTGAAGCGATCAGAACTGGGTTCGAATTTAGAACTTAATGGCTGAGAGTGCAGTGAAATAACAGTTTAGCCCTAGTCTCATTACTTATACTAGAAGTTAAATCCCACTTTGATTTGACAACCGATACATACATATCTAGTTGGGAAACCAGGCTGAAATTATTAATACATTTAATAAACCAAGATGATACTAAATTGATAGTGAACCATTTGAAAGAGCACTCGATACAGAAGTGATAAATCGAAACGCTGGAAAAATCATAAGACCTAATACTCTGATACTTAAAAGTACATAGAAATACCTATTATTTCCTAAATACCAAGTAAATTGTAATGTATCTTATCAACTTATTCCTTATTAACTAATTTTTCATCCCTCCTCTTTGATGTTTACAAGAATATTTGCCCTGCCTATAAGTAATCTTACCAACAACTACTTGTCATTTCAAATATTCTACTTATCAGCTGCCATGGAATAAATCTGTGTTAATTCTCAATTTAATTACTATTAACTGATGAGAATCTATGAAACAGAAACAACTCATGCTGTCCTGCTTCATTTGCTTCTATGTTACCTAAATCATGTATAGTAATGTTAACATTAATATAATAGTTAAAATGCTGAGTGGAAAAATTCCAGAAGATCGCCGAAGACCACAAAATGACAATGATTTTATGGCGTTTATAGTATTTCCCTGGTTTCAAGGTGAAAGGTCACTCAATCAATAGCTTATTATTTAATGAAATTAACGGTTTGTTGTGGCACGTGAACATCAACCACACACAAACTATTGCATTGAGTCAGGTTTTGTTTTTTAATCAAAGAGGAATTCAGAAGATATTCTTGATAAAAGTCACTACACGAACAAGGAGACTGAAAATCATGTTAAGTCGTATTAAAACAGGTTAATATAACTAGGTATCAAAGCACATACTAAGCAAAAGATACATGTGAAATCTGGAAAACTATAAATATCAATTTACGTACACTTAACTTCTCTAACACATGGTTAAAACTGTTACTAGATTTCTGATAACAATAAAAGACATTCGATTAGGCATGCAGTACAGGATACTTTTCTAATATAAAGATTCCCACCTTGTTTGACCATAAGTGCTCGCAGTTCATATTCTAACTCTGCATGACGATCCTCCAGTTCTTGACAACGAAGTCTGTTGACATAAATCAAAGTCACTGATGGATTAAATGTTATGCAGAAATATTGAACAAAAAAGTCAATGGTGACTGACACATAAATAAAAAAAGAAATTGCCGGATACATGTGTTGATTTGAGATCAAACGAATAAAGCTGTTTTAAGCCGTTATATAAGGCGATTCCAGAAGAATAATTAACTTTTGAAAATGTCCTTAGCAAAAAATTATTTCATTTATTCTTAGGGTATGTAAATCGGTTATTTTATTTCTATTGTCATCATATTCCCCTTACCTAATCTCTCACTAAACCCATGAACTGTTATCAAATCATTTGTTATTCAGAAACTATAATCAGTTAACTATACATCTGTCCTCTCAGTTTCTAGTCATTGTTGTACTTCTTATTGGTCAGCTGCGTGGCCAGATATATATATATATATATATATATATATATATATATATATGTATATATATATATATAAATGCGACATTAAAATGTAGTAGGATTCATTAGTTGGTCCATTTGCTTGTGTTCGTGTTACTCCAGCTTGGGAGTGAGTAGATATCAGGCAGACGACGTTAGGCATGGATTAGATTGTCGTGTTTGTCATTAGTCGCTGTAATTTCGAGATTACAAGGCCAGACCAGTCAACTGTTTGTACGCTTTCGTCATAACAGTTTGACGATATAACATAATCCCTTAGTTTATTATTTCCTTCTCCAAAATGAATGTGATCACGTAAATATGGTAGGGTTGTGATTCAGCGACTACAGTTACAGAGAGGAAGATATAATAAAGTAAAATTAGGTGGAAAAACGGTAGGAAACATGGACAAAAAAATACAAAGTGATAAGTGCCACGATTTCTGAGAGTTTAGCATGACTTTTAGCTTTCGTAAGGTATGTTCCAACTATGTGACTGAAATGTAGTACGCCAAATATAGCAGTTTTTCAATCGCCTAAAATAATCCTCTCATCAAACATTTATTAGTAAATTTTCATGGCATATGTTGCATGCCAGTATGAAAATTTAATTAGCATTTGATTATTGAAATGCATCACTGAATCTTCCTGCATATACTGCATAGCACAGGGGATGTAAAATATCTTCAAACGATTGACAAAAGCTTTTGCTAACACCTACTGATAATGGCGAAATTTTGAAGGTAGTTGAAGTTTAAATGTTTGAGTTGTGATGTAAGCAACAGTGGTGATAAGGCATTGAAAGTTTTTCATGATAGAAAAAGCCAGAAAAATAAACGCCGTATTGCTAATTAGAACGACAAAGAAAAATACGCCTGGTGGAGTTTACAACGCTGTTATGGGAACGATTTTATTACACACTTGTAACATTATTTATATGAACCGGGGTCACTTACATCAGGCTGTCTGATTCAAGTCAGTATTAGTTGTGTAGCCCCGAATAAATTTAAAGAATATCTTGTAATGAGAACAAAATTCCCATGTGTTTTTCATCTATTCACACTATTTTCCCTAGTACCTTTGTAATTGTAGTTACGATACCACTTCTCCCTTTCGAATCTCTCCGCTGGACTGTTATTTAAGCTTACAACATGAATTTCATAACGCTTTGATATCTTTCTTTAGCACCATATTTTAGTTATAAATGGGGAAGATTATCATAAAGTATGAAAACATAAACTGGGCAACAACATTCCATTAAAAAGTACCTGTGCAATAACTCCGATTCCTTTTTAAAAAGATTATCCTTCAGTTGGACAGTATAAAGCCACTGTTTTAAAAGTTCTTTGACGTTTCCATCGTCTTCAGACACTAATATATGAAAAACATTTGCAATTCATTAGTGTAACGTTAGTTTAGAACTGAAGTACTGTATGCATACAAGAATTTCAGATACAACGCCATAGATGAGTAATAAGGCGTGCTGAAAAATTGTTTGTCCTACCAAATTCGGCCATTTAAGTAGTATAAATACAGACTTGAAGATGAAATAAGAAGCGCTCCGCTACTTGAAATCATTCATTCCATTCATTCATCAACAACGAAGAACCGGGAACACGCCCATAGGTTCAAGTTGCCATCCCACATTAGCACTACGAGAATATAGAGGTAACCCAATAACAGAAGACAAGAGGGAAGAGTAAAGGTGTGCAGAGAAGAATAATAAAATTTAAGATCCGGAAAAAGATAAAGAGTGAATACACTTGCGCCACTGTGACCGATTCTGACCCATGTCGCTTTGTGTCTCCAGCCATTCATTGCGACTATCATACAGACCCCAACCGGGTAATCTGCATCTACCAACATGGCTTATACCAACAGTCAGAGACTTCATGGACTGATACCATGTTTTGGTTCGGCCGCCCCTACTCTTCTTCTATCCTATTTCAAACCTAGCCAACATCGCGCGACGAGGTAGGCGGCAGTCTGGCATGCTCAATACATGTCCCAGTCATCTCAATCGATGAAGGTTTATGACCTCTTCAACTGACCTACCATACTTCCCAAGAACCTTTTGTTTAACCTCAAAATTACTTATTTGACTGTTCCATGATATATGAGCGAGGCTACGAAGATTTCTACGGTCAAATACAAACAAAAATCAAAACTATGACAATTTTTATGGAGAACATTCTACTTACTTTTTTTAATTTTTGTCTGAATCTGGCGGGCAGATAGCTCCAGATTAGATAGTTTATTGTTTATATCATATAATCTTTTATGTAGTTCTGAGTATGAGATAAAGTCGCTTTGTCTGATTTCGCGCCGGCATAAAACAGGAATTGGTGGGGCTGGTCTCTTAGTACCAACTGACCTGGTTACTTTTGTATTAGATATATTTAGACAAGAGTTAGAAGACTGCAGCGACTGACTATTAAGCGGTGGCGACGGTGCTTTATCCGGATATCCATAAGCAAGTAAACTAGATAAGTCACATATAGACGAGTGAAAACTTCGTAGATTTAGTGACTCATCTGCAATTGGATGCTTCCTAGAGAAAGTTTTTATATTTTGTTCTATGTGTCTGTTCATATAACCATTAGGTGCTGATACTAGAGATGGAAAGTTTAATAAATTTAATTTGTCTGAAGAACTGGATACGGTGACATCATCAGTTTTGTTCGAATCCGAAGTCAGTGATTCATCGTCAAATGGATTATAAGAATGATGTCGACATTCAAGGTTAGAGCCAGAATCACATGGAGAATCATCTTTAAATGGATTTAACGCCGCAGGATACGAAATAATATTCTGAGAGTTTGAATTAGAATTGTTTCTACAATGTTCTATGCTAGCTGAAATTTTGGCGTTTGTCTTCATAGCTCCATTCAATGAGGGGAATGAATTACTACTCAAGATGTCAGGTAATGGTGGTCGGGAGGGGGGTTTGCGGTTCGGTTGGCATATTTTACTGTTAGTAGTGTCAGATTCCTTTGGTGGATTGAATTCGGTTGATGAACCTGATTCTAAAGGTGAAGATAAGAGTAAGGTGGATGAATCCTTTCCGTGTGAAAATTTAGCAAGAGACGAATCACAAGACACCTTAGAAACCTTTAGTGTTTCATTACGTTGTTTAAGATAATTTAACTGGTTGTCACGAAAGCAACTACGATGGTAATTTCTATTGAAAACAGTCAGTTGCTCAACACTAAAAACAGTTTTTCCACACAGCTCGCATGTAGGAAGTCCTTCTTCTTGCTCACACTAGGAACGCATTAAAAATAATTTGTAAGTGCATACCAAATATAACAAGTTGTTGTTCGAGTTTGCATCTGAACTCGACTGACCTGTAAACCTAAAAGCAACAAAAATAATGCATTACCTGAGTAATTTCTTGTTATTGCTCTGTACAGCTTGGAAACGTAGTCAACTACGAGCTTTTCATCTACACCTTCGGATACTGCAATTTGTGGATTTATTAGGACCGGGATATTCAACTTTGTTTCCGCAACGAAAAACGCCTATGTTATCATATAGCAAAAATAAAAAGGAACAAACTAATTCGAGATTCTTTATGGCATCCTCAGGCTTTAAATGAGGAAAGTCTCTGAGAATGGATTAGAATGAAGTAAATGGTTTCGTTAATCTTACATAAGGTCAGGGAAATGTTTGTGAATTAAAGCACAAAACGCCAGTCCGTCCCTCCATGACGACGTAAAATCTGTAATGCTGACATTCCGATAAGTCTTGGTTTGGTCGATGCACCAATTCAGAAGATGATGGAAAGTATTACCATTCATTTCACCTGTTACTTACGCTACGCATCAAGGTAGCGAATATTTGCGGAAAGAGTTGGGTTTCAAGTTCATTGAATACTAGTGTATTCAAAGCATTCAATTATCAATATATCGCGAAGAGTTTTGAGTTGTTAAGGGTTGAAAAAAACATTCCCTTTCTATGTCCAGTGGCAATGGATTGCCACCTTCATTATGTATTGATCTAGGTATATAAAGCATGCAGAGACAACATATTAGAAAGTTTGAAAGAGAATTTCATCTGAGTCCTTAGGAATACATGAAATATTTTTTAGACGATTGAAGAGAATTTGATCAAAACACTTTAGTTAATAGGAAACTCTAAAATGGACTCTCTATGCAGTCAAAATTCGAGTTTCTGAATGTCCGCTCAGAAATTAGTAGCGGAGTCAAATTTTGGTAAGTATTTTAGTGAATTCCAGGTATGTTTAAAATTGCATATGTTATTATGATATTTAGGTCTGTTGACAATAAGCTTTTGTTTGTTAGCTGATTTAAAACTGACAGTTTACTTGCGATTGTATATTGTAGAGTAATACGATTCCGAATTATTAAAACTCTTGACAGCATTTCAAGGTGAGCCCGATTCCTAGGTAATGCACGGCATCTATCTACCACCTTAAGTGTGAAGTGCACCCAGTATATGACCAAGTTACCTTTGTCGTATAGCCAAATCAACTTTTAACGATTGAACCCACCCTTACGAATGAGAACAAATCAGAAGGCAATGAAGGATGGAAGAGAAGTTATATTTGATCGTAAGCGGAGCGTCAATAAAAATTATTACTCGATCGCCTTTGAGAAATTTCAGCAAAATAGTCATACCTATAAACTTAAACAACGTAATGTTCTCAAAGTGGAATGTTTAAGGTTTGGACTTTCTACATTGACCTCCAGCTTCTACTCTACGGCTGTACAGCAACCACGGCAAAGGCGCTAGATACTGGTTTAAAGTAAAATGGCAAACATTCCACACCAAAACCAAGTCGTTATGGTGGTCGTACTCGTTATGTGTGATAAGTTGTCTTAATCCCTCTCTTTTTTACACTTGCTAACTACCCGGTAGAACCTCCAAACATGGTAGTTCGCTAAAAATGCAGCCTTTCTGCCTCACTCACTGTCATCTGAAAGCACTTACCTGAATTCCAGGCTGTTGGATTTGATGAGGATACTTGTCGCGTGATATGGTGACAGATTTGGAATCATAGTATCTAGTTTCTAATTCTAATACTATTTTCATTTTTGTCAGGCATTCATGTACGGATTGTTGTGGTAATTGTATCCACACAGCTTGACATTATCGTGCACAATGCACGGTTGTGTTCTATCCAAACTTCTCCACAATAAATATAAAAATAAAATTAGTTATCTGCTTAAATCCCTTGGTTGTATCTTTGCTCCGTATCAACTATTTTGCTGATACAAGTTCTAGAAAAATCACCCATTCATCATTTTATTGGTTCCAACAAAAACATATTGCTTAAATAAGTTAAAGGAGCCAACAACTATAATTTAATCTGGTCAGTTTCCCTTTTCATACTAGATGGATGTATCGCCTGCTTTATGCCGTTAACAATTCTAAAACGATTAAGCCTAAAGCGCGATTGTCTTGGGAAATCAATGATATGGTGTTTATTATAGAAAATGATAATAAAGCTATCGCTACTCTGAGGCCCTCGTACACATTGAACCCAAATAGCACACCAGTTAACGTGCCCTAAATCGCTATCAATGACTCATCTTAAATACTTGCAGCATCAGTTTCAACTACATGCTGTTTCACCTCCGAGAAAACTACACACATCACCACCTGAGAATCTGATCTGTAGGGAACACATAAATACGACGTCCGATTACCCCGACTTCTGTTTTATGTGGTGTAAAGGGAAAAATAATATAGGATGGAGCATTTTAATATTTACGTGTTAGAGACTTACTCTGTCTTTTTCGACATGAATTTCGAAAGGCTGACTTATGTGACACATATAGATGACATAACCTCACATCTAGTCAAAAGTCACCCGTCAAATTAGCTAAGCTAATTTATTATGACTGAGCCAATAGTAGAGCCTCTGAATACTATGTAAGTCTTGTTCTAGTCCGAGGGTGAAATTCAAACTATAAATCATTATAACCGTATTAAAATAAAAGACATGGGGTTACAATACACTTTATAACTTCACAACTGACAACGGAATGATACAAAATCTAAAGCAGTACGATAAATTATATAGACAATAGATAAAGTTATACTTTTGGAGGTTATCAGCAGCGACACGAACTGTTCGCTCCGTCAATTGTAGAATCAACGTAAGCAATAATGTGATTCAGTCTTACCAAACAAAGTTCAATAATGCCAACATCCCACTTTCGTTGACGCCCCATCCCCTGAAGTCAGCTGTATTTTGACTTAAAGCGTTGCTTTCAATGTGACCCCATATAAACGGCTATTAATAAGGCTGAAGCAGCTAGGGTTTAAAAATTCGTTTTATTGTTTGTTAGAGTCATTTTTAGCAGAAACGTATCAGACGGTTAAGTTTAAAGAATTTCTATCGTCAATTAAACCAATTACTAACGGTGTTATCCAGAGTACTGCAATGGATTCCCTGTTGTTTATTATGTTCACGGAAGATGCAAGTAATTCTATAAGATTTTAAAAAAAATTTGTATTGGGATCATTCTAATATAGCAAGTAGTTTTATACCTATGATGAGACGATGTCCCCAATTTAGAAAAGAACTTGTTAGTCTGGTACTTGCATCCAGGAGTTGCACTCACCATATAATCACACTGAATGTAGAATTTTGAACATTGACGAACATGACTCTGAACCCACACACCATAGAAACAACCTTAATGTCCAGATGCTCTCCTCCGTAACCGACTAGATTATTAAATGCTAGAGTAGCCTGAAATTAATGGAATGCGTGACTTCTATAGTCTCCAGAATCAGACGACGAACATAAAAATGACTAAATCCACTGTGTTCAGAGTATCCATACAACTCTACCTGGAGTACTCGTTTTTACCTTTTTTTAGCATAAATAACACAGTTTGAACATAAAACAATGTATGCTAAATATCTCTACACATCAGATTTTAGGGCCTGATTGTATCTTGAACTACAAGACTTCATCCAGTAACTTTATAGAGACGCTGACATTGACATAACCTACTACTCTGCCACATAATAATCAACGATGTCATGTTAAATTTATCTACTATCCGGAACCTATACCCATATATGATCTCCAAAACTACTGATCAACATTAGCTATTGACATACGCCAGGCACAGTATCGTTTCAGTTTCCAGATTATGCACCAGATGAACCATCGAACTTGCTACCACAAAACATCTGTGTAACCAGCTACGCCAGGATTTAAACGACTGGTTCCTTCACTTTTGAGATCGTAAGGTCTGCACCAATTCTTTCTCGATTAACCACTTAATCTCGAAAATTTTAGCTATTGTTCATTAAGTTCCCAGAAGTTTACTAATACAATTCCAATGACCGTTACAGTGAAAAAACCGTTTTCTGTTACCTTTCACTTCTGTTGTCAAATCAACCAAACCAATTTGTTACGACTGAGGAATTGAGAAAACCTCGGAACTGATATAGCCTACCGATTACTATATACACAGAAGTACTAACTGCAACTATCTAATTCGTGGACTGATCTACGTGCACAAGGCAGATGCTTGCAACAAATGACAAACAATTCAATAACTGGATTACTCGCCCAAAACTAAATCAATAAGACACGGACGTAGCATTCAAAAGACTCAAATCTATTTCGTCCACACACTGTATATACGGCTAAAATAACAGTCTTGTAATAATTAGGATGATTAGCACATAGAAATTGACAACGACCATTCATAAAACAGCAAGAATAGTGCGTAAAGAATGAATAATAGTACTGGTTACCATCACTCTAATAATGAATAAAAGTAGCAATATAAGAATATTTACGAAAAATCAACTACTTCTGCCTCTTCTATATGCCTCATCTTTTTAAAAACACTCTCCTAAAACCATACTGTTTGTTTCTGTTTTCATTTACCATGCTTTAATGATAGTTTTTCATCAGACTTTGGTGTCTTGTTGTCTGCTGTCGTCATTTCTTGTTAGACGCTTAACAGTTTCATGTAGAAATTTAAGTGGAAGGCCAAGTTTTCTTGTTTTTCTGATAGTGAATCTTCTATGTAATTGATTGCGGTGTCAAACCCATATTTGCTATCCTACTTCTGCCTCACATATCACTACAGCCACTGGTAGTTAAGTAACAAACGATAAAACTCAAAAACGTAACGAAACTAAATGACCAGGATTAAAGACAAATAAATTGAGTATAACGAATAGACGTTACAAATATTTTGAAATTCAGTTGACAAACAGTATCCTGAAGAATAGTTAATGACCACTTAATGATTTTTGCACGAATCCAAAGAACGTAGGTTATTTTCATAGTTCGTTAGATTCTTCGAATCTATTGATTAGAAATTAACGCAGTCAGTAAGCAGTCAGCATTCAGAAGATTATAACTGACAAAAAATCCGTAGGCAGTATGATATACACCAGTACTCCTATGGATCCACATGATCACCTACTTCCCCTACTCTACTAATCTAACTGACTGAGCTTTACTATAGACTGAGTATTAGAATCTGTCATCCTAAACGTAACATATAATTTCAGGGGCTACTGTTACTGGATTAGTCTGAGAGGTGTTGACAATTATAAAGTGTAGTATAGTGGAACTGTGCTAGAAAAAGTGAGTTATCTGGTTACAGTTTGTTTCGGCATATCAACACTAGAGGTGTGTGTCGTCCATAGTATTCTATTCCATAGTATTCTAAAACCAACAGCTTCATTATGAATTCCTTCGAATTTGATTGGCTTCAATGCACCAACTAGTTTGTTAGTGGAAGTAATTTTGTAACCTTCTTATACCTATTCACTTAAAAATTTGAAAGCCATCTTTTCTAAGAGCGAGTTGTCTTGTAAAAACATCTACGTTGCGTGGTCTATCCGTGACTTCCTACACATCATCTATTAGATCTTACTTTACTTGTCTAGGGTTTTCCAAAGTTCATAATGCAAATACCACTGCACCAAACGGAGCATTAGTTTAACAATTATCAATAGCCTGTCGTTGTGCTTTACTGTCTTTTCACCACAGTAGGTGAAATGCTCTTTCATCCTTCTTCTTGACACACTTCTGGAAACACCTTAGTATTAACAGCTAGTGCTATCAAACCTAGCATTAAACGAAAGACCATCAACAAACTCCCTAATATGTTTAGTTCACAAAGATGTCAATCATTAAGAGACAAACCGTAACGCATCTTATTCCAATGAAGTAAAACTTACGAGTTTTCTGGCTCCTTAGAGTTGATAGTAGGATGAAGTGGATTTGTCAATAAATCCTTTTTGAGTTGAGATCCAGCTCACTAGCTACAAAGACTTAACTCTTGCTCAATTATCGGCACATCATAAACGTGTAGTTTTTTCAAAGACCACGATATTTAAGAAATTCTTCTGTAAACACTCCAATCTACGTCTAACGATCTCCAAACTGAGGTTTTATACCTTCACCCGGTTATTCAATTTTGAAGTGGCCACAAACGAGTTCCAACTGAAAGTTATCCAACGGGAATTTATATTTATAATAACCAGATAAATGTGTAGATGGATGAGAAAAGTGAGAGGGGGGAGGTATGGTGCAAGCAAAAGTGAGGAACATGTTCTAACTGTTATGTTAACGGAAGATAAAGTAACAAAAATCTATGTTATCTACCAAAATTACCAATCATTAAAATCGTGATGACAATAATGGTTTAAGGTGATATAAAAAAACATAATTATATGGAATGCTAAATTGGCAGGCGATGTTTTAATAAACATTGTAAGAAAATAAGCCAAACATTGAAGGTTTTATTAGGAATACCAAAGAATTGCAGTGAAAGCTAACAATAGATAGAATAAATAAAACTACGTGAAAAGAATTTGGACATGCTATGAAAGAAAGAATATGGATTAGAAACATAAGTGGGATGAAAAGAAGAAAAACGGAAGAAAAAAAGGTGATAACTAAAAATCATTCACCATGACAGTGTCAGGTATATAACAGCTTTCATCTTATGTAAAAGGTGAACCTTTAATCTACGGAGTATATTTAAATTGAATACTATGGATAAATTGATAAGCAATATTCACCTTCATGTCTTATGTTAATCAAGGAAGAAAAATATTCATAGTCATCTTTAACTGCTATTTGTTTAGTAGAGCTTTTAGTAATACTACAGACTTTTTTAATGATTGTGCTTCTATTGGAATTGTTAATTATTAGGATTAGATTATCATTCTGTTTTGGAGTAGCTGTCTGTAAGTCACAAAATACTAACGGAGACTAAAAATACTAAAAGTTTAAAGGTATGGAGTTGTGTGTTAAGTTATCTGAATAGTTAAACCTATTATTCATTTGGGATGGCAATATGTACGCCTCTGCATCCATACAACAGTTTAATCAAGTCAGTTTATTAATTTTTTTAGAAGTGAACCAATATACGAGGTCGCCTTCAGCACGCAAGTCTAATAAGACTTGCTTTAAGAGAAGAATTTAGATTAAAATATATGAACATATGATTACTTGGCGTGCCATTGTACGTCAGCTCTGATGTCTACTCAGTTCTAGGACGGAATAGGGATAGCAAAATCTTATGAATCCACCAGACAAAATAAACTATACTTTAAGCGCACCTTTGTGTAAACATAAAACCTGGCCATATACTCAACCAATCAGGAAAATAACACCAATACAAAATAAGAGAGACAGTGATAGTAAATTAAGGTGACGTATGCATAATTAATTAACTATAGTTCATAAAAGGAAAATGACATACTAACTGTTAAACGATTAAAGGGTAGGGTAGCGTAGGGAGAAAGTAATAATAATAATAATAATAATAATAATAATAATGGAAATAGTGTTCACTTTGTCTTCAGTTAAAATAAATGAAATAGTCTACCGGAAAACAGTTCTACGAGACAATCAACATTTTTTAGGAGCCCGACATATCATAATCCTTTTGTTTTATTTAACAAAACTTGGTTAATTACACTTAAAAAATCCACTTCACTTACATTCATTAGTGAAGTTGGTACGATCATCTGTGATAAAGTGAAGTAAGCAGAACAAACTTAAAATGCTATTTGGTGAAATTATTAGAATCATTTTAAGAATAAATTTAGTGATGGATCTACTAAATCTCCATCAGAATCATAGCTTACTAAACATCACCAATTTCATAGTACGTAACAATTATAATCAATTTCGGCCAATTCAAAAATAGTAATGTTGAATATGGTTTCAAACAATAGCCAATTGGAAATACTGATTCCATTTAAAATAAAACAAGAAAATTGAAACAAAATAATGGTAATCAAATGGTTGGGAGTTCTTGAACTAGTATCTAGAAACCTGAAAAATCTCAATTAGGGCCATTTAGAACCATTCAAGTAAATTCTATCAAAATGACGCATCACTCATGTCCTGAGTGGTTACTTACAGATTTCGACACTATTTGAATTGAAAATTTATGTATGTTGTACACTTCAAGATTAGTCGTCGTAATATAGCAACTGAAATTTAGGTTTCTATAATGACTGTTTAGGCACGCCGAATATAAAATTCACTATTCTCAGTGGAATGGGAAGGAAGGGGAACATCACTGAACAAAAATGATGTTTCTAGTAACAAAATTATTTTAGCTTAGATTACTTTATCTCTTATTTGTTGTTGACAAACTAAAATAAGTCCTGAATTATGTGTCTGATGATCTCTCTATGTGATGGTTTCATAATTTTCACTAACCAATTCATAGTGTCGTGATTAGCGGAGTCGATAAAATATAGAACTGATTTGAAGGTGAAGCTAATTTCATGTATTTTAGATTACTTATGCAGTCTTGGCGTTTCCGTTTCTATAGATTTAAGCATTTCAAATAGACTGTCTTAAATTAAACCGTGTTGTTTAATCTTTTCTAATGGATCTATTAATTGTTTTTCAGTGTTATCGGACTAGTTACATAGTAATAGCAGTTTATGAAATTTACTTCTGTCACACCGACTGGCTGTCGTTTTGTATAAATAATCATTACTATTTATGAATATGATTACATAATCTTTATTTGTCCCTTGTGTTAACAATTTATTATTAACTATAAGTTTATTTATCAAACTACATCAGTTGTTTAGGTATTTTAAGCAGTATTCACCTTGTGTAGATTCAGCTAGATTCAGCTAACATAGTACTAGTCTCCTCGTATGAACATTCAGACCTCAGAATTTAATTTTTATATTCACTTTACTAGCCTTTTTCTTAATATTTTTCTATTAAAACCACAATGTATAGGAATTTGTTCAGTGTGTTAGAAATTTTAAAGATGTTTGCAATTTGACGAAGGGAATTCTATCCATACTCAAGAACTTATGTAGAATGAATGAATAAATATATAAATGCCCATAATATATGCAAATTATAGTGTAGCTGAGCATTTATTCTCTTTCACTATTAGTAATTATATAAGAAATCGGTGAATAGTATTTGACTAGTTTTACCATAAAGATGAATAACTGACTATGTTCTTACTCTTTTTGAAAGAAATCATTAGATTAGAAATAAGTGAAATTGTTCTGTAGCTTTACTCATCGAGGCGAGTGTGTTATTTTTACTCTTCTTTCTTGTTTTTTGTAGTATACTCCATTATCATTTACAAAATATTACTTTTGTTTGATATGAAGATGGTCATCTAGTGTGTACACCAGTTTCACCAACTTCTGATCACTCTAATATGAATAAATTTTTTAACAAATGGTCCTTTCAATTGATCTTAACTTCAGTCGTTTAATATTTCAAACTGCTGACTTTCATGCATAATATCAGGAGGATTTTAATATTGCTCTGGGACGCAGTGAGCTGGGGAGGGAAAGTATGAACTGAAGTTATATTTACCTAGGTACAAGTGATCCTTAGAATCTTTCTTGTTGATCTCAAAAAGAGTTATATCTCTGAATTATTATATAAAGAGATTATATGTTTTGGCATTATATAGCATCTAATTTTGATATATGTAAAATCCCATATGTTATGTGTTATCCCATATTGTTTTGTAGTATGTTTTTCAGAGATTTTGGAAAAGAATACAAAATGTTGAATAAATAATTGATGGTGATAACGATAAATAATATATATTTTCACATTAATAGATAGATACATGGTTATCAATGAATATTTGAGATCTTGTAAGAAAATGAATACACAGAAGCAAATAAGCAGGTAAAGAAGAGCATTAGAGCCAACAAACGGAAATACATCGAAGGCCTTGCAACGACAGCGGAGAAGGCTGCAAGAGAAGGAAATATGAAGCAGCTTTACGACACAACGAAGAAACTGTCAGATAAACATGGTAAACCAGAGCGACCAGTCAAGAACAAAGAAGGCAAGACACTCACTGAGATTCAAGAACAAAAGAATAGGTGGGTAGAACACTTTGAGGAAATCTTGAATAGGCCAGTGTTATATCTGAACGCACCGGGGCGGCCGATTACTATCGATTCTGTTATCTGCCGAGCTATCGCCTATTGCTAACACCCAGCCTTGCCTTAGTCTATTGCACAGACACAAGATCCGACCGATTATCAAGAAGCTCACTTGTTACTCACACGAATATATTAAACTAATAATACACAAGATATATATACATAAAGCCTGACTAGTGTCATATGTCAGACACACCATATTAGCCAATCACATATCTCCGTCCAGACATGTCAGCCAGCTCCAGTGAACCCACCTGACATCGAAGCAGCACCTACAGATCTCCCGATAGATGTCACTCCACCAACGATGGAAAAAATCAAGATGGCCATCAGACAAATCAAAAGTGGGAAAGCAGCAGGAACTGACAATATACCAGCTGAAGCACTCAAGACAGACGTAGATGTAACGGCAAGGATGCTCCAAGTCTACTTCAGGAGGATATGGGAGGAAGAACAAGTGCCGGCAGACTGGAAAGGAGGACAACTTATCAAGATACCAAAGAAAGGAGATTTGAGCAAATGTGACAACTACAGAGGGATCACGCTACTGTCGATACCAGGGAAAGTCTTCAACAGAGTATTGTTGAACAGATTGAAAGATTCAGTGGAGGCTCAACTTCAAGATCGACAAGCTGGTTTTCGTAAGGATCGGTCGTGCACAGACCAAATCGCAACACTACGGATCATCGTTGAACAATCAGTTGAATGGAACTCGCCACTGTACATCAACTTCATTGATTATGAGAAGGCGTTTGATAATGTAGATAGGAGAACACTATGGAAACTTCTTCGACACTACGGCGTACCAGAGAAACTCGTCAACATCATCCGGAACTCTTACGATGGAACACAGTGAAAAATTGTGCATGGAGGACAACTGACAAATGCATTCCCAGTGAGGACCGGAGTCAGACAAAGTTGCCTACTCTTGCCTTTTCTCTTCCTCCTAGTGCTTGACTGGATGATGAAGACCTCCACATCTGAGGGGATGCAAGGAATTGAATGGACAAGTAGGATGAAACTCGATGATTTGGACTTCGCAGATGATCTAGCTCTCTTAGCACATACACACCAAAAAACGCAAGCGAAGACAACTAGTGTGGCAGCAACTTCAGCATCAGTAGGCCTTAACATACACAAGGGAAAGAGCAAGATTCTCAAATACAACACAGGGAGCACCAACCCAATTCAACTTGATGGAGAAACTCTGGACGAAGTAGATACTTTCGCATACTTGGGGCGCATCATTGATGAACAAGGGGGGTCCGATGCAGATGTAAAGACAAGGATTGGCAAAGCCACAGCAGCATTCCTACAGTTGAAAATCATATGGGACTCAAAACAAATATCAAATAACCTCAAAGTCAGACTCTTCAATTCGATCATGAAGACAGTCCTGCTGTATGGATCTGAAACTTGGAGAATAAGTGCAAACATCATCAGACAGATACAAGTATTTATAAACAACTGTCTACGCAAGATACTAAATGTCCGTTGGCCGGAAACCATCAGCAATAGCTTACTATGGAAAAGAACAAGCCAACTTCCAGCCGAAGAGGAAATTAGGAAAAGACGTTGGAAATGGATAGGATTTACATTGCGGAAGCCATTAGACTGCATCACGAGACAAGCATTAACATGGAATCCTGTTGGGAAACGGAAAAGAGGAAGGCCAAAGAACACACTTCGTCGAGAATTGGAAGCAGATATTAAAAGGATGAACAGCAACTGGGAACAGCTGGAAAGGATTGCTCAGGAAAGAGTTGAATGGAGAACCCTGGTGAGCGGCCTATGCTCCTCAGTGAGGAATAACCGGCGTAAGTAAAAAAAGTAAGTGTAAGGAAATAATATTCCATCGAACACAAAATGCCCATTCTATCTCCTTATTTGTTATCGTATATCTTCATGCGGAACAAGATACAGGTACATCGAAATCAGTAAACAGAAAGTAGTGTACCTGATGACTTGCTAACGCTATGGAATGATATGACTGTTTGAGTAGAAGTAACGAAAATCCTATACAGTTGACCTAACGTATATTTTCATGAATAAGAAGCATGATATTATGAACTCATAGATATATTTTTAGTTTGTTAATTTGATACTGTATTTAAAATAAAGTACCGGCTAGTGGGATTATTATTACAATTATAATTTCGCAACCAGTATTATTTTATTATGAAATAAAGCTTGTATGAGTATATATATATGGTGTACAATAAATGCCAAGACTGTCTAACTAGTCTAAAATACACGTAAATAGTTTCACCCTCAAATGAGTTTTATGTATTACCAATTCCACTAATCACGACACTATGAATTGGTTAGTGAAAATTATGAAACCATCACATAGAGAGATCATCAGACACATAATTCAGGACTTATTTTAGTTTGTCAACAACAAATAAGAGATAAAGTAATCTAAGCTAAAATAATTTTGTTACTAGAAACATCATTTTTGTTCAGTGATGTTCCCCTTCCTTCCCATTCCACTGAGAATAGTGAATTTTATATTCGGCGTGCCTAAACAGTCATTATAGAAACCTAAATTTCAGTTGCTATATTACGACGACTAATCTTGAAGTGTACAACATACATAAATTTTCAGCTCAATGACATGTTTCATAAGCATTCAGATGGTGTTGTAGTGACCTTCTTTTTATCAAAACTAGTGGGCGATATCTTAAAATACGAAATTAATTAGCTAACATTTCGTCCTAACTGTTCGAACTACGCCTTTTTATACATGCTGTTTTCAAATATGGTATACTTGAAGGATTTATCAGCGTTCATCCACAATTCACCTTTACCTTAGACGAATATCGTATTGATACTAACCCGTTCCATGACATCTTCTAAATAGAAAGGTTGATTAGTAGGTCGGAAAGAATTATTCATAGAAAGTAAACATCATTCTGCCAACGTGTTTATTCTAAAAGTTTCGCACCGCTACGGTACAAAAGAAACTTAGAAAAAAGTCCAACACATCGTAATAAATGCATTTACCCTGAAAATACTCTTCAAGTAGAGCTAACTACCATCCGCAACATACTCAAATATGAATGCGAACCCAGTGAAATTTATGAATAAACATATGATGAAAGTGAAACGATGTCGGAAAAAGAAACAATTTTTAAGATATCCATTTCCCTAAAATAGTAGTTCCTACATGATAATCTAAGTGGACTGACAACACAACGAATGAGAAAAGTGGCGTAAAAGATGTTTGCTGCAGCCAAGTCTCATGGCATATTCTACAGCTACTCCATCACTCTAACAGAAAAAAAGATTGGCTTGTTGAATTCGCCCCATCTCTGTGTACATACCAGTTTGACTACGTTTGTGGAATCAGTTACATTGACCACACGATAAAACAAGCCTTTAATAGAATTCCTGAACATCACAGCCTGGTTAAGTAAAAAACAATTACTACCAGTAGAGACTTTTATATTTTCAAAACTAAGTGTTACGAAGCACAAAGTGTTTGTGAAAAATGCCTGATAATCATTCACTGGATCCCATCAGATTTCCCATGCCTTCTACTCCTAAGTCTTTTACCCATTAACGGAGGCCATCGGCAACCAGCTTCTCTAACTTAACTTCTGTGTTCACAAAAATTGTGTCCATTCGCTTCCTTTGTCTTGGCCGTCATAATGTCCAAGAACTTATGGTTTACAAATAACTTGTTTCACTTATTCTTTATACATATCATTGCTACTTATGTTACTACTATTAACGCAGTTACTAATTTCACTATTCTTTTCCATCCTTCTAATCCTCATATAACTGTCAAGATCATCATAGTTCATAGCGTAACTTCGTCAGTTCCTTTAAAAAATGTTGTGTAACCTGTCATATATCAATCCATTCACCTATCAACGAATACCCTTGAACACAAACATATTGTAATTTGTAGTATTATTATCCAGCACATCAGTTGATTGGCATTGATTATATTATTATAATTGGGTGTTATCAAGATTACTGAATTGTACTTTGATTTCATGAAGCGGTCTGAGTTAGACAATCACTGACAACTATGGGACTTCAAACAGATGTTTCATTCTAATATGGCATTCCTCATCAGTACATATCCACAACCATACCAGAGAACGCAGACTAAGGCATTCAAGCTTTTCTGTGAAAATTTAACTTTAAAACCTCTCAGCAGATATTTAACAATTGCTAAATTAGTTAATTTGGGAGATATTAACGCTATTTCATTCATTTCCATCAGTGAGTAACTTACTTACTTACTTACTTACTGCCCGTTACTCCTCGCTGAGGAGCATAGGCCGCTCACCAGTGTTCTCCATTTAACTCTGTCCTGAGCAATCCTTTCCAGTTGTTTCCAGTTGCTGCTCATCCTTTTAATGTCTGCTTCCAATTCTCGACGCAGCGTGTTCTTTGGCCTTCCTCTTTTCCGTTTCCCAACAGGATTCCATGTCAATGCTTGTCTTGTGATGCAGTCTGATGGTTTGCGTAGTGTATGTCCTATCCATTTCCACCGTCTTTTCCTAATTTCCTCTTCGGCTGGAAGTTGGTTTGTCCTCTCCCATAGTAAGTTGTTGCTGATAGTTTCCGGCCAACGGACATTCAGTATCTTGCGTAGGCAGTTGTTTATAAATACCTGTATCCGTCTGAGGATGTTTGCAGTAATTCTCCAGGTTTCAGCTCCATACAGCAGGACTGTCTTCACGTTCGAATTGAAGAGTCTGAATTTGAGGTTAGTTGATATTTGTTTTGAGTTCCAGATGTTTTTCAACTGCAGGAATGCTGCCCTTGCCTTGCCAACCCTTGTCTTTACATCTGCATCAGACCCTCCTTTTTCATCGATGATGCTCCCCAGATATGTGAAGGTATCCACCTCTTCCAGAGATTCCCCATCAAGTTGAATTGGGTTGGTGCTCCCTGTGTTGTATTTGAGAATCTTGCTCTTACCCTTATGTATGTTCAACCCTACTGCTGCTGAAGTTGTTGCTACACTGATTGTCTTCGCTTGCATTTGTTGGTGTGTATGTGCTAAAAGAGCTAGATCATCTGCGAAGTCCAAATCATCGAGTTGCATCCTACTTGTCCATTGAATCCCGTACATTCCCTCAGATGTGGAGGTCTTCATGATCCAGTCGACCACTAGGAGGAAGAGAAAAGGTGACAGCAAGCAACCTTGTCTGACTCCGGTCCATCAGTGAGTAACTACCTCATCAGAAATGGTTGAACTTAACTGGTCACTTCTACTCTCCAGAAATGCAGAAATCATCTGTAAGCTGATAATGATTGTAATTATTAGTGATGGGATTGTGGACGCTCACTGATGATAAGTTCTATTCTATCTATTGCTTGCTAGTTTTCAACGGTTATCTAACTTGCACTAATTTGCGATATCAGATTAATATTTTATTATTATAAAATAAAGGATGTTCACCAATTAATGTAGAGATTTGATGCTGAATTTATTGTAAAAGAAGATTTGTACACTTCTTTCATCTTTTTTTCCAAATGCTCTAATAAGAAACAATTTGTTACTGAATTATATACTACCTGATGTAAACAAACTATCCCAATACTCAAATTATCATGTCCATGATATGCCGGGCACCTAATAAAGATTGATTATCTTCGAGAACTGTATTTTAGAACATTATTTCATTTATCATAACTATGGACAGTGTTGACATTTCATTTCTATAACTGTTACGTCCCCTTTTGCCCTGTCCTTTCGTTTAGTATATTTACTCTTAGTATATTGTTTATTACTATGAACTACGATTACTTAATTATGTACAACCTATCCTCATTCACTGCCACTCTTCCCTTTGTTCTGTATCAATGTTAAATTCGTAATCGGTTCACTGTGTGGTCTGATGTTATGTATATATAAAGGCATGATTAAAATACAATACGTTCTCAGTTCTCGGTTCTCACTTCTCCGTTTTCCGGTTCACAATCCTGGTTCTTCTGTTGTCGGCCTGGGGGTGAGAGGGCTTAGGTCAGTCACGCATTATCAACTAGGCACACTTCATTGGCTTTCGCTACAACCAACCAAATCCTCCCTCCTCTCTTTCTCACGTCATAACAGTTCTTGGCGTCATAACAGTCCATTCTTTCAGTAACGATATCTATAACTATTAAGTGTAGTGATTTTATTAAGTATTATTAGAAATGTTGTACAATTTTCTAAAAAGTTAACTGAATAAAAATTGAATTGAAATGGTTATCTTGTAATTAGTTGAAAAACATCAACCTGAAGTCCTTGGGACAGAATCTAGAGAGCAAACTTCTGAGGAGTTCCACACTAGAACAAAACAGCTGTCCAGTGTTCATTAGTTTTCAATGGTACCTTGCCGACATCAATCTGTAATGTATGCAATAGGGTAAAAATGGTGTAAATATAGTTTTCCTCAGGAACTGATATCACTTATACAACCATGAATAGTAACCGAACACAATTTAATATTTGTATCTAGATAACTTTTTAGCTCTTTAACAGTGAATACTAACTACTCAACAATATAGAGTCGAATATATGATTGCCATGTCTATGGAGCATATTTGATATCACGTGATGTTAGTATGAAATGATAATTATTTTGTACATCATTATGTGATTTACTTATCATTTCATTATAAGAAGTTTTTATGAATTCAATGACTTTTTCAATCTTCAAACACGACTAGTGTACACTTCATACAGCTTTCAATTGTTATATATCACTTGATACGTGAAATCTAAATCATTAAATTAGTAAGTTTAATTCTGATGGTTTATTTGGTGTTATATGTTAATCATTTTCTTGTGTAAAGTGAACTTCTTTAAACAGGAAATAATTGTAACTCAATGAAGAAAAGTTTCCTTTCAACGATTTCATTTACAAAAACTATACAATTTAATTTGTAGTGACCTACTATTACAAAGTATTTTTCTACTGGACAACGGATAAAGAATTGTATTATGAAGGTGTTCAGTGGCTTCCAGTATCACGAGAAAGAGATATTGTAGGATAAAATAATTTACTGATTAGAAAAATGAAAAGTAATTGTCCACTTAACAGAACATTACTGTGAATAGGTTTTAAAGATAAACATAAAACAATCTACAGTTCAACACACGATCATATTATCAATTATGATAACATCATCTTACAATCTACCTTCAGTATCATCTATATCATTAAACAATGGGTATCATTAAAAGTAAAGAAACTAGAAAACTATGATTTATAAAATCTTTGGCAAGTCATTAATTCAATCCATATGTCTAGATGCAATGAAAACACGCTTAGTCTCTAATCTTGCCTTAGTTCAAACACCTTCTATTGGGCTTATCTAGAGTTTGCTTTAAACTCTCATACTTCATAACAATTTTCCATAGACTTACTCTAAAATTTCACAATTGTTACTATGAATTGGTCTATTATCCTTCATTTTTTCAATCTGTAAATTATTTCATCCTAAAATATCAATTGATCATTTAGACTAATGCACAACTCTTTTGTGACACTAGAAATTTCTGAATGCCTTCATCATGCAAAATATAATTTTCTATTTTCGAGTAGATTAATATTTTGTAAAACAAGAACCAGTATAGATATAATTGTATTACTTTAATAAATAATATAGTTGAAAAGAAGTTTTCTTGTTAATGTTATGTTTACTTCGTCATTTCCACTTCTTCAATAATTCTTTTGTAGAGATGCTTCCCAGAAACCCAAACGAAGCCTCCAAAACCCTTGAAAGAGCCGTAGACATTCCATCCAATCAGTGTTCGACAAAACTTTTCAGAATCTTGACGTAGTGTGTTCTGATTAAATAATATGGCTGAAACTTCTTAGTCCGGATTGGTTGAACTATAATGATGATTTCATTGTTTCAGAAAATTATAAATATACAAATATTATGTACAGAACTCACTCTTATACTGTAATAAAGATTCTTGCTTACTTGTCTCCTGTCTTCCTAATTGTAACTTGTAGAATTCAAGGCGTCCGAGTGCTGAAGTTGTCCACGGTTAGTCAAGCTATCAAGTACGAGTTATAACAATTTTAAATAATTTCAATTTAAATTAAGCTGTATTATGACGGGCAGTTGACAATCCAACGTAATTCATACTTGTGAACCACCCCTGTGTTGAGCCAATCCTTTCACGGTAGCAACAGAGATTGATTAATTTCAGTTCTTAATAATCCAACAGGATGATACAAAAAACCCTAAGATTATTAATTCAAGCTTGATTGTCTGCTGTTTTTCCTACATGGACGGATTCAATCAAAGCATTATCATACACTATAAGCTGATATAATTAAAGTTAAATTTTTCAATACAAATGTGAAGACAGTTCTATTGAATCGAACTGAAACTCGGAGAACTACGAAAAGCAACATCCAAAAGATATAAGTAATCATAAACAACTGTCTGCGTAAGATACTTCAGATCCATTGGTCAGATACCATCAACAACAACCTTCTGTGGCAGAGAACTAATCAACTTCCAGCCGAGGATGAAATTAGGAAAAGACACTGGAGGTGGATTGGACACACACTGAATAAACCATCAAACTGTGGCATAAAGCAAGCACTAACTTGAAATCCTAAAGTCCAAAGTAAAAGAGGAAGACCCACGAACACATTGCGTCGGGAATTGGAGACAGACGTGAAGAGAATGAACAGTATTTGGGAATAGCTGGAAAGGAAAGCCCAGAACAGGGTTGGCTGGAGAATGCTGGTCGGTAGCCTATACTTCACATGGGGCAGCAGGAATTGATTGATTTGATTGATTGATGAATCGATATAATGAGTACTTTAGTAATGTGAATTCATTTTATTCAACGGTTTCTCATTAGCTGTATACAATCTAAAATTAATGTTAATCATCGTAATAATAATAAAACATTTGTATATACTTAACATTAAAAGATATTTGAAAAATTTTAAGTTGATATGTAGAGTAATAATTCAGTTAGAAATGATTAATATAAATATATAAGAATTAATATATCATTAACACAGATATTTATTAATAGGATTACTATGTGAAAATTTTTACAGAATAAGACTGAAAGTAGCCTAGATACAAAGTCTAAAAGATAAGTAACATAAGTTATACGAAAACGTATACAAGTGAAACAAAATGATTTACTAGGTTATGCATGAATAAGAAGAATTACAATTTAGCATAAAAAATGTTGCATAACTAAACCTTAAAAAAACCTAACGTCATCAGAGTTAATTATGATACACTGCAATTTCTTGAAGAACATATAAATCTTCTATAAGTGGTTATTTGCTATTTGCTTGGGAAAAGCGTAGGAGATTTAGATTTGCCAGTTTATTGGTTATTTTAAGGTGTCGATAGGATGTCTGTTATCATTTAACTGGGTAAGTAGTGGAACTGATAAGAATGTGTGCAATGTGGGCAACGAAAGTCGGGAATTTGTCTACATATGTTTATCATATGAAACAATTAATTAGATAGAAAGGTATTAATTTAGAGGCCAGATAAGTCAGTCTTAATATGACTTTTATTCTGAGATCAGTGACTGTTTGTTTCATCCTTCCCCCTCCTGAAGTTAAGTTTTAGGAAGACAGGCTATTTTTAACCGTGTCTTACTTATTTTCCTTTGTTTTAGTCTTCTCATATTTAGTTATGGACTTTTGTGGACAACTATTATCACGCAGACAACATTTCAATATCATTAATTTTTATGCAATTCTATCCTCTGAGCACAATCTCTGAACATGGTTGAATAATATCCTGGTAAAAGCTTTTGTAGCTTTTATGACAAAAGCTATTGAAATTTGGGAGACAGACGTGAAGAGAATGAACAGTATTTGGGAATAGCTGGAAAGGAAAGCCCAGAACAGGGTTGGCTGGAGAATGCTGGTCGGTAGCCTATACTTCACATGGGGCAGCAGGAATTGATTGATTTGATTGATTGATGAATCGATATAATGAGTACTTTAGTAATGTGAATTCATTTTATTCAACGGTTTCTCATTAGCTGTATACAATCTAAAATTAATGTTAATCATCGTAATAATAATAAAACATTTGTATATACTTAACATTAAAAGATATTTGAAAAATTTTAAGTTGATATGTAGAGTAATAATTCAGTTAGAAATGATTAATATAAATATATAAGAATTAATATATCATTAACACAGATATTTATTAATAGGATTACTATGTGAAAATTTTTACAGAATAAGACTGAAAGTAGCCTAGATACAAAGTCTAAAAGATAAGTAACATAAGTTATACGAAAACGTATACAAGTGAAACAAAATGATTTACTAGGTTATGCATGAATAAGAAGAATTACAATTTAGCATAAAAATGTTGCATAACTAAACCTTAAAAAAACCTAACGTCATCAGAGTTAATTATGATACACTGCAATTTCTTGAAGAACATATAAATCTTCTATAAGTGGTTATTTGCTATTTGCTTGGGAAAAGCGTAGGAGATTTAGATTTGCCAGTTTATTGGTTATTTTAAGGTGTCGATAGGATGTCTGTTATCATTTAACTGGGTAAGTAGTGGAACTGATAAGAATGTGTGCAATGTGGGCAACGAAAGTCGGGAATTTGTCTACATATGTTTATCATATGAAACAATTAATTAGATAGAAAGGTATTAATTTAGAGGCCAGATAAGTCAGTCTTAATATGACTTTTATTCTGAGATCAGTGACTGTTTGTTTCATCCTTCCCCCTCCTGAAGTTAAGTTTTAGGAAGACAGGCTATTTTTAACCGTGTCTTACTTATTTTCCTTTGTTTTAGTCTTCTCATATTTAGTTATGGACTTTTGTGGACAACTATTATCACGCAGACAACATTTCAATATCATTAATTTTTATGCAATTCTATCCTCTGAGCACAATCTCTGAACATGGTTGAATAATATCCTGGTAAAAGCTTTTGTAGCTTTTATGACAAAAGCTATTGAAATTTAGTCATATTTAGTCCCTGGTCTTTTCTCCATGAATACATCTTTATATTCGATCATTTATGATACATTGTATATTAAGATCAATGAAATAAAATGTTATCACATTCGCGTTCAGTAGTAAATTGTATGTTAGGATGTCTTTGAATAAGAAGACTCAATGTGTCAGTACAATGTTTGTGACTATTACAGGCTGCAAATGTATCACCAACATGTTTGCTGCGTCATTAACCATCGATTTCACCCTTATTTATCCTAGGTTGGCAATAAAGATATCTGCTAAAACCTGCCCCGATGGGCTCCCCTTAGTAACCTTATCGATCTGGTGATATGTAGTGTTGTCTGAGTGAAATCTTAACACTTTAGTATGCACTAATAGGAGTTAACCAAATTCAGCCTTTAGTAATAGGTGAAGTTCAGTCAGTTCACTATTTTCGTTTCACTTTATTTCATGTCACATACTTTCATTATATAACTGAAATATTCCACTATATCTATGTAAGAAAGGTAGCACAATAACTTGTTTATTGAAGTCTAACTCAAGAAAACTAAATCTGTCATAAATACAGAGATGGCTCAATTTACATTGAATGATAAGTGGGTGTTTTGTTAAGTAACACAACAGATAATAACTGATATGGTTTTGTGTTTGTGTGTATGTATGTATGTATGTGTATGTGTATGTGTGTGTGTGTGTGTAGAAAACGTGAATTCGATGTGAACTAATTTACATATAAAACTAACCAAGAAATCAACTTATTTGCAAGTCTCATAGTTCATGTTAATACTATACAAATAAATCACTGAGTAGTTATCAATTGTCTATTTCTCTTTTGAGCTTTAATCGAATTCTGTCGATGAAATTACAATGTGTCTACTAATTTAAGTGATTCGACATTATGCGAATTGTCTAAATGTTAGGTTACTAGAGGTAGTCGGGGTAAAAACCTTACTTAATCTGGGCTTCTTGCTGGTCGACACTCGATATCAAAGCGTATCTAGACGATTACGAGAACTGTAAAGCTGTCACATTCGGCTCTACTGCATTTTACGGTGTGTATGACTGAAATAATCATGTCAGTTAGATATATCCATTGAATCAAACATAGAGTACAAGTTCTCTTAAAATTACAGGTTCGCCATACTGACGAAAGTTAACCTATGTGAAACTTGTGGTTGGTTTATATCCAACAACTGGACAAGCAACTGTTTATTTGGTGAAGACAGAGAATGCCCTAAAATATTGCATACATTACTTTTAATCACTAATTGCACATCCTTCGCGTTCTCTGATCCGTGTCGATTGTAGGCTTGTTTTTCTTGGCTGTCCTCAATTTCCCTATGTATTCTAATCATGCTTTTCGCCTTGCTACCTAGCAACTCACCTCATATACTGTTTACTGATTCTTTCCAATCTCACGCGACATTTCGCTACCTACTTCCTACGAACGACCTTATGAGTAGTATCTACCACAATACTAATCGAGTAGATTTCTAGACCTAAATGATATCCAAGCTAAATTGGTTTATAAAACTCAGATGATCGAATTTCTGAACTAGATTTGATCGACTCATAGCTCTAAAACTATCATTTAGTCATTACATAAATGTTTTCAGAACTTGTTTACAGTCACAGGGTTTGTTAACTAAGCAAATGTAAATATTGATTTTGCAAAGGAGTTTGACGCTTTATTTTAAAAAAAAAGGACATCGGAAAACAATTATCCCTATCTATTAGGATTTTTCAGACCCTATATGAAAAAATCCTGTTAAAATCAGGTATATAGGATACTACATTTCCTTAAATCACTGCTTATTTTTATTCATAGGCATACTAGTAAGTGAAGTTTTCATAATGATATATCTGCTTCTTTATAGACAACTATTAACATTTAAAAGATATTTATTCGTATCTTCTTAGTAACACGTTCTTGAAGTTATTAAAGTTAGTTGAAAATAAATTATTTTAATAAGAGTATAATCTTAATCCATCAAAACATGACATAAAGTATTTATTATACGGAAAATCTTATCAAAACTTGTGTAAACCTATTGTATTCGGTACAGTGGTTAAAATATTCTAAAATGTGTATCAGCATATAGCATTAATTCATTTACTAGGCACATATTCTCGTATACCTAGCTTCCAGTCATACTCATTTTATGAAAGCTATTTAGGTGAATCAAGATTCGAACTATAATGCCTAAACAATAAGTCACTGCTTCGCTCCCTACATCCTATTAATTCATCATTATTACTTTCAATTATTTATAAATGTTTTCCACTATTCAAAAACAGTAATGAAATAATATTCAAGAATATTCATTTGTTGATAATTTCGATTTTTAGATTAAATGAATCGTTAAAAACTATATAGTAGGTAAGTGTCAATTTATTTCAATTGTTGAACTTTGTAGATGTATTCAGTTCATCATGGCATACAACATAAAAACCGAATAAACTTTCTAATAAAGTGAATGTATACGGGAATAATATGGCTTTCTTCTTTCCCACAGTTGATAATAGTACAATTTTATTATAGTTCATTATGTTTCCTAAATAATTAACTCATTGAAATGATGAAGAATTATTTTTTGGTGTAAACATTATTTTCATAAGTGATAGAATGGAATATTTATTAGCATTCGAAATGAACATATACTAAGCTGGTAAAACAAACAACAAAGGCGTTTATCCTTAATGTATAGAACATACATTCCCCCCCCCACGCCTTATTGCCTGCAGAATACTTATTCAACCATTTTAGTATCCGACTTCGTATTAAATCATAAAGTGTTACATGAAGAAAGTGGAACAAAGGAATTTATCTAATTAATATGGAGAAGTTATATTCGAAACTACCGTTCGCTTGTAATCTTATTATCAAAAAAGTATAGTACCATTCACCTCTATACTTTGTATTTAGTCAGCAATTATTTTCTTTCTTATTCAATTACCAGTAATTTCAGTAAGTTTTTATTCATATTATTATTCATATTATTATTTATTCATATTATGAGGTCTCTATTTATTCCACCAGTGGCTGATTTCCTCATAACGATAATTAAAATCATTACCCTGAAAAGTACAACTAGTCAGTTATCTTTAGATAAGATGGGATGTCGGCTACAAATACAAAATGTGTCATAAGAATTCGGTGTGCAAGATATTCTGAAAACTTTTAATAATTCCTACGTATCGCTTTACGATTCAGAACAAATAGTAATCAAAATTACCGTTTCTTGACATCGTATTCATTAAAAGTAACAATACTATAATACAAAGATTAATGTATAGAAATTCCATTTGAAACGGACTGTTGATAAATTTTCATTATTGGCTTCCAATAATGAGAAAAACGTAACCTCGTTTATTGTTTAAGCTCACGTTATCAGAAAATTATATCATTAGACTGCTTAAACGACTAACTATCTGCTTTGAAGTCTACCTTCATAGAAAATGATTACTCATTTAGATATATCCAAAGATAAACACCTTACTTTATATAGTAGAAGCCTTAACTATGCAAAATTTAAAACTTGAGTTATATGTACAAAAGCTATTTGTTAGATCCATTTCATTACCATGATCATATCTTAATCATTTTGTTTTGACGTATAATTACTATTACTTTAAACGTTGCCCATACCTCGAATTACTGATTATTACTCATATTATATACTACTTGTAAATTATGTGTTACCTCTGTATTAAATAGATAAATCGAACCAGTTGTACATTAATCTATTTATCATACACAACTAAGGTAAACAGCGTTATTTATTGAGAAATGGAGGCTTTGTTTAGTTCGATCATAGTTTTCACTAAGAATTAATATTAAATGAGTGATATTTTTCAAAATAAAAACCAAAAATCTAGTCAGCTATTTAGTTCTCATTCATAACATTCAAATGGTTTATACTCATAGCTCAAAACGGGAATATTTTATATGATTATATATTTACCTGTATAGCAATAAATACTACCTTTATTTATATACATTGTAAATGTTCTAATCTTCCCATTAGAAATTAAAAGTGGTCAGCTTAGTTTTAGTCGTAGAAATGGAACCGAAATCGTACCATGAATTCCTTCTTCCAGCCATAATTAAGTTTTCCTCATTCTTTACTTGATATACTATTCAGATCGACCATTTGAAGTTTTTAAGCGAATCAACGGAGAAATCCAGTAGCTCCTAATTTATACACATATATATGCCCGATACATAAGTGAGACTAATTAAACTCACTAGCTCAGTGGAGAATGTAGTCGTGTTTGAGATGAATGAAGTGAGTTTGAGTTTCAGCCAAAACGTTGACAGTGAAATGTAGGTAAATTCTACCGGTCAGTAGGGAGTAAGACAGAAACAAACCTCCTAGATTTTGTTCACCAGTCACAAACTAACTTTAACTGTTAATTTCTATTATTACCTAACAATAATTTTTCTCGTCTAACTAAAATAAACAGCTGTAAACTGGGTAATGTATATGCATTGTATTGAATAAGAATCGTTTAACTTCAGAGCTAAGTTTCGCAAAATTTAGATAGGAGATTATGAAAGGCATAAATTGTATAAATCTTTTAAAGGATATCAATACACATGATTGAGTACAACGGGTAGACAGGAGGCTAGTAACAGTCATTTTTCTTTTATCTTATCATAAAAGGCGGTGTGACATTCCATATCCTAAACGATTATATGTGTATGTTAAAATGTTCTGTCATATTGCTCCTACTATGTCTAATCAAATCACAAGTCAACACAAAATATTACACAAATCCCAGGTGCATTTACTCAGGGTGGGATTTTATTTTTTTCCACTAAGTGGTCAACGGTTTGAACGCGCCACCTAAACTAGTATTATCAACTCTATAGGTAAATATTTTCAAAAGAATGCTAGATATTCAATGAAAGAAACACTCCAAATATCTACACAGGTAAGTAGATCGACTATCCTAATTAATGAAGTATATATAGCATCTATTTTAGTCTATCTCACATATGCCAGTTGTTCAAGTAATATTATACATATCGTTTAATTGACCTCATATCAATTTTCATACAAAATTGTAACGATAAACATCTAAGTATACATAATAAAACGTAATACATATGATTTCGTTCCAAGTAATTTTTGAATGTAACATCATTCTGTATTCTGTACTAATCAAGTACTATATATATATATCCATATGTATGTATGTATATATGACAGAATGCATAAGTTTATTGAAGGATTTTACGATGAGAAAAAACCTAAACGATATCTGGGATGAAATTCTCCAGTCTCCAAAATGTAATGTCTACCCCTTGAAATATGTATAAATCTGAAACTGAACACACATATGTATACATTATCTTCTACCTATTCTCTACCATTCTCTTCTTCTAATTCCCCCCCCTCCCCTCCATCCCTTTTTATATCAACATATATCTTCTTCTTTTTGGATAAGACTAGAAAGTAATTAAATGTACAAATATACTGAACCAATTATTATTAACAAATGATAAATATGAATATTTCATTTTCAAACTCTCTTCATAATTCAACGAATCGTATATCAACATTCAATAACTATGCGTTTTCAACAGAAGTAAAATGGTATGTTTAGTTCTGTGTATATCTATTTATTTTCTTATTTTATACAAGTGGGTGGTAAAGGGAAATGACTACATTGAATCAGAAGATGAATTGATGCTAGAAGGTATAAGAATGTAGAGTACTGTATGAAAAGTAAAATTCATTTAATTATGTAGATGAATTCAACTACATTTTATATCTTGCTCTTATGGAAATGACTACAGAAACTGAAAGATAGGTAAATTGTAAGAAAATATACAGTTCTACCTTTTTTTCTTCTTGAAACTTGTGTACATTTATATGTATACAAATATTTATCTCTGTATATTATAAAGACTGTCGTTTAATTTGTCAGTTGAATGTCTATCAACCGATCGATATCAACTTACAACTCATGAGATCCTAGAAGTGGTAGAAATGGAAGAAATCAACAAAGACTGTGGAAAGTGAAATGTTTAATATATTGTAGTGATAACATTTTGGTTTCGACACTCAAGAATATATATATACAGATATAAGCTGCGGAATATAGAAAGAGTAAGATTGTATATTTTATTATATTTATGTTATCCATGTAAATTTTATCGGTTTATTTAACGTACTATGCTACCTCATGGTTAAAGTTAATGTAAGCGATACTAACCATGTCTACAGTTTCGATATAATTTATAATGGCAAGGTATTTCAAGTCAATTTTAAATAATGGTTGTGAAAGATAGGTGACCTAGTTTGTTTCTCTTCTATATGATTCTTAGTTTCCACTGTTTAAGGGTTTCTGAACGGTAAACTAATAATCCCACAATCTAATTTATTTGTTATCAGATGTTATTATATAAAATTTCTACACTGTTGAATTCCTTATCAACGGAAGTTATATGACATCATTCCTCAATACTCTGCTCATTACCTAAAGTCACATTTATCCTATTTTGTTACCGATAAGATTACAATCGATAATACTTCTATGTGTTACAATATAACGGACTAGTTGCTAAGTAAATTAAAAAATATATTAAATAGGAATTAACCACTCTAGCTATCTGGAATGTTGTTTAGTTACAATATTGTGTAGAGCTGAGAACATTCTAGTAATAGTTCAAGTGAATTTCATTTGTATTCAAATCATCAACATAATGGATAACCAAATTTTGATTAATTAGCTGTGAATATTTTAAGAAAATTGAGGAAAAATTTCGTAATTACCTTAGTTGTCATTTATTACATGTATTTTCTAAATGTATACATTTAGATGATATTCTACTTAAATAGTAAAATAGTAATAATGGATGTATGTAATGAGAAAAGATAGATGTTAACTGATGAAGTACACTTGATAATCAGTGAATACATCTGTAAATAACAACAATGATATTATTAGTTCTTCTAGGACCTAAAATTCGGAAATCTATTTCTCGTTAATTATGTAGAAAAGATTGTGTATTCTAGAGATTGTTGAATTTGAATTCTATGTCAAGGAGTAATTATCAATAATCATTGAGTAGTAGACAGTTGTTTTGTCTTAGTACAAGATCCGTTAACAGTGTCCACCTATGTCAAGTTGAACGATGAACACTTAACTCTTGAACAGTAGAGCTAAGTCCTATGTTGAAGAGTTTCTATACTAGGAAGAAACTTTTATCGGCTACTTCCTGATGTTTAATGATTATTTAATTTAGGCCAAATCATAATATTAACTTTGCATAATTAAGTCATTGAACTAAAATGATTTAATGAAGAAAATATTTACAGTGTATTAGTCAAAATAGTTTTTACTTTGTTAAAACAAAAAATTATGTGAATGAAGAATATTTGTGGATTGTAACAAATTCCCTATCTACTGCATATTTTTGTCAGTCCATATGATATGATTTTTTTGATAGTAGGGAATATTTGTGCTTCAGAAGGACAGTCAAATTGTTTTCATAGAGCGGAATGGTTTAATTAGTTTAACTTCTGATGAAGTCATCCAGAGTGACAACGAAATCTTTGGAATCAATTCATCTAGCTCACAGAACTAAATTTAATCAAAGGTTCAATTAAATGAATCAAAGGAATAAGCAAGTTGCAGTATGCATACATTTCTTATAATGTTCGCAGGGTATAAACTTAAGATTGTAGATAAAATAAACTTTACTAAACTAGAAATGAACATTAAATAATCCCTTACACCAATTAAAACTATTACATTGATAGAGATTTTTAGCTCAAAAGAATAATTCTGATAAAATACAATCGTTGAAGCCATCAAATTCAGAATAAATAGAAGTAATATTTAGTGAGAAATAGAATTATGTAGTTACAAATGTAATCCATTAAGTAACGTGATAGGAAATCTACAATAAATGGTAAGAAAAGGTTAACAGTAATAATAATAATAATAATAATAATAATAATAATAATAATAATAATAAGAAGAAGAAGAAGAAGAAGAACGGTAAGATATACAAATAATGACATTGATGGTTTCATTAAGCTAAAGAAATACGAAAGTGAATCCCAAAACTATATTAGTTAGATTGGATCATTTTATATTTAACGTGAATAATAATTAAGTGGGCCCTAAGGTTAGCCAGGGTAAAAGGAGATCGTGAAGTATCACTTTAATATTCATATGTTGTAACTTTTCAGAAATATGCAAAGGTCATAAAATTTAGTTATGCCACTAGTCATTTATTTGAACTTTAGATCAGGATACAAACGTATTGAAATGCATTTTCTTTGTTTACATATCTTTATTTTCATGTTAAATTACAACAATGAATTTTAGTAGATATTACTATCAAGGTTTCAATTGAGTGTTTGATAACGTACGTTTAATACGTACCTCAATAAATAGAGGCCAAATATAATAAAAAGTGAAATGTTGAAATACTATAGATGTTATTTCCATTTGTAATAGATTGATTTCAGTTGGGTACTAATACAGATTAGGTAAAACTCGGTGTCATGACTGATGGAGTTCAAGCATATCGGGAAAGAAGTGAGGTGGTTTTGTGTTTTTCAATATATTTGCACCACTTTATACACTGCCATCAGTGACTAACTGCCTCAGACCCTATATGGTTGAATTCAACAGGTTACATCATCTTACTCAAACTCCACGAATTATCTGATGGAATTAGCTACTAGTGACTTGATATTGATTGTAACTGAATGTTTTGTTAGTCAAATTTTACTTCACTAATAATGGGTTCGAATAAAATACGTAAAGGTCAATTACTCCAAAGTTTAAAATTATCCAAATTATGTAATAAAGTAACCAACCAAACAAAAGACATGAAAAAAATCCGAATTATAAAATCATAACATGTAATAAAATTTATGGTAACAGAGTAAATTGTGATTTAGAAAAGTATTCTTTATGTACATATAAGTTAGTTTTATTGCTATCTAATATTTAAAGTTCAGTCAAACTATAAAATGTTGAATTCTGACTGTTTACCGATTAACTTGAATGAGTGGATAGTGTCCAAAAGATGTCTGATATTGTTGAATTGAACAATCTTTACAACACTCAATCACAATAGACTGATATACTTGTTTAATGATTACGTAAATAAACTATTTAGAGAAAATAATTTTAAAAAATATCATTAATTCTAACATTTTTTTTCATTTATTTTATGAATATGTTTGTATTATCCTGTTGGCATTATACATAAGACTATATATTGACCAGTCATTGATAATGTATGCAGATCCTAAAAACGACTAACTCGTTATAGCTATACTTGTAAGAAAGCTTTCGAAATGACTAGCTGTAGTTAATGATGGAATCATGATAGGAACATTAACAATCAAATGTAAATGAAATCAAGTGACAATTTCCAAAGTTAACAAAATGTATATCTATTAATAGTTTCAGTCCAAACAATTATTTTCCTTGTTTAAATAAATATTAGAATGAAACCGATTTTAATAGGAGGTATTCATTAATTAACAGTGATAATAATAATAATGTTTCATTGAAATTTGTCATTATAGATTAAGTAAACAAACAAATTGGTATCGTTTTATAACCTAAGAATAGAGTAATAAGTTGTAAGTAACCATTTTGAAATAAAACAGTAAATAAGTACATCCATGAATTCACTGAATCATCTATAACAACATGCGTTTAATGATGATAATACTTTGTAAACTTTGATTACTACAAAACTATATACCTATGTTATCAATCACTTGCTCTATTGACATTGAGATAAATTTTCCGACTAAATCTAAGTTCCATTTAAGGCATTGATTATAATACTTAATGCAGGGGTATTATACATTTCTTTTGAACTCATAAACTCAGGTTGTTATTTCAAATTCCTATAGCGTTTGCTATATGTAGGGGATGAGGTTGAGTCACATTTTATAAGCTTGACTTAATACGATGCATCAGATGATTACTGTGTAGCATTCTTTGCAGAATAGGCGGTACATAGATTTAGTCATACACTTGACTCAGTTAGGTTGTCTGGTAGTACGCCTAAGAGAGCTTCCTTCGTACCACCAACCAAATTCCTAGTACAACATAGATGTAGAAAACGTATGTAACTTAGCCTTCATTTGTGTAACCATCTTTAGTCAATTAGAAAATGAACAATTATTCGTTGCACAGAATATTACTTTAACAGCTATTAAATAATACTTTTTATTGTAAAACATCACCGTCAGGGAAAATTTAAGGGAAACATATATCAGATATGTAACCTGTCTCTTTTACAATACTTAGAAATGATTATTTACCATCAGCCCACTAGTGACCAACTTCAAGATGTTCTTAAAGTTCTTAAATTGAGACTTGTGAAAAGCGATACGGTCGCCACCAACGGTTTTGACTGATAACGATATATTACAAACTGGTGAAGGTAGGGATTTTACCACTGGATGTCAACCTAGTCGCGCGTTTTGCTGAGCGTTTCACATGAAACCCTAATGCCAAGATGGAATCCCTGATGGAATAGAGAATGGGCACTATTGAGGAGTCTCATACTAGAACTCAACAGCTGTCCAGTGCTAAGCCAACATCATTTTATGACAAATGCAAACAACTAAACGTAAAAGTAGGAAATAATGATTATGACGGGAAACTTGTGAACAACAATACTTTTCATATTTTTTTCATGATTTTCTCCTTATTCCGTTTGTTTGTGCTTAATGTGTTTCTATGCAGTTTTGCATGTCATTCAACAATGAACATTTTTATTGAGGATAATTAGAGAACTATGATTATAATGTTGCACAGCTGAACGTTGTATGAATCAGGTTTCACATTCCGAAAACTATTTATTCAGCCATAGCACATTTATCAAGCATATTTTCTCAGCATATTAAACTGTACTGGATTCATACTTGTTGTCATACCACAAGTGGTTAACAAAGTGGAGCAGCAAATGGACAAAAATGACCTATCAATTCTTTAGTTTAGTGTTAACGATTAGATGTTTGCTAACATTTAAGGTTATCAAACATCACCACGGAGATTACATATTATGTCATACAAATAAAGTAAATAAAAATACATTAATATTTCTTGAGCATATAAAGTATTCTAGAGAATATATTCTTAGCTTTATTTAAGTTAGATTGTGGCTGGTAAGTGGAATCCAGGATGCGCGGTTCGTCCTATTTAGGACTCGTCGGCTGGATGTACCTGCATCCCATTGTTGATGTTCACACTGCGATTGGAACTCAGTTCGTTTCGTGTCAAACGCTATCAGGTCTACCACTAAACTACTGAATCCAGATAGTCACATATATTGCAACAAAGGCTGGCTAGTTTCAGTCCGTAACAAATCAACTGGAAGATACAAACTAATCCTAATATTCTTAGCTTGTTCTAAACACTTGAAAATCTATGAATTATATCAATAATGGCATCATTAATATTGTTTGATTATGAATGGCATTATTATTTGTGTAGAATGTAGTATTTTATACAACCAAGTTAAAGAATTGAAATTGAATAAGTTCAGTTGGCTTTACCTACATAATATCAGTCATGCAGTTGAATAATGAACACCTTTTGAAATAGGAAAACAGAAAATCTATAGATAAAAAAGTGATAGTAGATACTGCCAGCGATTTATTTAAGTATTAAGTACTCAGTAGATAATGTATATGAATCTCGTTAAGCGTTAACTACTTCAGTTAAAGTAACACTGAAAAGCAAAGAGTGCTAAACAACTGTTTCATCTGATTTTAGGATACCACATTAATGCACACTGTCTACAATTTGAAGTAACCTTCTAATATCCTGTTTCATATACACTAACATATCTTAGAGAATAAAATTAAGTAACTCCAAAATTATGTAAATAAATAAATAGGTATATACTTTAGTTCGTTGTACCCTAACTATGCAACACAGACTGACCAATTGTAATTCTTAACAACGTCAGTGACTAGATTACTAACGAATTATATTTGTCCGTTGAATAAATATGGCTACCTTGGTTAGTAGTCCGGAGGCATTTGTTGTGAATAAACTGAGTGGAATTCCTAGAATTAAGACCAGTACTGCAGCCCACATACATCCAGCTGACGAAGCCTATGTAGCTTAAAAATCACATCCGGGATTCCACCTTATAGTTACAAACTACATTCAATTTTGTCATGAAAATGTTTATTAGTAATATAACTGATTTGGTTTTGATATCTAGTGATTAAGTTTGTTTGACTGATAGGAATAAAAAGGGAAAAGACGAACATGTAATGTAACGTTTAACAATTAGATTCCGAATCATATCATGATGAAAAAACTTTTACAAAACTCTTATGTCAGATAAAAATGTCAACTTTCGCATAAACTTTGAGCGGGTATTATGCTTCACTACAGAGTCATTATCTTATTGAAACTAATCTGATGGTTCTCAAAAGATTTACACTCCATGATTAATAAAAGCTGGAGTTTATATGCTACATTAATTCATTGTTAACTTCCTCCCCCCCCAACATGTATCTTTAACTTCATTAGATGTTACACTGACAAAATTAAATCTATGGAAAAATATTACCTTAATGTTTGAATAATCAATCTTTCTTATTAAATTTATCATTTTGTTTGATATGTTGATATTTTGTATATGAAATGTAGTTTCTACCAAAACAGGTAGCATGCTACAGTTTCTTCAAACAGACAATAATATATTGTAGCAACGTTTTTCTTTTTGATAAAGTGACTTAAATCAAAGACTGATTAATAAATTAATTGTCATACTTCTGAGTAGCATCATATTGTCGTTTTACTAGTTTGATGCTAGTTGAAACCTTGGGATCGACTAGTGACTGTATACTATATACAAAGTGAAACATTTGAACTAAACTTAATAAAAGGAACTGTAGTTAACGTATTTACGTGTATTTAGTTAACCGTTGGTAATTTTTGTTTGTGAAAAATGATTGATATCATTCAATTGGATTTGTAACGATGAAATTAGATTACTATGATTTGTTGTTTTGGCAGCATTACAACTAGCTATCATATAAATAAATAAATGTTATTATAATACTACTTAAAATAATTGGAGTAAAAATAATTGTTTCTATGTGGACATGCATACTATACTGAAGTATTAATGATTGAATGATAAGTTGAATTATTTTACACAATAAAAAACTAAAGACTGAATATTTAGACTCATCTATGCAATACAGTATCGTCAGTATTAGATTGATATGTTGTAGATGAATGTGGCGAAAGACTTATTCAAATTCAAAGACGTATTCTTTTATGCATTCTACTAATAATCATATGAGGCTATCAATGACTTCTTAAATCTTTACTATGTGAGTTGTATGTGGCATTTTCAGTTAGTTTTCTATTCATTTTATGTATGAGTAATCCATATTAGTGTGCAATTTATATTTCTGACTTTATTTCAAGCGTTTGAATTTACTAGTAACTGTCTATTGTGGACACATCGGTGAAGAATACCCCCGACACACCAGATAAGCAAGTAAATGTAGAAAAAGTTAGAGCATGATATAATGCAAACCTCACTTTGATTTTAAGGATTCTTTTGTTGAATAAACATAAAAACCATAGAAAGTTTCCTATTCATAACGTGTTGTTGGTAACCATATTCCTAACAGTATTATTTATAATTATTTTGAGGTTCGTAAAGGAAATTTTTTATCATTGAAGATCATTTAGAATTACGCATATATGCTTTGTTGTTTGTATTCGCCACAAACTGATAATAGTTTGAGACAATTAAAAACCATAGAGCCCTTGATGACTGTCTCGCCATGAACGGAGCTCCTCAACAGCTAGCACTTCTCGGAACCCCCCCAGGTAACTGAACTGATAGGGTTCAGGCATATCGGGAGTTAGACAGTTATCACCAATGACAAACTGTGATTGTAGGCTTTTTCACAAATTGATGTAAGTTGGAATCTTAATACTGGACGCTGGTCTGTTGGTGTAGTTGGCCAAGTGTTCATCGTGAAACTAGAAAACGCTAAGTTTTATTTCTTTGGCTTAGTAGAGCGAGCGAACAGCTACAGAGTCCCAAACGAGAACAAAACAGCCATCAATTACTTTCTAGTTTTCAGTGGTATCCAACCATCACCAATCTCTAACGAATACATGCAATCAAACCCAATACCCACTTCCACAAAACCACCTCAGTTCAAATATATGCTCTGTCATGAGACATTTTATCTATGGGCACAGCTAACTGTGTAAACTATACCCCTACCGTAATTTTTTCGTGCGATAACATACATACTTAATCACTGATTAAAATTGTATTTGTTTCCTTCTTACATATTCAGTCAATTTATAATATATTACAACTATTACCGACTGTCATTAATAGGATAACAGATTGACAGTCGATTTCATTAACTCCACATGTCATTCTCTCTTACAGAAGTCCTAAGTTTTCATTCTGAAAACATAGCATACCTTTCCAAATTGAATATTTAGCACCAGTACCTTAAATTTTGAATAAAATAAAATATTATATTGTTAAGTGATATAATTCGTCGGTAATGCTGTGTAATTTAAGAGTGATTCCCTTTTTTCGCAAGCCATTATCAATTACAGAACTACTGACAAATATGAAGTATTCGACAGACCATTTTACCGTAGTCATTAATTATTGAACAGTATGTCCATACACATTATCGAATCTAGAATTTTCTGGTTCCTAAATACGCAGGAAGTACTCATATGAACATAAATTCTGTTATTCCGATTATTTATTGTTAAGACAGATTTCTAGTTGTCTTCAGAAGTTCAAAGTGGTTCATTATCACAATGTTCGAAGTGTGATAGTAAATTACCGATCGCAATGAATGAAAATCGTAACGTATTGTAAATTGAGTTAGGTGAGGAGAATATAATAGACTTGATTTTAAAAAAATAATCTAATTAAATCTTGTACATATCATGACCTATGGGTTATTGGTTTCACGTCACTTATGGTTTAGTTTGTATATTTGAAAAATCTCTTTATCTAAAGAAAAACTACTGGCAAATACTTACTTTAATACTTACTATACTATATATATATAACCACTGCATGCATAATAAGAGTTTATTGTATGTCTAGTGATTCAGGCAGTCAATAATACAAAAGATTGTAAACAAAATATTGAGATAACAGGTAATTAACTGAATAAACCTGAATTTCTGCTATATCTTACAACTAGATATATACTTAAAAGTACTTAAGCATAATTGTTGCCCATAAGTCTATTCTATAACCACCCTTTATATTGATGACATAATATATGTTAACAATACATACAAATATGCATATGTATGGAATAAAACTATGAGAATGAAAGTGGAGTAGGGCATAATAATAACATCATAAACTTGACGTGATGAAGTATCATTATAAAAATGTCTTACCTGATAGAGAACAATTACATTATACTTATATGTTCCTTATTTTAAAAAAACAACTTCTGTAAAACTTTATTTATCATCGAAAGCATGTATTAAATAAGTAAGATTATACACTAAGTAGTTTTCTTTTGTAACAGAAAAGTAATCAAGTAGTATCACTGGATTTATCCATTATTAGTGAACACTTATTATACCATATTGAGTCGATTCTAAGACCTTTGTAACTTAAAATGAAAATGATATTTTTCGACTTATTCGTTATTTTTTGGTAGCATATATTTTCATTTCCATTCACCTAATATCAATGCATAACTTTAAATGTGCATGTTTAAGTTCAGTCAGTTATAATACTCAAAAAAATCATGAAAATCAAGTTAATGATAACCATTTCTGAAGAGAAATAGAATAGGCTCAAGTTGTTGTTCAGTGTTTCACTGTCTCACCATAAAGTCTGCTTCACCATTTACATCCCCCTATGACAAGATATTAGTTCGACTACAAGTGATTTAGTATCATCACTCAAATACTTCAGTATGATGCCGTATATACTATATAGTCTAGATTGTTCGCAATGTTAATAACACTGACATAATGTGGTTAACAGACTCAAGTGAATATATGCCATAGTCCAAATGCTTCACTAGCTTATCAATCTGAATCTCGGATACTACTGCAGACATTGATTTTGTTTTTGACGAAGAGGTATCTAGTCCTGTTCAATCAGATGGTTACTTTAAACCACCGACAATCAGATCAGCTGAATACACCAATTATTATATGGAATTGAGTTGCCTGCCTGTCATTGCAGATGTTTCATAGTAACGGTCATGATAATTCACTGAACGGATGAATCTGATGTAACCAGGCTTCCTACTCAGCATATCAGGTCAGTAGGTATGTCTGGATTTAGACAAAAAAATAATGTATGACAAACTCATAATACTAAGAAGAACATTATTTTACATCCAACGCATTACTGAAATCTAAGAAAATTCAATTCATTATGCCATAACTTCATGATAAGCTTGAGACGTCCATGTTTAAATGGTTGTTCTATAAATGCTAAGAAATGATTCGTATTCATAATTCAAGATGATTGTAAATAAGAGTTTAAATTTTGAATTTATCATATCTTTACTGGCCATAGTCCCTGACATAAATTTCTAAAGTTTGGTTACGAAATCTAGACCAATAATGTTCTTTCATATTATGAATACGATAGTTATTACCAATAATTGAAATTTCACATTAACTTTAAGACGATAGCAAACTTGATTTTGAAACTTTTATGCCAATATGCTAAAAAAGGACCTCTATCAGAGGGTAATACTAGTTATTTTTAGTTTTATAAGGGATATATGTAATCATGTTGCATATATATGTTAGTTTTAATAAACTTGAATTGTTATTGGCAAGTGAAGGATCATTAGTTGTATGCATTAACATCCCAGTGTTGATATGCATACCTGGACTCGTATTCAGTTCTTTTGTGTCAAATATTACTGCATTTACCATCAAGCTACTGAGTCCAAACAAATATACTTGAGTAACGTGTATGCAAATAAATAATTTGAAAGTATTCATATATTCCTTTTATTCCTGGTGCGAATATCAACACTCTTATGAAGGTACACCTAGTTGATGAGTTTCGAATAGAACGCAATGCATGTTACTAATTTCACTCATCAGTTATAATTCAACTTTAGTCACACTTGTAAACTGTAGCTGAACTGAGGTAACTACTTGGAAATGGACATATGACAAAAGAGGCTAATCAATTTCAGTTCATAACACCATCAAAACAAACAATATATATCTCTTATAGTTTATTTGTTTTATTTCATTTCAGCTTAATCATGCCAACATTTAAAATGTACAAAGAGACATTTATGTCTAAAATTAATGAACCTAATTCACAACGTCGTATGGTATTATTTGTTGTATGCATAGCTTTACTACTGGATAATATGTTATACATGGTAATTGTACCAATTATTCCTGATTATTTACAAAATCTACGTGCAATGGATACACGACAAATCTATTGGATTAATGCTACATATACAAAACAATTAAAAGATGAAAATTTTATTTTTAATAAATCTGATGGTGAATATAAATTGAAATGGCTTGTACATCAATCTGAAACTAAAATTGGTACATTATTTGCATTCAAAGCAATAATACAACTATTATGTAATCCTATATCAGGCACCGTAATCGATAGAATTGGTTATGATGTTCCAATGATGTTTGGTTTATGCATTATTTTCTTGTCAACATCTGTGTTTGCATTCGGAAGCTCATATGGATTAATGTTTATTGCAAGAGGACTTCAAGGCATGGGTTCTGCATTTGCTGATACTGCAGGTTTAGCGATGATAGCGGATCGTTATACAAATGAATATGAGCGTACAAAAGCATTAGGAATAGCTTTAGCATTTATATCATTTGGTTCATTAGTAGCTCCACCATTTGGTGGAATAGTTTATCAATATTTTGGCAAAGAATTACCATTTATTACCCTTGCATTTATAGCACTTTTTGACGGTTGTTTATTGTTGATTATTATGCAACCAGTTAGAATTGAAAGAACAGTTTTAAAAACTCAAGGTAACTTACCAAAAGGTACACCAATACATCGTTTATTAATGGATCCTTATATTGCTATATGTGCAGGATGTCTTACTGTAGCCAATGTATCACTTGCATTCTTAGAACCAACAATATCAAACTGGATGTCGAAAAGTATGAAGGCAACAAATGCACAGGAAGGTCTTGTGTGGTTACCAGCGTTTCTGCCACATTTAGCTGGAGTTATAACAACAATTAAATTGGCTGACAAATATCCTAGTAAACAATGGTTAATGGCTGCAGTTGGGTTAGCTATTGAAGGTGGAAGTTGTTTCCTAATACCATTCTGTACTAATTTCATTGCATTAATGATACCTATTAGCATTTTGTGTTATGGTATTGCTTTAGTGGATACAGCAATATTGCCCACAATGGGTTTTCTTGTAGATACACGTCATGTTTCAGTGTATGGTTCAGTTTATGCAATTGCAGATATTTCATATAGTTTAGCATATGCTTTAGGACCAATTGTTGCAGGTGGACTTGTTGATACAATTAAATTTATTGGACTTAATATTGTTATGACATTAATAACTTTAGGTTATGTACCAGTCATGTATTTATTACGTAATTGTTATAATGTTGAAAGACCACAAAATAAAGTATTACCATCATTAAAAACCGATTCAATTGATCATTCATTTGATCATGATGATTATGCTCCTGTTACAAACTATCCAGGTTATGAACAAAATTCAACAATAAGAAATGAATTAAATCATCATCAACCTCATCATTCTATAAATCCTACTAATCAATATAATTATCAAACAGCACCAAATTATGAACAAAGCGGTAAATTATTAACTCAACGAACAGATTATGCTTATTAACTACTTCAATATTGGACATTGATTCTTTCAAATTAAACATAATTTCAATAAATGATGCCTAAATGAACTGAGAACTTTTGGTTTCTATGAACAGAAAACCTAAGTTTATCATGTTATTATTTATCAAACATAATCGATAAATACATCATTCTTCATTACTAAATAGCTGTGATTTCACGATTTATTGTCAATAAACACCTAGTATACAATTACTTTATCAATTTTTTTTCTTCTCTTCAATTTTTACTCTTTATTTCTTTTCTACTAGAAAAGAATTTATTTGTTACATAAGAAAAAAAAATATTTACTACTTAAAAGTTTACTTTATTCTTACCTTATCTGTTACATTTATTTTCCTTTTCCTTATTGTCAGTATTCCAGTGAATAAAATATTCACTAATTTTATGCAATCAATATAAACGTCAACAAGTGTGAATATTCAACCAGAACAACTTAAAAGTGCAAGAAACAAAAGAAAAACAACACATGAATGAAAGTTTCTTAATTTATTTACTTCTTTATTGAATATTAAAACGTTACTTTGATTTTTATTAACAAATATATTGAATATTGTCATGATTATGAATAAGTGTTGAGTCAAAGAGTAATCTATGTTATTGTATAAATGAATAATGACTTCTTCTTATGTATGTTTGTCAATGTGGAGGTTGTTGATGTTGTCGTTGTTGCCGATGCTGTTGTTGTTAATCATAGTTTAACGTCTTCTCAATGAAGATGATTTATTGTTATATGTTTTACAATAGAAATTGTTTTGTGTTTCGTTTCATTCATTATGTTAGTGAATGTACGGTTACATATGAGATTAGATTAGATTATATGAATATTACTTTCAAAATACCAATTAAGTCTGTTTTGCGAACAAACACACTTCCATAAACAACACAACAACTTCTATTAGAAAGTCATAATTTCTTCATTACTGAGTAACTAGGATAAGTAGTTTCTGAAGTCATAGTAAGAAGTCATGGTTATTGATGTACAAAAATATCTGAAATGAAAAACATACCAGCAGTGATAATGAATGTTGGTTGAAAAATACCAAAGTGACCTGAATATTTTGGTCTTGACGTCTTACGGTGTAGAAGATGAATACTACTATGAGGTCTAATAGTGGAATGAAGTAGTTTACAATGCCCATCGGCTTTCAATGATTGTTTAACTGAATTCAATCTGACGTTTAAAACTATAGTTTATAACAACATGATATGGTAATGTACTGTCACTCAAATAAGATACATTTGATTATAACATGGATTCTATCTATATAATAAAAGTATATTATTTGAAAAGGGATATGACTTCATTTACCACCTAAATTTAAATATAACAAATACTACTTAGCATGATACAGTATTAAGATTAATTAGAAACATATCACATGTAATGTTTTGTCATGTGAAATGGATGAACCATTGCTTGAACCACTATCAACGTTAAAGTTAAACAATATAACCGTTTACAGTAAGTTTATAATATGTAAGATATGTGTATTTTCACATGATTATAATCATACTAAACAACTGCGAAATAGAAAAGTAATGTATAACTGTTAAAGGTATAAAGAATCGCTGAGTTAGTAGTATGTATCTGCGACTCACTAGTGTATTGAAGTTTTTATTTGTATCAAACAAAAATAAAATCTTTTTCATGTATAAAATACATTTTCTATCTTATTTACATTTCAGCCGGTTAAATGTCTCATCCAATCAAAGAGTTCGTTCGACGATTATCCAATCTTGATATTGAACAATATCCAGAATGGGATTTATCTGTAAGTATTACTAATCATACTGATGAAATTTTGAAGTAATACCAATATAACTGAATCAACTACTTACTTATTACTTGAAGTAATCGTGCATTATTAAATTCGCTACATATTAGTGCACTTTCAAGTAAGGTAGTTCTTTCGTATCTTCAAAGAGATAACACTTATAGTTACAACTACATTAAAACGAACTGATTACTAGATTGAAAAACTAAACAGGACCCAGGCAGTATTGTTTTTGGCAAGACTAGAATTACAACCATTAGTTTATATACGACTGATATGAAGTTAGTGATGTCGAGATACGTCTATTCTATTCGACGAACGCAAACCCCTACTAATAGCTACACACTTGTCAAATACGTTAGTATTTACATAGATAATACATTAGTGTTTAAAGTGATAACTACTGAGTATCAGTCGTAGAGTGAATACCATCAGTGGAATGAGGTCATCCAGTTGATATGTTCCTAAAAATACGAAACACTTATCCCAGATTCCATTTATCAACCGTATTCCTACTTCATCATGAGGCGTCATAACTCTTCGCAATGAAGACCTTCAAACTCCCAGGCGGAGTTAAGGTATCCAAAATGGTTTTTTCTGGTCATCGTATTTTAGCAAGGTTGTTTTTGATGGAATGGGTTGCTAACCTTATGTCTAACCCTCCTCCTTTATCCGGGCTCGGGACCGGCAGGAACCCTGGGGGGGGTTCCAATTGAAGCATCATCTTTAAACAAGGCCTATCTGATGCAGATGTAAAGGCGCCGATTGGTAGAACAAATGCTGTATTTCTACAACTAAAATACATCTGGAACTTAAACCAACTGTCAGCCAACGTTAAAGTCAAAATTATCAATAAAAATGTGAAGATAGTTCTGCTGAATCGAACTGAAACTTGGAGAACTACGAAAAGCAACATCCAAAAGATACAAGTAATCATAAACTGTCTGCGTAAGATACTTCAGATCCATTGGTCAGATACCATCGACAACAACCTTCTGTAGCAGAAAACAAATCAACCGGAATCTAGCTAAGAAGGAAATTAGAAAAAGACACTGGAGGTGGGTAGGACAAACACTGAGGAGACCGTTAAACTATGTTACAATACAAGGACTAACTTGGAATCCTGAAGGCTAAAGGAAAATAGGAAGACCCACGAACACGTTGAGTCGGGAATTGGAGACAGACACGAAGAGAATGAATGGTACTTGTGAAGAGCTATAAGTGAAAGCCCAGGACAGAGTTGGTTGGGGAATGCTAGTCGGCAGCTTATGCCTCACATGGGGTAACAGGCATTGACTGATTGATTGGTTGATACTTACTTTATTTAAACCTTCAAAATTTTAGAAAACAGGTATACTAGTGAAATAAACACCGACAGTTATTACCCATAAATAACAACACTAAGCAAACTTTTGGCTTTAGCCGTATTGCTAGCTATGTTAACATCCTCTTTTTTTATGATATTATAAACCTTATTCTGAAAAATATATATTTTCATATAGTCTCTAACATGATTGTCCTGAGTGATTAATCTTAAAAAAGCATATGATGATATGAAAATCTCACTTAAGATTATAATGCTCATTTTTAGATTGACCTAAAGTATAGAATCATTAGTTATTTCGAATAGTTTAAGACTGATACAAAATGTTACAAATATGTTAGTACGGCAAAAGGTTTAACCGTTCACAATAATTTTAGGATCTAATGAAAGTAATTAGTGAAACTATAAATTTACCTGACTTTTTTCATTACACTTAATTGTTGTTAGTTCTGAATGCTATTCTTAATGACCAATTGAATTTCAAACTATATCAACTGATCTCCTACAAGTAACGACGGTTATAATGTCAAGTTTTAATTCTAATCGAAATGTATCAACCATATCATAGTATGATCACTGGGTTAATAACAAACGTGGTTCACTCTATTTAACTGTCAAACCATGATCGATCGACGATTCAATAGCTCAATAATTGTCTCTAAGAAACAAGAATTTTATTCCTACATAAAATGGCAGTTCTACCAGGATGGGAAATTCGAGTTGTTGATAGGTTACAATTAACAAAAATCTTATGTCCAATAATTCTTACCTTTTTTCTACATTCGGAAAGTAAAATTTCCAATTATCCTTACTAAAATCCATTGAGTAGTTTAAGGCTTTTTCGTTCTAAATCTACAATCATCGCTAACGCACCTTTTATCTGAGCATGATTGAATCCAAGACCTTCAAGTTCTTCAATAAGCACTTCTACTTTTAAACCAATATATAGTTCGGAAGATTCGTTTGAGTTGGTTCAAATAAATTTGTTTGCCTAACTAAATTAACCATGGAATAATTATCACTTCTAAATATTATACACTAGTTGCTTGGAAGCGAATAACTGTAGCTTGTTTAACAAAAAGTATTCTCAAAAGTTAATACTGTATGTGAATAAATATATTCTTAATGCAGTAGACATAGATCAAGTTAAATGATGTTCTAATAATTCTTAACTTTCCTAGCGATACTTAATCTAACACTGCTTCATCATTTCAAGCATTGATTGTTTCAACATAATTCATTCATGAATTATAGTCACTGAATACCTTACATTAGAGTGAAGTATTCGTGCGCTATGATTGGTCACATTAAGGTCGACACAAATAGCATCATACTGAAAGTTGGAATGAGATCTTGGAATTTTGTTAATCATACAGGTTGCAACATATGTAGTAGTAAATTGTGCCTCTAAGGTAAAATTACTATCTCAAAAAGAATATGTGAAGTAAGATTCGGATGGTATTACTTTAAATATAAGTAGTGTAAAATGTGATTTATGTTTACTATCTATAATTGTTTAAGAAAGCATATTATGTAAATTAAACAATAGGTTGCATAATAATAACACATGGAATATCGGTTTGTATTTGGCTGTCCTGTTGTCAGATACTGTGGGTTTAAAGGATGTTGTGTATCCCTTTACAATTTTTGCAGTAATTATCCTTCAATTCGTATATAATACCAAAGATTTCAAAGAAAATCTGAGGATTTATGCAGATTTCTCACTAATAGTAGTAAATCCAATACAGCCATACATATCCATCTATTTAACAGTGAAAACCGCGATACTAGCTCCTAGTTAGTAGCGGACCGATTAATAGTAGCTGTGTTATATAAATCGTTTGATCTTTTTAAAGTTTATGGATATATTTAAGTTGGATTGTGACTGGCAAGTGGAATCCAAGATGCATGTTTCGTCTTATTTGAGACTCGTCGGCTGAATGTGTCTTTATGTCATTGTTGATGTCTACGCTGCTATTCGAGCTTAGTTAGCTTAGTGCTAAACACCACAGAGTCCATCACTAGACTTCTGAGTCCAGACACAGATGCACATATGGCAACAGAGGCTGACTAGTTTCGACCCATGACTAATTAGTTGGAAAATGCAAACATCCTAATTTATAGGTATATGTTGTATATTAACTAGTAAATACTATAACCAAGATTATCCAGGTTTTTATTTCGACCACCTTCAATTAAATATTATTTCAATGCTCTACATTACTTCGTAGCGGATATTTGTAAAAAGAAAGAACACGTTTGTAACTTAATATTTTTTTATTTAAAAACCATAAAAGTTGTTAACCTAACCTTGATAACCCTAAAGAAGTTACTCCGCAATTTTATATACAGTTAAGAGTTCTCAATTTTTGATTAAGGCGACTTTAGACTATTCATAAGAAAATTTCAATTAAAATATAAAGCTCATAAATAAAATGTGTATTGAGAGTGGTCTGCAGGTAAACCTGAATCTAAGTTTCATCAAAATTACCACCCGTTGGAACAGCGTACCTCCAATCATTGAAGGAACTAGTGCTCGCATGCTGATTTGATCCTAGGTCAAAGAGTGCAGGTACTCCTTGCTGACGAGTGCTAAATAACACGAAACCTAGGTATAAGGTTTCATACCATAAACCCTCAAATCACTTTCCATCCTTACATAGCGTCAATGATGCTAAGTCACTTAGACTAGCAGCCACATTACAACTCGATTAGTAGAATTCACTAAGCACTATAAACAATTTGATGAATAGCAAATTGATCAATATACAATAATCAACTAATATAAACCGTATAAAGGATTCTTGTTACATGAAAAAAGGTTTCCATTTATGAATGTGAAAATCACTATAAATAAAAAGTATCTGAGATGTTCTACAGTTCAGCTTAAGATATCTCAACAGTGGTTATCCATAGTCATATTCAGAATTAAATCAATGAAGTTTAACTCATAATAATAAAACAGTTTACGGATGCAAAACTTTGAAAATATAGATCAAACCTCTTTGGCTTAGTGATTCATTAATACCATACTCATAACATGAAACTTGAAGTTAGCACATTTCTTCTTGTCTAGGTACACTACTGACGTAGATGTACTTAGTTTTCGAGCCAGTGAGTGTGCATGGCAACAATTACTTGGTCATTGATTAATATGAGAGCGTTGTATATCATCTTACTTTGTAATTGTGTATTCTCTCTGATTTATGAAATGTAGGCTAAATTAAGTTGATAATCAAGTTCTAAGTTTAAAATATAAGATATGTTTTATACAAATTAATATAGAGACTTAAAATATCATTGTTTTTGAGAGTATTAGTTCATGTAGTCAATAAAAGAAAACAGATCAGCACATGATATGATATTTGTATAATTCATTAATAAAACTTTTACTTTAGTCGCATATTACTTTCATTATTTAGGCATGCCAATAGCATTCACTTGAATATGTTTAATAACAACATGTTACGTAACTAGAATCTTCTATCATTTACCAAGTAAGCTTAATTCCTAGGGTTTAATAAGAAATACGGACAAGTTTAAGCAAAGATAAGTACTGTCAGTACTGAAATCGTAGGTACTTAAAAAGGATAAATTAAAAAACAAATTTTGAAACATAACAGGTAGCTAAGCATTCACCAATAGACCAGATGGTCCTGCGTCCTATTCCATGGAGGATTCGATGGTGAGCACTGTAGCTGCTCATTACTTCCTAGTTTTCAGTGCTACCCAACCAACCTAAGTCTGAAATGAATACAAACAACAAGACTAAATACCTACCTACACAAAGCCACCTCAATTCAAAAAACAAGCTGCAAATAACTTGCTGTCCTCCTGCCTTTTTGTGATATTTATAGAATCCAATAACTTTATAAGACTGTCAGCATTAAAAACAGCTAGAAAATTTAGGTGTATCCATACTGATCTGCATCTTTTAGGATTGTCAAAGCAGACTCGTCCTTTATTCGCTGGTCAAATTCTTTGAGTTTGGAAGCAAGGTTACCACCAGCCTTTGTGTAATTGCGCACGATCTAAATATCCAACACCGTTACAACTTAATTCTTTGCTCAACCCATATATCGTTGGAAATAACTCAATCGTCGAAATATATAAGGGCTGATGGTAACGCAATATTTTAACTCAAAAAATCTGGTCAACCACCTAACGTCGGGTCTACTTTGACAGTTTGTAGTGGTATTTCACCCAGATCTATCACGCAGAATGGCTAATAACACTCAATATCGTTGCTATCACGAACGGAAAATGAACAGAGCCAAAGAGAACAAAAAAATGGTACCAGTAGGCAAACAACATTGACAAAGATCTTTCACTAAAATACAGGAATTCATAACTGAAACCACTATAAAGTTTTTAAAGAATCTTTATGAAATTACTTAACTAAATGTCATTTTGCTTCAGGTCTTCTACTCAGATTATTTTAATATTTTGTTTTTTTGTTTTACTTCATATATATGTAAATGTAGAAACCACTGCCAAGACTGCCTGTTCCAGATCTACATAATACACTAAATAGATATTTAAGATTAATAGCACCAGTTGTTTCAAAAGAAGATTTTGAACGAACTAAACAATTAGTTGAAGAATTTGGTAAACCTGATGGTGAAGGAGAGAAATTACAAAATTTACTTAAAGAATATGCAAAAACAAAAGTTAATTGGGTAAGATAAGACATAACTCGTCTATGATTAGAAAAATTTAAAAAAATACACTTCTAAGAAAACAGTTTACATTACATTTCGTAATTTGAATGTATGAGTCATCATGTTGTCTTGACATGGACTGAAACTTATCAGTCTTTGTTGTTGTATGTGTATCCTGAGCGGATCACCTCAGTACAGCGATAGTTCGTAAGTATTATTTGAATTGGATTGTGGCTGGCAAGTGTAATCCAGGACACAAGTTTCGTTTTATTTGGGACTTGTCAGCTAGATGTACTTGCCTCAATTGTTGATGTTCAGATCTAGACTCGAACTCAATTCGTTTAATGCCAAACAACACCTAGTTCATCACTAGTTTACTAAGTTCAGACAGCCACACTTGTGCAGCAGGTATGTATATATAATTTGAATATATTTTAATCTTCCCGTTGATTTGTCGTAGATTGTCATTGATCAGTCAAAGTCAAATAATTTACAGTACATTTATTCGACATGTCTTAAATATGCTTCACTTACAGAAGCACAACTTTTTGTTCTCAGATATTAATGACTATATTTACCTCTCTAAGATTACATTTACACTTAATTAATATCATTTGCATAGTTCATACAGTTAACATTCATGTGCATTCAATTCAAACAAATCTAAAACAGTCTACTTAAATATGAAAAATAAGTAGACTAAAATTTTCAACAACTCAGTGATGCTATAATTATGGATATATCATAATAGTGATCAGTGATCAATATTTGGAACTGAGTCAGTTTATCTGAAATTATCATCAATGAATAGGCGTAAACATTAATTTTAATTAGGAAAAGCTAGTATTTTCCCGTTTTTTTTTTTTTTTTTTTTTTTTTTTTTTTTTTTTTTTTTTTTTTTTTTTTTTTTTTTTTTTTTTTTTTTTTTTTTTTTTTTTTTTTTTTTTTTTTTTTTTTTTTTTTTTTTTTTTTTTTTTTTTTTTTTTTTTTTTTTTTTTTTTTTTTTTTTTTTTTTTTTTTTTTTTTTTTTTTTTTTTTTTTTTTTTTTTTTTTTTTTTTTTTTTTTTTTTTTTTTTTTTTTTTTTTTTTTTTTTTTTTTTTTTTTTTTTTTTTTTTTTTTTTTTTTTTTTTTTTTTTTTTTTTTTTTTTTTTTTTTTTTTTTTTTTTTTTTTTTTTTTTTTTTTTTTTTTTTTTTTTTTTTTTTTTTTTTTTTTTTTTTTTTTTTTTTTTTTTTTTTTTTTTTTTTTTTTTTTTTTTTTTTTTTTTTTTTTTTTTTTTTTTTTTTTTTTTTTTTTTTTTTTTTTTTTTTTTTTTTTTTTTTTTTTTTTTTTTTTTTTTTTTTTTTTTTTTTTTTTTTTTTTTTTTTTTTTTTTTTTTTTTTTTTTTTTTTTTTTTTTTTTTTTTTTTTTTTTTTTTTTTTTTTTTTTTTTTTTTTTTTTTTTTTTTTTTTTTTTTTTTTTTTTTTTTTTTTTTTTTTTTTTTTTTTTTTTTTTTTTTTTTTTTTTTTTTTTTTTTTTTTTTTTTTTTTTTTTTTTTTTTTTTTTTTTTTTTTTTTTTTTTTTTTTTTTTTTTTTTTTTTTTTTTTTTTTTTTTTTTTTTTTTTTTTTTTTTTTTTTTTTTTTTTTTTTTTTTTTTTTTTTTTTTTTTTTTTTTTTTTTTTTTTTTTTTTTTTTTTTTTTTTTTTTTTTTTTTTTTTTTTTTTTTTTTTTTTTTTTTTTTTTTTTTTTTTTTTTTTTTTTTTTTTTTTTTTTTTTTTTTTTTTTTTTTTTTTTTTTTTTTTTTTTTTTTTTTTTTTTTTTTTTTTTTTTTTTTTTTTTTTTTTTTTTTTTTTTTTTTTTTTTTTTTTTTTTTTTTTTTTTTTTTTTTTTTTTTTTTTTTTTTTTTTTTTTTTTTTTTTTTTTTTTTTTTTTTTTTTTTTTTTTTTTTTTTTTTTTTTTTTTTTTTTTTTTTTTTTTTTTTTTTTTTTTTTTTTTTTTTTTTTTTTTTTTTTTTTTTTTTTTTTTTTTTTTTTTTTTTTTTTTTTTTTTTTTTTTTTTTTTTTTTTTTTTTTTTTTTTTTTTTTTTTTTTTTTTTTTTTTTTTTTTTTTTTTTTTTTTTTTTTTTTTTTTTTTTTTTTTTTTTTTTTTTTTTTTTTTTTTTTTTTTTTTTTTTTTTTTTTTTTTTTTTTTTTTTTTTTTTTTTTTTTTTTTTTTTTTTTTTTTTTTTTTTTTTTTTTTTTTTTTTTTTTTTTTTTTTTTTTTTTTTTTTTTTTTTTTTTTTTTTTTTTTTTTTTTTTTTTTTTTTTTTTTTTTTTTTTTTTTTTTTTTTTTTTTTTTTTTTTTTTTTTTTTTTTTTTTTTTTTTTTTTTTTTTTTTTTTTTTTTTTTTTTATCTCTTCGTTATAAGAGGGTGTAATTGCATGTATGTGTGTGTGTATTTATGTATGAGAAAGAGGTAGATAATGAGCTTGAAAACATTGATTGTTCCACCTAACAATCATTTTATATTTTTTATCTTAGTTATCTTCTCTTTCTTTTTATTCTTTTTATTATTTATTTGAAAAGAATGAAAAATGTCTCATCAATAATGATATTAATGATGATGATGATGATGATGATGATGATGATGATGATGATGATGATGATGATGATGATGATGATGATGATGATGATGATGATGATGATGATGATGATGATGATGATGATGATGATGATGATGATGATGATGATGATGATGATGATGATGATGATGATGATGATGATGATGATGATGATGATGATGATGATGATGATGATGATGATGATGATGATGATGATGATGATGATGATGATGATGATGATGATGATGATGATGATGATGATGATGATGATGATGATGATGATGATGATGATGATGATGATGATGATGATGATGATGATGATGATGATGATGATGATGATGATGATGATGATGATGATGATGATGATGATGATGATGATGATGATGATGATGATGATGATGATGATGATGATGATGATGATGATGATGATGATGATGATGATGATGATGATGATGATGATGATGATGATGATGATGATGATGATGATGATGATGATGATGATGATGATGATGATGATGATGATGATGATGATGATGATGATGATGATGATGATGATGATGATGATGATGATGATGATGATGATGATGATGATGATGATGATGATGATGATGATGATGATGATGATGATGATGATGATGATGATGATGATGATGATGATGATGATGATGATGATGATGATGATGATGATGATGATGATGATGATGATGATGATGATGATGATGATGATGATGATGATGATGATGATGATGATGATGATGATGATGATGATGATGATGATGATGATGATGATGATGATGATGATGATGATGATGATGATGATGATGATGATGATGATGATGATGATGATGATGATGATGATGATGATGATGATGATGATGATGATGATGATGATGATGATGATGATGATGATGATGATGATGATGATGATGATGATGATGATGATGATGATGATGATGATGATGATGATGATGATGATGATGATGATGATGATGATGATGATGATGATGATGATGATGATGATGATGATGATGATGATGATGATGATGATGATGATGATGATGATGATGATGATGATGATGATGATGATGATGATGATGATGATGATGATGATGATGATGATGATGATGATGATGATGATGATGATGATGATGATGATGATGATGATGATGATGATGATGATGATGATGATGATGATGATGATGATGATGATGATGATGATGATGATGATGATGATGATGATGATGATGATGATGATGATGATGATGATGATGATGATGATGATGATGATGATGATGATGATGATGATGATGATGATGATGATGATGATGATGATGATGATGATGATGATGATGATGATGATGATGATGATGATGATGATGATGATGATGATGATGATGATGATGATGATGATGATGATGATGATGATGATGATGATGATGATGATGATGATGATGATGATGATGATGATGATGATGATGATGATGATGATGATGATGATGATGATGATGATGATGATGATGATGATGATGATGATGATGATGATGATGATGATGATGATGATGATGATGATGATGATGATGATGATGATGATGATGATGATGATGATGATGATGATGATGATGATGATGATGATGATGATGATGATGATTACTTATTTTAAAAGTAGTATATTTTATATAATGTTCTTTAAAAGTAAAGTATATTTACTTGTTCTACTTGATATTAATTACTTTTTAGTTTACTTAAGTAACTATTTTCTACTTTAAAAAATAATATTTATACATTTTATAGGTTACAGAATGGTGGTTAGATGATATGTATTTATTAAATCCTGCACCATTACCAATTAATTCTAGTCCAGGCATGGTGTTTCCACGTCATTCATTTATTAGTGCAAGACAACAGCTAAGGTAAGAAATAGTTATTCATTATAAAAATTAATTACGTGTAAATAAATCTAACATAAGATAGTTGCAGATAGAATTCAGGGAATCCTACACTTACTGGTAAAGTTTGATTTTTACTTAGTTTTGTTATTCAAACTCATTTAATCACAACTGATCTACTGTAAGACTGAGATATGTATATTAAATTATTATTATTCAGTGGTGATCATTGTTCTGTTTATACAGTCATTCAGTAATGGTCGAAATCTATAGGTTAAATTTCCTGCCGATAACTTCTAATATCCCTAAATAAAAGAACATACTCCATACAACATCGATTAACTTTAATTAATGAGTTTATTGCAGACTAATCAAGTAAAATTAAACCAGCAATGAAAGATATGACAAATGTGATAATAGTAGAAACCTAGTGAATAATTGATGTAAATATTACTAGTTCAAAAGATAGTTAATTGCATACCGAATAGCTTAATTATAACACCTTAGATAATGAAGTCGGGCAATGTGAATTCTAGTCACACTGAAAGCCATAGTTTCATTAAGATTACACGTACAACTTGGTAACAAGTGTTAGCTTCCATGAAATCTACATGAAGTAGAGTATTCTACTGACTATCTCAAACTATTTAATCTTGACTTTACTATCATCAATTTTGCTAAAATTTGTTTACCTTTATTCATTGTTTATGTTTTGAGTAATATTTTCAATTCATGTAAATGTAAACTTTATCTCTATGAGTATAACAACAAAGAACAACAACAAGACACACCCAGTGTAATTAACAGTTATAATCTTTCTATTATTTCAATTAAGCATTCTTTTTCATTACTTAACGTAAAAAATTCATGTTAATTTAACCCATTCATATTTAACAGATTACACATGAATACAATTGTTCACGACCTTTTACCTTACATACTTGATCTTTTTCATTGAGTTAAACAACAATAAAATTAATAAGCGAAAAAAAAGTGACAATAGTATAGAATTAACGAAAGAGCTTTGTAATATACATTTAACAATAAAGAGAACAATTAAAAAAAATAATTGCTCAATTATGCAACAATTCACATCTTTAACAAACTAACATTTTAGGTCAATAATTTAATGAGCATTATTAGCCTGAATTGGATTCGTTGAAGTGCATTAAGAAATCAGTTTACTAGTAAATACAATTTTATTGTTTGAATTCCTCATAGATAATTCTTGACTGTGTACCACTGAAAAACAGTGAGTACCAGATATCTGTGTTTTCGTAATTGATGAAGTTCAGATAATATTGAGTGTGAAACAGTTATCGCAAACCATAATGCATGATCGTCGGTTCAGTGGTGAAGATGAACTATGCGTCCGCTGAGAGATCAAAAAGTTCTGAGTTTGATTCCTCCGGAGCAATTGGGGAGGTGTACACTGCCGAGGAGTTCCATAGTAGGACAAAACAGCTATCCAGTACTCGTTTGTTCTTGTTAGTACCCAATTCAAATCAACCTAGTGAGAAATCAAACAGTAAAATTAAATACCAGTTTCCACAAAACTACCTCAGCTCGACTAAAAAATATAACTGTTGACATCTCAATCAAATCAATTTATCAATTTCAATAAATAAGTGGTTTTAATTCATTCTACTAACCTTTGAATATTACGAATAACCGTCGTGAATATCCTAGAAATATAAAGATAATAAGCAACGTCTAAATACTCTAGCGTCAGTGTCTCAGATTGTACAAAAATGGTCTACATCTTATGAAAATTTCAGACACTGCTTCTTAATACACACGTATTCGCATCTAACTATCTTAAATTAAAGCATACTGCATTTGATATAGACTCACTTATATTAATAGGCTGTCTGCACTGTAGTAGCTAAAATCCTGTTGAAAATATTTATTAGATAAACTGGATAGTAGTTACTGTTTGTTAACCACATAATGTCTCAAATACCATGAAGCTTTTTGGTTATTACCCACTTCAATGTTATCTAACATGAATAGTTACTAAGACCAACTGCTGAGAAATATTGGTGGACAAATAAATGTATTATGCATGGAGTTCCGACTATTTTCTTTACAGAATCAGGCTATAATACCTAGTGAGGCTAATAGAATTCATCACTCAACTAATCAATGTCTGTTACCCCATATGGTGACTAAGCCGCTGACTAGTATTTTCCAGTCAGAAAAACTATATTAATACAATTCATACTACTAATATAAATAATATGTAGGATCAAGTGTCTACATGTAAATGCTATCGTTGATAAAGAAAACAAGACTTTACTGTAATTCAGTAAATAAGACTGTAATTCAACTGAGGAGATTTGTAGTGATTGGGGGTGGTGATTGTAACCAGAATCAATATACATAACAAATTCTTGTTATCGATTTTCTCATTCTAATATAATATACCCTTTATAAGTTGACAGTATGCAAATGATCTCAAACTACTAGTTATGAATAAATGATAATACGTTGCTTTTAAATACCATTATTACAAATACACTGGGACATCCTATTCTAGTATCTTAAGAAACCAGTAGATGACATCACCAATGACTGATTTGATAAGTTGAAACAAGTTGGGTACTCGCTTGAATGGTTTATAATAAATATTCAGTGATTTGTACAATCCTAATCTGTGGAAACTTTAAAAATGTTACCTTTTCCCACTTTAATTGAAGTAGCTTCTTCAGAGAATAGATAACTGAATTAAATTTGATTAAATGTTAATTGCAGGACTAATCACAAAGACATTGATCTAATCAAGTAAATAACAAATATGTTGAAAGCGGGATCAGCGTGTGTGTGTGTGTGTTTATATAATCAGAATTGGAGTGATACTAAAATTACAGAAGATTAATTTGTGTGTGTGCTCTATGTGTGAGATTGAAGGTATGAGTTACATGCGTGATTTTTTGGAAAATTGTCCAACTTGAATGAAACGAGTGGCCTTCTTTTTTAGTGCAGTCCGGTTTATCACTATATAGATAACCTCCGCCACTCGTCTCTGTTTGTATTTGGAGAGGTGTTTTGAATTATTTTTATGTTCATGATATCGACTTGTTGATATTCGAAAAGACCATGTACTGGAATTGCTAATTTCATTTGAAGCTTTTCAAAATCTACTAGGCTAATAAGGGATAATTCTGTGTAACACAGATACTCCTTGGTTAGGATCGGGAATTCGCAAATGTAAAGTGCATAACAATCGACACCGCCTAGTCTGTAGACTTAATTTTGCATGAAGTTAAAATGAATGTTTCTTTTCACTTTATTTGTTGCATTGTTATGAGTTTGTAGTTTCGTGGAAAGATGTAATATAGTGTAGTTTGAGAACTCGTTTTCCGGAGGTCTGTTGATGGTAGGTCAGAGTTACTATACTAATCCATGGAGAATGATTAGCATTTTTACATCCTAGACGGTTAGATCGTTTTTTACCTATCATAGTTATGTTAATCGATAAATTATTAGTTATTAAGGAGTTTAGTGTAATCATCATCTCCTTTACGTTATCACCAATTGATTCTAGTTAATCTTTAGAAAAAGCTTGGAGCAAGTAAGTCTGTCGAACAGAAAGGATGTTCGGTAGTAAAGCCTATTCACCGATTAGAGTATACTACTTTACAGTAAATAGTGAGAATGAGGGTTCTAATTTAATCCCATTTAACTAAAAAGTCTAAAAGTGGTAGTTCACTAAGCACATTTACATTTTTAAAGGTGCAGTGGATTTAAGTCGAAAATGTATTAATCAGTTAAGGAAACGTTATCAGGAAAGTGTTTTTTATGACGAAAAGCGTGTCGTTTGCATATCTTGGTTTGATTGAACTCGAAAAACGTATGATTCTATGTGACATGGATAGGTTAAACACAATTGGAAACACAGGAAACCTTATAACTACACCGTTCTTTTGTTTGTAGAATGTCTCTGTGAATGTGAAATACTTCATCATAGAATTTGTACTGTTTCAACTGTTCATTAACTTAAAAGTATATCTACGTAAATGGTAACGTATAAAGTCCTAAATAAGATAGTAAAGTTCTTTCTACAACTAAAATAAAATCCAATTTAATTCTATTTAATATTCGTATATGACGTTGATCAAACAACATTCTAGGAATTAAGTTCTTTATAGTAAGCTAAAATATTCGAAGTATATATAATATCAAAAGTCTCTACTCTTCAAAAAAGAAAATATTTCTGATATAAATTGTATCACAGTTGACTGTACATATCCAATTATACATATTACTCAGTAAACTCAACGAATCATATTATTTAATGGATAAAATTGTTCAAATAACACAAATTAATTATCCCACCAACTACATCAACATACGCTGTATTTTATCTTACACTTCGTCAGCATTGTACTTATGTATCGTCGTAAAACCTTATACTACGGACTGACATAAATTAGAAAATCACTGATAATATGGTGTATGTATGTATGAACAATCAACATAGAACCTGGAACATGTGTGCAATCGGTTCAAGTTGCCATACCACCATGGCACCGCAAGATTAACACCACCACCACTAGTAGAAATCACTTCAATAAAATGAAATAATAATAGTAACAAGGAGTGTCAACATATAGAATATGGTTCAGGAAGCGTAGAAAGAAAGCTATGGAATAATTTAAAGGTCATGATTTAAGGGAGGACAATGAGTGAATACATCTGCGCCATTGTGACCGATTCTGGGCCATGTCACTCAGTGTTTCTATCCACTGGTTACGGTAATCGCGAGGACCCCATGCAGGTAGTCTGCAGCTACCGACACGACTTAAACCGGCAGTCAGTGACTTCATGGACTGATGCCATGTTTCAGTTTGGCCGCCTCTAACTCTCTTCCATCCTATTCCTATATCAGCCAGCATTGCGCGTCGAAGAAGACGGTGTTTCGGCATAATATGGTAACGTTAATTGATTATTTTGTCTTTTTCTGAGACTTCACAGCAATCAATCAATCAATGCCTGTTACTCCAAGTGGAGCATAGACCGCCCACCAGCATTCTCCAGCCAACTCTGTCCTGGGCTTTCCGTTCTAGCTTTTCCCAAGTGCTGTTCATTCTCTTCATGTCTGTTTCCAATTCCCGTCGCAGTGTGTTCTTGGGTCTTCCTCTGTTTCTGTGGCCTTTAGGATTCCAAGTCAATGCTTGTCTTGTGACACAGTTTGATGGTTTCCTCAGTGTGTGTCCAATCCATCTCCAGCGTCTTTTCCTAATTTCTTCCTCAACTGGAAGTTGATTAGTTCTCTGCCACAACAGGTTATTGTTGATGGTATCTGGCCAACAGATCCGAAGAATCCTACGCAGACAGTTGTTTATAAATACTTGTATCTTCTGTAGGATACTTTTCGTAGTTCTCCAAGTTTCAGCGCCATACAACAGGACTGTCTTCACATTTGTGTTGAAAATTTTGACTTTTATATTAACTGACAGTTGGTTTGAGTTCCAGATGTTTTTCAGTTGTAGAAATGCTGCCCTTGCCTTACCAATCCGCGCCTTCACATCCGAATCAGACCCTCCTTGTTTGTCGATGATGCTGCCCAAATATGTGAAGGTTTCAACGTCTTCCAGAATTTCTCCGTCAAGTGTAATTGGGTTAGTGTTTGCTGTTTTGTATCGGAAGATCTTGCTTTTCCCTTTGTGTATGTTGAGGCCTACTGCTGCTGAGGCTGCTGCTATATTGTTGGTCTTCTTCTGCATTTGATGATGTGTGTGAGAAAGAAGAGCTAGGTCATCTGCAAAGTCCAAGTCATCTAGTTTCGTCGATGTTGTCCATTGTATTCCGAGAGTGCCTTCAGATGTTGCAGTCTTCATGATCCAGTCGATGACCAGTAGAAAGAGGAAGGGTGAGAGTAAGCAGCCTTGTCTGACACCGGTCTTCACTTCGAATGAATCTGTGAGCTGACCTCCATGCACGATTTTACAATGTAGTCCGTCGTAAGAATTTCGTATGATGTTGACTATCTTCTCGGGTACGCCGTAATGCCGTAGAAGGCTCCAAAATATTCTCCTATCCACGCTGTCGAATGCTTTTTCATAGTCGATGAAGTTGATGTAAAGTGGTGAATTCCATTCAATTGATTGTTCAACAATGAACCGTAGAGTAGCGATTTGATCGGTACATGATCGATCTTTACGGAATCCGGCCTGTTGATCTCGGAGTTGGCCGACGACTGGGTCCTTTAATCTGTTCAATAACACTCTGTTGAAGACCTTTCCTGGTACTGAAAGTAGAGTAATGCCTCTGTAGTTCTCACAATTGCTGAGATCGCCTTTCTTTGGTATCTTGATGAGGTACCCTTCTTTTCAGTCTGCTGGAACTTGTTCTTCCTCCCAAATCTTCCTGAAGAGAATGTGGAGTATCTTTGAAGTTGTTTCTATATCTGTCTTCAGTGCCTCCGCTGGTATGTTGTCTGGTCCTGCTGACTTGCCACTCTTGATCTGTCTGATGGCCATTTTGATTTCTTCGACTGTTGGTGGGTCTGTGCTTATAGGGAGATCCGTGGCTGCTGCTTCGATGACTGGTGGGTTCAGTGGGGCTGGTCTATTCAAGAGTTCTTGAAAGTGCTCTACCCACCTGTTCCGTTGTTCATGCACTTCAGTGATTGGTTTGCCAGCTTTGTTCTTGATTGGCCGTTCTGGCTTGTTGAATTTCCCAGCTAACTTCTTCGTTGTATCGTATAAGAGCCTCATATTTCTTTCTCTTGCAGCTTTTTCCGCTGTCATTGCTAGGTCCTCAACAAATTTTCGTTTATCCAACCTGATGCTCCTCTTCACTTGCTTGTTGACTTCGGTGTATTCGGCCTGTGCCTTGGCTTTCTCTGCTCTTGTCCGACTGTTATTAATCGCTGTCTTTCTGTTCCTCCTTTCTTGAATCTTGTCCAGAGTGCTAACAGAAATCCACTCTTTTTGGTGTTGTTTCTTGAGACCCAAAACCTCCTGACATGTTGAGGTTATTGTTCCCTTAATCTCTTTCCAGTTGTCTTCCATATTAGTTCCACCTTTTCTAGTAGATCATGAAATGCCTGGAACTTGTTGCTGAGAATTAATTTGAATTCGTTGCGTTTGTTAGTATCCCGGAGAAGGGCTGTATTAAACTTGTGTAATACTGCTGCTCCAGTTGTCCAGTGCTTCCTCAGCTTCAGTTTCATTTTAGTTGCCACCAAATGGTGATCTGAAGCTATGTCGGCTCCTCTCCTTGCTCTTACGTCTTCCATGGTCCTTCTAAACTTCTTATTGATGCAGATGTGGTCGATTTGGTTCTCCGTAATGTGGTCCGGTGAAACCCATGTAGTTTTGTGTATACGTTTGTGGGAGAAAATGGTGCCACCTATAATCATTTTGTTGAAGGCACATAAGTTCACAAACCTCTCACCGTTATCATTCCTTTCTCCCAGTCCATGTTGTCCCATGATGTCTTCATACCCGGTGTTATCCACTCCGACTTCGGCGTTGAAGTCGCCCATCAGAATGGTCAGGTCCTTGGCTGAACATTTCTCGATGATTGACTGCAGCCTCGCATAGAACTGGTCTTTGTCGTCTTCGTGGCTTTCATTGGTGGGTGCGTAGCACTGGATGACATTCATTGCAATCCCTTCCTTCTTCCTCTTGAAGGATGCTGTGATGATCCTAGGTCCATGAGGTTCCCATCTTATAAGAGACTTCCATGCATCTTGGGATAACACCAATGCTACTCCTTGTGTGTGGGGGGCGTTTTCTTCTTCGTGGCCGGAGTATAAAAGCACATTTCCTGAGGATAACCGTTGCTGTCCATCTTGCACCCAATGCGTTTCGCTTATTCCAAGTATCTTCAGGTTGTATCTTTTCATTTCTTCAGCTATCTGCATGGTCCTCCCTGTTTCCCACAGCGTGCGGACATTCCACGTACCTATATAAATTGTTGCTCTGGTTGTCAGAAGAGACATCGGCCTCGTGGCTTCCGAAGAAACTCGGCTTTCACCATGAGGCGTCATAACATACCTTCCAACTCCCAGGGCAGAGTAAAAATGGTTATAAAGGTTTTTACTGGTTAGCGTTTTTTTAGCACGTTTACTGTTTTACGGGATGGGGTTGCTAGCCCCATGCCCAACCCTCCTACTTTATCCGGGCTTGGGACCGGCAGCAACCCTAGGGGCTACAGGCGGAGTTGAGACTTCACAGCACTAAGCATTAAATGATTTTATCTGGGATTAGATTTAAGACATCGATTTTGAATTTTTAGATAACCAAGTTATCATTGATTTGTTTACATTTCTAACTCCAAACAATTAGGAATTCATCTAAGTTTGTGGTTAAACATTTAACAGCATTATTAATTTTCACCATTTTGTGCATTCAATGAGACACTGGACACTAATTGAATGTTCTGACATCATAATATATGTCTAGCTTAGGATGAAAGTATATCCAAAGTACGTTTCTCGATTACACACCCGCCTCTGACTCTGTTTCTAGACCTGTATTACCGAATAAACTTGAGGTTGTGAACATAGAAAGCTGGAAAATCAGCTGGCTGTATTCCTACTTCTCTAGAAGAGAACAGTATACTGTGTACAAACGAAAGTGCTCCTTTCACCTAGTAACAGAATTTAGTGTGCCTCGAGGTGCTGTTCGGTCCCCTTTTCTTTTCTTATCTTTTTGAATAACCTGCCCACTTATATAAAAAATATCTTTGTTAAGTACGGAAATGATCTTACTATTTGTATGCCTGTTTCTTCTCTAAATCGTTGTGGAATGAATTGTTTCTTAGCGAATGTTGAACGACGGTCTAGTTTGACTGGTCTTCAAGTTAATCCCTCTAAATGTCACACAGTCAATTTCAGACTTAGACATGAAAAAGACCTAAGTGCTCTTGTGAATTGGCATGATGTTTGTAAAATTGGAGATTCTATAATTAAGATTACGTTGAATGTTACTTGTCTTGGTGTAACTTTTACTTCTGTTCGATCTTGATCTTAGTATGTTTTGCTAATATCAAAGAGGTTTTTCCCGTTTAATATATTACGTGGAGCGATTATGTAGTTTTGGTATTATGAAGCACTTAATTTTGTTGACAATTTATCAGTACCTGTGTATAAACAATTATTTTATATTGTTCCCCGTTATTTTTTCCCCGGACTTTTAAGAAAAGACTATACTGTGATGCGTTGAATACTGAAAGCTGTTAGTAAAGTGTGTGGTGAGAACATGACTGTAGACAGGCAATTAAAATCCTGCAGACAGCTATCTTATCCTAATCTATCTGATACAAACCATCCTCTTCATTCACATCTGCGTTGTATATCTTCTGGCAGAACGCGACGCTGCCACATTTGAATTCATAATGTAAATTTATGTTGTACTAAACATACTATTGAATAAAAATATTATTAATATTATTATTATCACTTAATCGTCTAGTCTTATAAACTATCATCAGTTGGCCAACTAGTTATCGTTACTTATTAGTTTGACATGTAATTTTAATGAAATGAGACCTGGTTACAGTCAGTTCAATGATACATACATATATAACATTGTTACATTTAATTAAATTATTAAAAACCAGACAAAAGTGGACATCTCTGAACTCACAAATATTCAGTCTTGTTCGAAACTAAGATTAACGGTGCATTTTGATTGTGCAAATTCATAGCAAAACACCTTATGTAATAACTAGCATGTTCACGGATATACCGGGCTTCGAGAGTAAAAGAAGGAATCTGTTGAGTCGACTGTAGTTGAAACGAAGCAGTGAATTTCAAAGTATAATTCTGATACGTCATAAATTAAGTGAACTTTGTAATGTTGACTGTTTGATTTCAACTTAGCAGTCAACAATATATATTTTGATTGTTATACTTGAACATTAAAGGTTAGATTCCAAGTATTGTTATACTAGATGGAAACTACCAATGAGTTGTAAGTCTGAAGCAGATATAGCATTCAACATGCAGTTTATGGTTTTCAATGATCCTTTAGCTGTTGATATATTATAACCAATTTTTTGGTGAAGTTTCCCCCCCCCGTTGGATGAAGCATTATATTGTCTTTCTAGACATAAATATCACATAAAAAGCCCCCCCCCCCCCCCCCCCCCCCCCCCCCCCCCCCCCCCCCCCCCCCCCCCCCCCCCCCCCCCCCCCCCCCCCCCCCCCCCCCCCCCCCCCCCCCCCCCCCCCCCCCCCCCCCCCCCCCCCCCCCCCCCCCCCCCCCCCCCCCCCCCCCCCCCCCCCCCCCCCCCCCCCCCCCCCCCCCCCCCCCCCCCCCCCCCCCCCCCCCCCCCCCCCCCCCCCCCCCCCCCCCCCCCCCCCCCCCCCCCCCCCCCCCCCCCCCCCCCCCCCCCCCCCCCCCCCCCCCCCCCCCCCCCCCCCCCCCCCCCCCCCCCCCCCCCCCCCCCCCCCCCCCCCCCCCCCCCCCCCCCCCCCCCCCCCCCCCCCCCCCCCCCCCCCCCCCCCCCCCCCCCCCCCCCCCCCCCCCCCCCCCCCCCCCCCCCCCCCCCCCCCCCCCCCCCCCCCCCCCCCCCCCCCCCCCCCCCCCCCCCCCCCCCCCCCCCCCCCCCCCCCCCCCCCCCCCCCCTTAAACCATGTACAAACTAACAAAATCTTCTTTCGATGATTTTTGTCTGTAAAGATGAAGAAAGTTTCACAGATAAACGACCCAGCCCAATGAATTCAACTTTATTAAAATCCTATTAAACTACAAATCGTCTCTACCAAAATTGAAATGTAAGAAGTATGATATAAAGTACTCTTTTCCATTGAAACGTTAATCAACGAATCTTTTTCTTATCATCTATTGGGGTTTATTTATGAATATATTAATTTCCCACATTTTCCACTTCTAAGTTAGTTGTTTGAATCAACGTAGAAAAATTTATTTTCATTTATAACATTATTTTTGTTTTACTTCTACTTACCTTCCTCATTTCTTTACCACTTCATCTTTATATACACTATCTCCTGGTAAATAAAATTAGTCTACTGTGTATTCTTGTGAGTAATTGGATACATTTATAGGCATATATGAATATATATATATATATATATATATATATATATATATATATATATATATATATATATATATATATATATATATATATATATATATATATATATATATATATATATATATATATATATATATATATATATATATATATATATATATATATATATATATATATATATATATATATATATATATATATATATATATATATATATATATATATATATATATATATATATATATATATATATATATATATATATATATATATATATATATATATATATATATATATATATATATATATATATATATATATATATATATATATATATATATATATATATATATATATATATATATATATATATATATATATATATATATATATATATATATATATATATATATATATATATATATATATATATATATATATATATATATATATATATATATATATATATATATATATATATATATATATATATATATATATATATATATATATATATATATATATATATATATATATATATATATATATATATATATATATATATATATATATATATATATATATATATATATATATATATATATATATATATATATATATATATATATATATATATATATATATATATATATATATATATATATATATATATATATATATATATATATATATATATATATATATATATATATATATATATATATATATATATATATATATATATATATATATATATATATATATATATATATATATATATATATATATATATATATATATATATATATATATATATATATATATATATATATATATATATATATATATATATATATATATATATATATATATATATATATATATATATATATATATATATATATATATATATATATATATATATATATATATATATATATATATATATATATATATATATATATATATATATATATATATATATATATATATATATATATATATATATATATATATATATATATATATATATATATATATATATATATATATATATATATATATATATATATATATATATATATATATATATATATATATATATATATATATATATATATATATATATATATATATATATATATATATATATATATATATATATATATATATATATATACATCAAATATTAGTAATTACCGAGGATACTTAGTATTTAGTTAATATGGAGTTACTCATTTTAAGGATACAAAAATGCCTCGTTTCAACAGTCTCTCGTCTACTTGAAGCATCATTTCGGCTTTTTCATTAACTAAATAACTACTGAAGATAGTTAAATTGATAAATAGAAATTCAATAAAAAAAAGTTCTCTGTATGTATGTGTATGAGCCAGAGAAAGTGTGTACGTATCTTATCATTTATGGGTGAGGCAATGTATAAGAAAAACAACTCAAAATAGGGAGATGATGGCTATAATTCAGTAATATTCTAATCTAATTTTATAAATTCACCTTAGTTAGCTCAATTAGGTTAATGTATATTTGTAGTTTGTTCAGTTCATTGAAGGAACTCTACTGAAGTATTTTGAATAAGCAATTACAATACAATGAAAATGTTATTGACTATTCTTTGAAAAATACTTTTTTTCATTGTATTTAAGTTATAGAAAAAACCAAACGTTGTATTAAAACCTTAATTTTGCCTCCTTCTTTGAATTAGGTATCAAGTTCACCACCTACTATTTGCGTACATATCTGACTACCAATCTACTTTGCTTATTCTACTTACCTATCCAACTAAGCCTTAATTTACTCAATTGTTTACATATTCATTATGCATAATATAAAGTTGTGTTTTATTTTGTATTCTTCATCAGTGAATACTTAAAGCATTAAACTTCGTTTCTTTTTATTTAATGATATTTAATTATGGTTAACTAATTTCTCTACTATTTCATAACTGAATTGAGATGGTTTTGTGAAGATTGGTATTTGACTTAATTCGTTGAATTCATCACACATCGATGTTAGCAGAGTATCACGGAAAACCAGGAAGCACTGAACAGCGGTCACGTTCTAGTGTAGAACTCTCCAACAGCACACTCCCAAGACCCTTTCACTGGAGCTTCGAGGTAGTAAACACCCAAAACCCTTCATCACTGGTCTGGCCGGCATCCAATGCTAGAATTCCCACTTTCATGAATGTGTGACATATGCCGCGACGATCATCCATTATGACTGGTGATAACTGTCTCGCTCTCGATAGGTCTGGACTCCACCAATCACGAAAAAACTGACCAGTGCTCCCTGGTTCTCAATTGTATCCTGCCAACATCAATATGTGAAGAGTGCAATCAACTAAACCTAATACCAATCTCCACAAACTATCTCGATTCAGTTACAATAATCAGCTTACCAGTGACTAACTTCAGGATGTTCCCAAAGTCCTGGTGAGTTGTGATTGATGGAGTTCGAACTTTTTGGGAGTGAGATAATTGTCAGCAATGTTAATAGACTATCGTCAAGGTGTATTTCATACTTATTGATCTATTCGTTTTTTTTCTTTCATGTTTCACTATGAATATATATAAATAATTTCCCTTAAGGAATTTTACTTAGTTGCAAATTGTATAAGTTTGTCTTTTCCACAAAGGTAAACGATGAAATTGTTCGGTTGATGCAAAAATATATTTTACTCGATCACAAATACAACTCAAATCTAGTTAGTAAGTCTCTTATGCACCCTACTGAATGAAGCAGATATCGGGTAAATTTTAGTTTCCATTGGTTATCTAACTAAGACCAATCCCTAATGTAAAAATAAAGAACTCAACAAGTTCTACAACTTCTTTTACGAAAAACACCTTATTTCAATTAATACAAGTCTATTTTCATATCACGAATTGATCTGAATTAGACAACCATTGATCATCAGGAAGCACTGGACAGTTGTTTTGTCTTAGTATGGGACTAATCAGTAGCGCGCATTTGCGACCTCACCAGGAACCGAACTCAGGACCATCTGGTTTCGTGGCAAACGCTTTTGCCGTTAGACCGTTGAGTCGGCTTCCAACGATTGGCATTTCTAACTCAGTTAATTCGCGATATATTTGCTTAGTGCTTTCCGGTGGTCAGTGGTTATGTAATATGAATCAATTCGTCATATGAAATTGACATTCAAAAATCTCCACAACAGAATTACAGCCAATATCAACCCATTAGTGACTACGTCCTGGAGGTAATTCCTAGATTTTTAGTGATAAACCGTGATCAGTGGAGTTCCACCATACCAAGTGTGAGATGGTTACTTACAAATAGCAATAACTATTTCTATACATCGAATTATCTAAGTACCCTAGGACTCTGTGGAAAAAGCGATGAGATGCCAGTTTGTGACATGGCACTCTGAATTTAAATAAAGCTGAATAGGACTGACCTGTCCATTCGAACTTTTTGTTTGTAGTCCTCGAGATAGTTTAAGACTATATCAAATACAACCTGGAGTAGAAGCCCCTGGTAATTTTGCTGAAATTTCCTATGAAAATCTTCATAAAAGTGTATTGACTATTACTAATAGAATGGAAGTTTATTTACATTTCAATACGAGCTCCATCACTTACCTATAAATTCCTTTGTTGTCATATTAAATTTCACCTTCCTTTTGTTTGATCACTATCAATCTGTATTTTTATACTCGTATAGTGCAAATGTTTTTGGTACCTACTTGTATTAAATCTTAAGTGTTTAAAGGAAATAAATTACCATTGAATTGAAATAACATAACACAATGATTATGATTTGATAATTATGTTCATATTTAAACCTATGCGACTCAATTCTATCAAATAACTTTATGGTTACAAACATTCAATTCTGTGAATAAATTCAGTTAATAATAGAATATTGAACATGGTTAAAATGATAGATTCATGTTTCTTTACTTGTAGTATGATATTTTTAAAGTAAACGTTAGAGTTAGACGGTGTACAGTCATACGTAAGCAAACGGACTTAGCATTCAACTCTAATCCCCCACCCCTCTGCGAGAAGAGAATGCCTTCAAACTATTAATATTTTAAATATCTTCAGAATGGATTCAATTAGAATAGTTTATTACTTATAAACTGGGTCGTATTAAAATTAAAATTCACTATGATAATTTCCATAATCTATCAATTAATGCAATTTTAAACTAGTAGGTTACTAGGTTCCAAATTCAGCTTCACCTATACTACTCAGCTGAAAGCTATTTGCATGAATCCGTACTCAGTAAACTAGGAAGAAAAAAATCGTTCAATGTGCTCTATATAGTGTTAGAATAAGTAATTATTAGCAGACAATGCCAATATGTTGATTAAACTGATCATAGATAGATTAGTAATACAAATTATTTTATTATTTCCGTATGGTTTTTATGACTTTTCTTATATAGATTTGCCGCCCAACTGATTTCTGGAATTCTCGATTATAAAACAATATTGGACACGTAAGTTTTAGTTCATTGGTTAGGTTTATGTTGAACTCAATGTTAGTTTACACAATTTATAGTCAATTTATAATGGCCATCTTTAGGAAATTACAGTTTCACATCAAATAGTTCAAGAAGATAATGATTTAGAACCGAACGCATTTTGAGTACTGAAATACTTTTCATTGAAAAGAAGATAGATTAACTGTGCATTGGAATGACGATCATCGAATTTCAACCTAGTACTTTTGAAGTAGATTGCTCATTGAAATGAACCATCAGGAATATACGGAAAAATAAAATGCTACTTACAATGTGCATTCTATTATAACAACAAAATTTAACTAAACATACTGATTAGAAACTTAACAACATCAAATTCTATCGATAAAATTAGAATTTGACTAACCAGTCGAAATTATTTGGAATTGCATACACTATGTTTTGATTTTAGTTATCTAAGTAGTTTTACTTTCAATCACCTAACATCAAAACATTGTCCATGCGATATCAATTCGTCAACCCCCCCCTCCACCCCAACTAGTATTCAAATTACAACTTGATTGATAGAATTCCATCAGCTCCGCAGATTGGATAAACATGACATTTGTTATTGTGCAGTGATCAATCACTGTATATATCTCAATCCTAGAGAAGGTCATTTGCAGACCAAGATTGGGAAATTGAGTAACAGTCCTTGAATTGAATAACAGTCCTCTCAATATTTCATGCACGTTTTACTGATGAGTCTTAGTTAACTTAGGTCAAACAAGGCTCCCTACTGACTACTTTCATTCATTTAACATCAAAACTATTACTTATTTTCTTTTTCTTTAATGATAAACATCACTTAACATGATCTATTCTCATGTTATTACTGATAATGTAAACTATCAAGATTGTTGAAGTGTTAACTAAACTTCTCAATAAGTGTAACTTCGTGACAGTTCTTTAATACAAAAAAAGTAGTAAACCAACAACACTTTAAATTGATAAATACAGTCGAATAAACTAACAATAGTAATGATAATAACAAGAATTATACATATATCTACATTCATACATCTTACACTCATCATTATTTGCTTGTTAATTTAATATCTTATGCGTGAATATAGCGAATATAAGCACTGAAGTAGAAGATGTAGAACTATATCACGTTTATTAAAGTATACATGTGTGTTTGTGTGTATATATAATTATTTAGTGTGTTGTTCCAGTGAAATTGTACAATATAACAGAATATCATATGAATACGAAAGAATGCATGAGTCAGGGAAAGAAAGAAAGAATGAGGAAAAAGTATTTCAACATACTGTTGACCTGTTTTCCACTTCAACAGTTCATATAATTTTTCATTTATCATCTGTTCATACATCTTCATTATTTTCATAGTATTATTATTCAACATAAATGAAATACCTTATTCATTTAGATATACATATACATATATTTCAATTTATACACAATTTTATGTTTTATTCAATGTTCAATTTTCTTCCATTTTCAATGTTCATTGCCTAATATTGAGAATAAAAAAAACAAGAGATGGTATGATCTAAGCATAAGTTCAACTTTCATCGAATATCAAATTACATTCAACGTTATTTCCTCCTCTTTCTTATCACCTATTTTCTCATTTAACTTTAACAATAACAATAATAATACAAAAAAATAATTACCAAGAAAAATCTAGAAAATGTTCATTTCTTTCAAATTTTCTCTTGGTATATTTACTTCCGTTAACAAAAAAAAGCAATGTATTGTGAACTCAATAATCGTGGTTGATTTTTCTCTTTTTTTCTTTTCTTCTATGGTAAATGATTTTCTTCTCTTATGTTTATTGACTTAAGAAAATTGTATTAGTCAGTAGATATCACGTGATGACGACAATAACAAGTAAGAAATTGAAGACAAAGAATGCAGTTCTTCTTTCTTTTTTCATCATGAATTTGAATTTACTTCTAGGTATAATTAAAAGAGAAGAAAGGTTATTGAGTTATGTATTTGTCTTCTTTTAAGAAATCTATAAAGTGTTCCAAATAATTTAAGAGTTCAAACTATGATTACTTTGAATTTTGTTGACATACTAGCCAATTATACTGTTGTTCAGGATAATTCAATAGGATTGTTTTTATGTTTGGGTATTGTGAGAATTCATGAATTTGATTTCATGTATTGACCTGAATTAAGCAACTGATGCAACTGATTAGCATTGAACATTTAGAAAACTATCACAGAAGTAAGTCTAGAAGCTTCATGATTTACAACACATACTCAACCTTTAAATAGCTAGGCTGTCACGTGTCTGATGATTGATCTTTGTAATTTCTATTATTTTGTGATGTATTTGCACGATCTTATCCATTTTCATAGATGGGTAACTACCTCACACTTGATGATATGGTTAAATTCAACTGGTCACATTACTCTAGTGTTTTTAAACGTGAGGTTATTCTTAAAGCTATGAATGTATCGTATTTCGTATTTTTTGATCATGTTTCTACCTACTTACTGAGGGAGTCATGTATATTGGAGTGTATTTTTTAACAAGGACTTACCTTTAAACTTTAACTTTTATTATATTTATGCTCTTTATCTAACATTGATACATTTATAGAAGTTAGTTGCTGATATCTTCAAAAGATTGAAATGAAATTGTTGATGGGAAAAAATATTTTAGTATACATAAACCATTTACTAAATGAATGAAAAAATCAGTGAAAACGCTGCACAAATCATAATTAACGCTTCTTATAATTTAGTGATAAATTCCAGGAAAGCAGTTTATCGTCAACAGTAACACAACGCTTCAGTTGTAAGCAGCTTTATTGAACCGTTAACAAGTCTATACTATAAAGTGCACGTGACTTTACAGAACTAGATTACGATCACATTACTACACGTGTAACTTGTCATCATTCTAAGCGGCATACATAAGACACGTGTTTCATCATATTTTCCACTCATTAACTGGATGTACTGTATCTATCTATTGATCTCCAACACCTGAACTCGGACTCAGTCTCTTAGTATCAATAATGAGCTACTACCAGTGTAAACATTAACACTAAAATACAGACTCATTTGTTCGATAAATCTCAACTTACATGTTACATACATCGTGAATTTCACTTTTCTGCCGAAATACAACT